>CAXKVI010000091.1:63500-86000 GCA_964058755.1 Campiglossa producta | reverse complement strand
TTTAAATCACAGGTTTCAGCGCTAACGGAGACAATGAAACCTCGTCAGCCTGCGATCAAAAGTGTTAGGTTTCAATCAGAGGTCGGCCTTCTATCGCACAATTGTGCACCTTAAATTAGTCCGACTCCTAAGCTGTTTCATCTAGTGAATGAGTTGGTCTTAAATGATCATGCGATGTGACAAGATCGAGGGTCATTCATTTTTGAAGCCCGACTAAAACCCGGCCCTTGAGGATTTGCATTTAATTCATTTCAAAATTGTGGACTCCACGAAAATACAAATTTGAAAATAGTTTGGTACAAAATCTCTTCAAATCATAATTTTAGTGATGTGTGTGAAATTACCGTTTCACGGCACGTTATGCGATGCGTTACGGAAGTTAGGTGGCAAGGCGATGACTTGAACGTTTAGCTTAGAGCTTAATCAAATGTAGGTGCAACAACAACCAAAATGCAGCAGCCACACAAGACTAAAGGAAAATATTGCTTAGCTTTGATCAAAAGGGGCCTAACATACGCACTTGTTTTTGTTGTTGTTGGTGCTTTTGTTGTTGCCAGCCTAACTTCATGTGGCTATTGTTGAGCAGCGTTTCTTTTTTTCTTTTGGCAATAATTGAAGTTTATGTCGCTGTTCACATCGTCGCGCTTGCTGCTGCTGCACCAAACGGTGTTGTTATTTTTGATGTAGCGCCGGTGCTGTCGGCCTCATTATGTTCCGAGCATATCTCATATGCCGTTTGGCTTTTATGAGCATTTTTGTGTACTTTGATGTTGTTTTTCACTTCACTTCTTGTGTTTGTTGTTAGAGTTGTTGGTTAATGTGTTGCAATCGCTGTTGGTAGCAGTAATGCTTGCTTTTTGGATTTGTTGGTGAAAGTAATAAGCGTTAAAAGTAAGCTAAACAACAAAAACAAAAAAGCAACCAAAAACCTAAATTATTTTTTTTAAACTGAAAAACGTTCACTTCACTGACCACAAATCATTGAAAACGTAAAATGAAATGAAGAAAACGAAAAGCAGCAAGAAAATCAAATTACGATCTTCGAAAGAGTGTAAATTTGTTGTGAAAAAGCGCTGATGGACAGCATTGATCGTGAGGGAAATAGTAATAGAAAAATTTCGAAAAAGTTTTAATCAGATTGGTAATGAGAGGCTGCCCTGCGAAAGAAAATAAATACTAACTAAAAAATAAAATAAAATAAAATAAAATAAAATAAAATAAAATAAAATAAAATAAAATAAAATAAAATAAAATAAAATAAAATAAAATAAAATAAAATAAAATAAAATAAAATAAAATAAAATAAAATAAAATAAAATAAAATAAAATAAAATAAAATAAAATAAAATAAAATAAAATAAAATAAAATAAAATAAAATAAAATAAAATAAAATAAAATAAAATAAAATAAAATAAAATAAAATAAATAAAATAAAATAAAATAAAATAAAATAAAATAAAATAAAATAAAATAAAATAAAATAAAATAAAATAAAATAAAATAAAATAAAATAAAATAAAATAAAACAAAATAAAATAAAATAAAATAAAATAAAATAAAATAAAATAAAATAAAATAAAATAAAATAAAATAAAATAAAATAAAATAAAATAAAATAAAATAAAATAAAATAAAATAAAATAAAATAAAATAAAATAAAATAAAATAAAATAAAATAAAATAAAATAAAATAAAATAAAATAAAATAAAATAAAATAAAATAAAATAAAATAAAATAAAATAAAATAAAATAAAATAAAATAAAATAAAATAAAATAAAATAAAATAAAACAAAATAAAATAAAAAAAAATGGAATAAAATTAAACTAAAAAAAATAAAAAAAAAATAAAATAAAATAAAATAAAATAATATAAAATAAAATAAAAAAAAATTACATTCCCAGCAGGGAGGAATGGAAGAGGACGGATCGCTGCCCCGCTACTAATGGCGGCATTTCTGTTAACACTGATGGCTCGAAGCTAGACGGTAGAGTTGGAAGAGGGGTTTATTCAAGGCATCTGGAACTTGAGCTCTCCTTCAGACTACCTTATTATTGCAGCATCTTCTAGGCCGAAGTCCCAGCAATCTTGGATGCCGCGGCCTGGATAAGTAAATGCGCTATCGGCGAGGATATCTTGATTTTCAGCGTCAGCCAAGCGGCCATCAAAGCTCTTGGCTCTTATTCGTTCAACTCTGAACTGACGCTCAGCTGTCGTCGATCACTTCAAGAGATGGCCCAACAGATTTTAGTTTTTTGTTCTTCAAGAATACATAACTAACTGTAAGTGTTATGGCATCACAACAACTAATAATTAACTCAGCATTTTCAGATCATCAAACATCAATTAATAAAAAAAGAATGCAACAAAACAAATTCATTCATTAGAGCAACTTTCCAATTATTTAATTTTCTATTGCTTCATTGAGCGAGCGTTACGCGAGTTTGATGCTGCTAACGGTACACGTAGAAACGAGCTAACGGTTTTTCGTCGGTTGTTGCCCCACTAATTTGGATTTTGTCTACCTAGCGTCACTGTGGGTCTAAGCTTTGTATTTTTTTTTTTTTCTCAATTTATTTTACTTCCACCATTCACCTGTTGTTTAATTGCCCGTTGTGATTGTTGTTCTCCGCCGCATGTTG
The DNA here is from genome assembly GCA_964058755.1 of Campiglossa producta. Taxonomy (NCBI): domain Eukaryota; kingdom Metazoa; phylum Arthropoda; class Insecta; order Diptera; family Tephritidae; genus Campiglossa; species Campiglossa producta. Next base: position 83,357 of record CAXKVI010000091.1, on the reverse strand, counting down.
CATGCACCTGCAACGCATTTACTTGCAACTTAAAAAAAAAAATTTATTGATTTGTTGTTTGCAATTTGTTATTCGGTTGCACTTAACATCTCACCTTACAATATCGCATTACAAGCTTAGGAAATGCTTTGTGCTGCTATTTTGATTAATGAAAACTTTTACGTTTACATTTTTCATAGTTTTTGTAATTTTTTTTTTTACTTTAATTGGCAACGTTGGGAAAGGCTGCTGTCATATTGCAAATAGTGTTTGAGTGATACAAATTTATTTTTAATTACTCTACGATATGAGAAAAAAAATTATATGAGCTTACGTAGCTTCGAAATTATTCGAAACCAATACCAAAATTCAATTAATTTTCTATGTAAATTTTTGTTGTGGCTTCATCTAATTGAAATAACAAATGTTTGGCATTTCGGTTTGGGCTTGTCACAGCAGCGTGACATGAGTGGTCGCAATGGCTAAAATAACTAAATACACATCTTAAATATACCTACACGGCTAAAAATTTGAACCTAAATTTTAAACTTTTTTGGACTACCTATATGTATGAGCAAACCAAATTTGGATTCAAATTCAATCTAGAGCAGTTTTCATGAAAATTGGCTAAATTAATCGGGTTTCAATTATAAACAAGAAATGTTTTAACAATTTTTTAAAGATAAAATAAATTTTTTGCCGTTGGCGGGAATTCGAACCAAGACTCTCCGCATCATGCCCGTCTGCTCTACCACCGAGCTATGTACATCGCACACATAATCAATCTTGAATATGCTTTCAAAAATAAATTTGAATTTTCAAACCCAAAAGTTTAAATTTTAGACCGAAAAGTTTTAATTTTGAAACCGAAAAGTTTTAATTTTAAACCGAAAAATTTTAATTTTCAAACCAAAAAGTTTAAATTTTAGACCGAAAAATTTAATTTTCAAACCAAAAAGTTTTAATTTTAAACCGAAAAATTTTAATTTTCAAACCAAAAAGTTTTAGTTTTAAACCGAAAAGTTTTAAGAATAAAATATAACTAAAAAATGTGGCAGATGGCAGGATTCGAACGAAAACGCTCTGGAGTCACAGCCGACTGCTCTACCACCGAGTTACATCGCACACATAAATGTTGTTGGCAAAATTCAATCTTGAATAAGCTTTCAAAAATAAATTTGAATTTTCAAACCTAAAAGTTTAAATTTTAGACCGAAAAGTTTTAATTTTCAAACCAAAAAGTTTTAATTTTAAACCGAAAAATTTTAATTTTCAAACCAAAAAGTTTAAATTTTAGACCAAAAAGTTTTAAGTTTCAAACCAAAAAGTTTTAATTTTAAACCGAAAAATTTTAATTTTCAAACCAAAAAGTTTTAATTGTAAACCAAAAAGTTTTAAGAATAAAATTTTTTTTTTTTTTAGATTTCTTTATTTACAATCTGTCGTTTGACAATAAGTAAATGGTATAGATAAGAATAAAATAAAACTAAAAAAATTTTGCAGATGGCAGGATTCGAACGAAAACGCGTAGGAGTCACAGCCGACTGCTCTACCGCTAAGCTATGACGTACATGAAGTTTTTGTGGGAAAAATTCAATTACATTCAAACAAACCAAAAATACAAAATTTAGACTGCTTTTTCATTTAGATTTTAAATCGAAACCAAAAAAAATTGAAAATCTTTGTAGGACGTTTTGAAATATTGTAGAAAAAAGTTTGAAAAACTGACTTTATACGGGTTTAAAATTTAGGTTAATTTTTTTAGCCGTGTACAACAACAAACAAATATATTGGTTTTATGCCGATAACAATCAGAGTAGGCAAATACCACATTGTACTGGTGTCAATATTAAAAACTCTTTCAAACCGCGCTGTCAAATAGACAGGAACAACATAATCGCATTTAAATCAGGGGTGTCCAGGCTTTTCAACTTACTGGGCCATTCAGCAACAATATCATAATTTGTCATCGTTTCTGGAATCAAAAAAAAATATCCGAACGAGTTTTTCAATGAATTAATAATAAATTTACATTGCACAAATTTTGTCCAATTCAATGAGTCATTTGGTCCCTCTTTACATTGGCAAATTTGCATTTGGCTTCACATTCCCTGCAAGAATCAATGACACAAAGCCATCGAATGAAAATGGCCTAACATGATGTTTTAAACAACTGTAGAGTAAGTGAGGTCCAGTTATCCTCCAAACATAAGGACACCCCTAAACATATCGTCCCCCATTTTTCTAAGGTTTGAGACTGCATTTGCTGAGAGTCTGTGCTCTACATCAGGGGTGACCAAGAATTTCAAATCACTGGGCCATACAACAACAATCCCGAATTTTTTAAAACTTTGTTTTTATTCTCGCGAATTAAGCAGTTGTTGCGGTTCAGAACAGAGCCACATTATGTTGTTGTAGGGCCTTAGCGAGCCAAAAGAGCCACTACTTGGACATGCATGCTCTATATCATACTTCAATCTCTTTTGCGACTTTTTCGTGGGCACTTATCTTTTGGCTGCTTTTGGTGAGAAATGTGAGAATCTGAATATTTTGATTATCAAGTATTCGCTGCTGATTATACTAGTTTTTATTTTTGCAAAATGCTAATTTAACTGTTTCTTCTACTTTATCCTTTTCTGTTGCCATTCTAGGGTTCTATAAAAATCCATAATACCAAGCTGCTTTCCCTGCATTCGTAGATACTCATACTGCTAAACTGAGTATAGATTCTGTTTTTGTTATTGTTTTTCCACAGTTAGCTTTTCATTTGTAGCTACTATTCTTGCTGCAGGAATAAACTGTTACTATGCGTTTATAACTATCGTACTTGGAATTGTATGAGAATGGATAGGCGAGTTCGTAGTGGGAGAAGCAGTGTGTTTGTGCATTTGAAATCAGCAAAAAGGCAGATAAAAAGCAATCAAAGCCAAAAATTGCATACACAACCAGGAGCGTAGTCATGACTAGCATTTGCAAGGGGCCGAAGAAGGTGTCTTGGATTTTGCTAAAACTGCTTATTATTAACAATTATTATTATTTGTTTATCTATTAAATCAGGTTCACGCAAAGGAAGGCAAACATGGGCAAACAATTTTTTCAGGAATTGATAGAAAATATTTCGAACTTTCATTTTATTATAGTTAGAAGGTGTAGCACGCTGCAGAAGACAAACTTTTTGTCAATTTTAAAATAAATGAAATATAATTTTTTCCGTCTTATATATTTTTTTTAAATATTATTATTTTTTGTTTATCTATGCGTATACGTAACATTTTGTCACTTTTATGAAAATTGTATTTTTTTACATTTAAGTCAAGTTTACGTAAAGGAAGGCAAACATGGGCAAACAGTTTTTTCAGGAATTGATAGAAAATACTCCAAACTTTCATTTTATTATAGTTAGAAGGTGTAGCACGCTGTAGAAAACAAACTTTTTGTCAATTTTAAAATAAATGAAGTATAGTTTCTGTCAGCTTATATTTGTTTAAAAAAAGATTATTATTATTTATTTCTCTATGCGTATTAGTAACATTTTGTACTTTTTATGAAAATTTTAAGTTAGTTTTTGCAATTAAATCAAGTTTACGTAAAGGAAGGCAAACATGGCCAAACAAGTTTTTCAGGAATTGTTAGAAAATATTCCCAACTTTCATTTTATTATAGATAGAAGGTGTAGCACGCTGTAGAACACCAACTTTTTTTAATTTTAAAATAAATGAAGTATAATTTTTGTTGGCTTATATTTTTTTTTTAAATATTCCTATTATTTGTTTATCTATACATATACGTAACATTTTGTACTTTTTATGAAAATTTGAAGTGAGTTTTTGCAATTAAATTAAGTTTACGACAAGGAAAGCAAACACGGGCAAACAATGTTTTCAGGAATTGATAGAAAATATTCCAAACTTTCATTTTATTATAGTTAGAAGGTGTAGCACGCTGTAGAACACAAACTTTTTGTCAATTTTAAAATAGCAAAAAATTCACTACAAATATCTGAATAGGCTGTCTTTCATTTCCAATCTCCTTACCCCATTTAAAGCCATCTTGTATACGCCCATGTGCATAAGACTAACGATACGAGCGTACAGTGAAAAATTGCGCGCCAAAAAGGAAACATTAAGAGCATCATCAAATATCGCTATTGGCAACGCTGTCAGGAAGTTGCAAGTATCAACAAAATTTATACTACGAAAGGAGAATATGGAGTTGTGAATACGGTAAGCATTGGTTTGCATAGTCAAGGTATTCGTGTATTTAGGTGATGTGTTGAATGTGTTGTGCATTGATGGTCAACTGTTGAGGAAGCGAAGGTGGCGCCGTATGAGCTGTTGTTGAGCCGTTGTTGCAAACAAGTTTATTTTTCGAATCACATTTCCAAAGTTTCATTTGTTAAGCATTGTTGCGCTATCGTTGAAGTAGATTTTTTTGTTTTTGTTGTGCTCTTGGAGTTTTCGACTTATGTTGCTCGTAAGTTTTTGCTTACAATTCGTTTGTGGCATCATTTGATGGTGGGATGGGATGGAAACACGTTAATTGTGATGCAAAAGTGGCAGCCCTATTTGAAAATATCTTGGTTGGTATGTCTCCCAAATTACCTTTCATTTGATACCCATATTGGTATGTATATCCATCTCAGTCGAGGTCGCCCCCTTCCTCTGCTGCCGAATTCAGGTGCCGATTGGAAAACCTTCTGTGCTGGAGCTTCTTTGTCCATTCGCATAACATGACCCAGCCAGCGGAGCCTTTGGGCTTTAATTTGCTGGACTAAGATCAGATCTGCGTAAAGCTCTACAGCTCATCGTTAAATTTCCTTCCTAGTTATCAACCCTAATTGAAAATACCTTAGTTGGTATGCCTCATATTGACATATTTGCTCAATATTTAAAAAACTGGGATAGGTGGCAACCCTGTAAATCCCACATTGGCGGATGCCACCCAAGTAAAATATCTCAGAATGAAGCATACCATCAAATATACTAAATTCCAATCAAATCGGTTAACGGGTTCCGAGATAGTGGTCGATATATGAAGGAATAAATAAAATACCGTTAAGTGGCAACACTACTTGAAAATACCTTAGCTGGCATGCCACCGAAAGTACCTTTCTTTTGATACCCATATTCAAAAACAAAATGAAATAGGTGGCAACCCATATTGGCATATCTTTCTCAGCATTGAAAAAAAAAGTTGAAATAGGTGGCAACCCTCCACAGGTGTCAAGGGTAAAGCCAGGGTCCCCCCCTCCCCCCAATTATTTTCTGTTTGAGTAGAGAAGCAGGAGCCAAAATTTCAAGGTCATAGATCAAAAAATATTAGCCTGCTGCAGATCTATATACTGAGTCCTTTCATTTGACATTTCAACTTTAAAAATGAAACAAAATGCAGGAAAATTATTTTAAAACAGATGGCAACCTCTGTCAAAAAAATTAAACCTTATTTCACATCTAGCTACAAGTCGAACCCTTTCATATTTCAAGGCCCCTGCGGGTTAGGGGTTTAGAATATGTCCGAGGTAGGCATACCGGTCCTGAGAGGCGACTAATATGAATACAGGTAATGACGTGCTATATCGATAGTTGATCTACGGATATGATGCCTCTCAGCTCTCATTACCCATCTTATCCTTCCTTAAGGATGGAGGGATGACATGACCTAGATGGTTGCAATGGTCATACCAAATCACTCCCGAGACAGTCGGGCAGTACCGCAAGGGAGTACCGGAGCGTGCCGAGTTCATATCCGGCCAAGGACTGTCAATTTCGACATCACTCCCCAAAACCTTCGGAGAGTATTTTTGTCTTAACAACATCAACAACAACAACATATGAAAACTCAACATGAAAAAATCCAAACATTTATACAAGAAAATGTTATTCTAAAAAAGATGGATAGGGCAATATACTTTTGCTACCCTTTTTGGAGAAAAATGGAAAAGGGGCGTGATACCTTCCATACAAATCGGATTTTCATAGCTCATATCTCTAAAAGTATTCATGCCCTATGACTGATATTCGGTTCGAAGATATACGTCGTTAATCTCCAAAAACTCCAAAAAAAAATTGTGGACGAGGATAAAAGGGAGCATGGCATCTCCCATAAAAATTGGACTTTTGTAAGTTCTTATCTCTAGAAGTAATCATGCTAGAGTAAAGACGACTACATACTGTCTTCGGCTGTGCCGAAGTCTATATACCTTTCCTGAATAAGCGTCACGATTTTCACTGTTTGCTCCCCAGTACAGCCTGTGTGAATTTAACTTTAGCTCATACCAAAATTATCAGAACTATCGATTATATGGTGGCGATGGGTTATATTGGTCCAATCTCATTGATTCTTAACATGGACATTATGTTATATCGGTCCGATCTTGCTGGTTCCGACAAATGATTTCTATATATTAGAAAATGGGAGCTTTATGTTATATCGGTCCGATCTTGCTGGTTCCGACAAATGATTTCTATATATTAGAAAATGGTGGCCGCATACCAAATTTCGGCCAAATATCTCAAAAACGTTCAAACAGACAGACGGACAGACGGACATGGCTATATCAACTCTTCTCGTCGCTGTCCTTGGAAACGACCAGTTAGTATAAATATCATCAACAGCCTCATCTCATTTTGCCGTAAAAGAAAGCAGCACATAAATAACTATCGCCACAACATCTTTCCACAAACAACTTATTACCAGTGACGTCCTTTGGCATAGGATTATACAGTGGTCAAATGAAAACTGCCAAACTTCAATTAAACGCATAGCAAAGGACTAGGTAAAGCTCAAAGGGATAAAAGCAACATGACGACAGCAGTAAGCAGACATTGGGCTTAAATACTTACAGATACATACATACTTCCATGGGTACGCCTTTTGTGAGGTAGAGAAAGGGAAGCCGAAAATGAATTTAAACAGTTCAACGGGGTGTTGTAGCAAGTAAACAAAGCTGAAGTATTATTGAAACATCTTGTTGTTGCAATATATATTTGTATACTAGGATGTGACAAAGTTGCAGGACAAACTTTTAGTAACTGATTGCAAAAATTTGCAAAATAAGGCACACCCTAATATACGCACATATTTATGTATAACAAACCACCACATATGACTAACTTAAGCCGCAAGCGCATCAACCTTGTGTGCACCAACTTTATGTGAAACAATAACAACAACAACATGCCAACATTGGGCAAGTCAACTGCTAGGCACCAGACATTTTTGCTCTATGAGCAACAGGATAACAACAGCAACAACAACAGTAACAACAAAAACTATGCAAAGCAACAGCACATATTACCAGTCATCGTAGTTAGTAATGGAACTGCAAAAATTCTATGCGTAGCAAATCGGTCTAGATAGGACAGCAACAACAACAACAACAATAACAAAAACAAAATGGAAAACTACTTGCAACCTTACTAACTACCGTCCAAGGTGCAACAAGAATGCTCGCTGCTAATGCATTTTGGCATAAAAAGAACCTTACTACCCAGTCTATGTGTGTGTTTTATAGGTGCAATAGGTGAAGTATTCGTTCATTACCCACAACTGACTATCCATATTTATAGATACATGCGGCATGTTGAGTTTTAACTGCGTGGCTTTCTTCTTGTTGATGCGCTTTTTTTTGTGTTTTTATCCCCCAGTTTTCAATTTTAGTACGCAAAACTTCGAAATGTGCTTGCGCTAAGGTTACATGTCGCTGGTGGTCGAACGCATGTCACTGGTGTATTCATAGTTAATATGCAAAGCTGTGGTAGGAACGCAATCATATTATAGAAATAGTCTAGGCTTGACTGATAATACAGATTTAATCCACAGTTGTTACTTAGAACTAAGATGAGCAGTGAAATTTTATTTTACTCTATTTTTTATTTTATTTTTACTTTGTTTATTTTAATTAATTTAATTTTTTTTTTCATTTTTTATTTTATTTCATTTTATTTTATTTTATTTATTATTTTATTTAATTTTATTTTATTTTTTTTTATTTTTTTTTTAATTTTTTTTTTTTTAATTTAATTTTATTTTATTTTATTTTATTTTATTTTATTTTATTTTATTTTATTTTTTTTTTTGTTTTATTTTTTTTGTTTTGTGTTATTTTATTTAATTTAATTTCATTTCATTTCATTTCATTTCATTTTATTTTATTTTATTTTATTTTATTTTAATTTATTTTATTTTATTTTATTTTATTTTATTTTATTTTATTTTATTTTATTTTATTTTATTATATTTTATTTTATTTTATTTTATTTTATTTTATTTTATTTTATTTTATTTTATTTTATTTTATTTTATTTTATTTTATTTTATTTTATTTTATTTTATTTTATTTTATTTTATTTTATTTTATTTTACTTTATTTTATTTTATTTTATTTTATTTTATTTTATTTTATTTTATTTTATTTTATTTTATTTTATTTTATTTTATTTTATTTTATTTTATTTTATTTTATTTTATTTTATTTTATTTTATTTTATTTTATTTTATTTTATTTTATTTTATTTTATTTTATTTTATTTTATTTTATTTTATTTTATTTTATTTTATTTTATTTTATTTTATTTTATTTTATTTTATTTTATTTTATTTTATTTTATTTTATTTTATTTTATTTTATTTTATTTTATTTTTTTTAATTTTATTTTATTTTATTTTATTTTATTTTATTTTATTTTATTTTATTTTATTTTATTTTATTTTATTTTATTTTATTTTATTTTATTTTATTTTATTTTATTTTATTTTATTTTATTTTATTTTATTTTATTTTATTTTATTTTATTTTATTTTATTTTATTTTATTTTATTTTATTTTATTTTATTTTATTTTATTTTATTTTATTTTATTTTATTTTATTTTATTTTATTTTATTTTATTTTATTTTATTTTATTTTATTTTATTTTATTTTATTTTATTTTATTTTATTTATTTATTTTATTTTATTTTATTTTATTTTATTTTATTTTATTTTATTTTATTTTATTTTATTTTATTTTATTTTATTTTATTTTATTTTATTTTATTTTATTTTATTTTATTTTATTTTATTTTATTTTATTTTATTTTTTTTTTAAATTAGCTATTATGTTGATGAGTCGCTCCAAATCGTCAGCAGTACGGTACTAAAAGATGATATGCATGGTACACCTAAACCAATTGCTCACGGAGTTACTGCTTTTCCCACATAGCTTCAGGGACACACACACACACATATCAAGAGCTACAAAAAAGCAACATATATCTACATCACCCCATTATTGTACCCACGTATGTGTTTGAAATCAATTCAATGGCAATGAAAACCAACAAAAATGCAACAATTCCACCAGTTCGAATAGTAACAAGCACTCAAAAACCATAAAAACAAAAAATAGTAGAAAACAGGAGTCGTGTTGTGGTTCATGGGCAAAAATAGATGCATAAGAAATGGTGCAAAAAAGTGGCAACAGATAAAAGCCAGAAATCAAAAAGGAAGCACTCTCTATATTGGACTGACAAAAAAAAAAAACAACATAAAGTTAAAAAAAAAATTTAAAAATTTAAATAAAATAAAATTAATTAAAATAAAATAAAATATGTCTAAAATAATAAAACCAAAACGTAAATAAAATAAAAAAGTGACCAAAAATTATGAGACTAAACAAAATTTAAAAAAAAAATTAAATTGTCCAAAATAAAGTAATAGATAGTAAAAAAAAAAAAAATTAATTAGAACCAGTTGAAATTCTCCACTTCACATGCCCGGTCTAATGTCAATAAATACACACAAATGATTGTAGTTTGTGTTCATTTGTTGTCACTGTTCCTATAATATTTGTTTGTGTAACAGGAATCGCTGTAAAAGGATTCATTTTGTACTCAGTAAGTCTGTCGCATTGCAATATCATATCAACATGGTTGTTGTTGCTATGGATCGCAGTGCACACTGACATAGTAGGTGCAGTGGGACTGGGGCCCTAATAGAAGCAGTTGGATGGGAGGCAGGCAGGCAGACAGACAGGCAAGTAACAGCAAGCAATGCAAATTACAAAAGCAATTTTTTTCTATGCAGCTCATAGTCAGTAGAGTTTATTTTTATTTTCTAAGTTCAGTTTTTCGTTGTACTTACTATAGGTAGATAGGTAAGTATCATACCAACACAGTTAACAGTTTTGGTTAGAGTTCTAAGCATATATGCAGTGCCCCTTTTCAAACTTCCCAACAAATGCTTTCAGTTTTACTCCATTGTATTGTTGTTGGTGGCATTTTGTTACTTAGCAAAACCTAGTTGCCTCCTCCCGTTTTAAAGTTTTATTGCAAGTTTACATGGTTGTCGTAGTGCATTGCAATGCCCAACAAAAATGGTGCAATGATTTTCACTACTAAAAACAACAACAAGAACTGCAACAAGAAAAACAAGAACAAAAGTGACAGCAAAAATGAAAATCTAAAACGAAAATATTGCAATAGTTGCATTGGAAATTTCAATGTTGTTCATAATTTGATACCCAAACTACGCCTATACAGGGTGCGAGATGTGTACATATTTTTATTCTTGAAGATAGTTAAAATTTCTTCGGCCGTTTTACATTCTATGTTTTTTATTATTTTCACGTTATATTTTTTCTTTTATTTTACACTATTTTTTTCAATTACTTAAGGTAGGGTATATTGTAGTTGTAGGCGGTGTAGGCAGGGTAAATTGTAATTGTAGTCATAAATGACTCATGGAAGAGTCATAAATGATTCGTGGAAGAGTCATAAATGACTCATTGATGAGTAAAAAATGACTCATTGATGAGTAAAAAATGACTCATTGATGAGTAAAAAATGACTCATTGATGAGTAAAAAATGACTCATTGATGAGTAAAAAATGACTCATTGATGAGTAAAAAATGACTCATTGATGAGTAAAAAATGACTCATTGATAAGTCAAAAATGACTCATTGATGAGGTAAAAATGACTCATTGTTGTGTCAAAAATTACTCATTGATGAGTCAAAAATGACTCAATGATGACTCAAAAAAGACTCATTGATGAGTCAAAAATGACTCATTAATGAGTCAAAAATGAAAACATTTATGAGTCAAAAATGATTCATTGATGAGTTAAAAATGACTCATTGATGAATCAAAAATAACTCATTGATGAGTTTCATGCAGAATACACATGTTTACACATCAAAACTCACGAGTACTTTGTACTCACGCCTTATTTTAAGGGAACCTTCCTTTTAAATAGTAGCCTCTTGCACCCTGTATTTGGATATGTATATCTATCTACATATATGCGTATAGTATACTATGTATATAACTATCTTTATTCTAAGCAAATATTCACTGTTCCGAGACAATCTATAAATCTACATACAAATATATATGTACATATAACTAAAAGCATATGCCTCGAACAAGTTCAACACTAAGAGGGCTCCCCATAGGGAAAGCTCGCACAAAATTAGTTCAGAAGCACACTTCAATCCTGCGCGCTTCCAACTTTATCAAATAGGGTCCCACAACTTAGCCTAGTTGTCCCAGCAGGGTTTAATACTACAAAATAGAACAAAACAACGCGAAGCCTTCACTTGTGGCGGTGTTCACTTACATAGCTTGCATTTCATACAAAAATGTGCACAAAAGCATACACCCAGCCAAGCATAGTACAAAAATCGACTCGTCCATCACAGCCACACATTCACACAATTTTGAAACGCAACTAAAATGACAACAAATGCAAGGAGTGTAGAAGGATAGCTGGGTGACTGGCTGGTTGTTTAGTTGACTGTTGAGCTATAGCTGGCTGTCTGTCTAGCTGGCAAGCTTATTGGATTGAATTGCCTGGTAGAACTTGCATAGAAAGCTCTGGAAATAGTAGTAGAGTATCGGCACATGAAAGCGATGAAGTTTACAACTTGACTAGCAGAGACACGCAGACATGCCACCGCTTCAGGTGGTCGCACCACTCAACAACAACGTAAACGGGATACATACGTCTACTCGTTTCTAAGTTCATATCTGCTATGCATTTAACAAATAGTCGTAGAGTACACTATTGCCACCAGCAAACCGAAGCAAGCAAAGAAGGATTTAGTAATTTTAGTGCTTTTTGGTTTCGTTGTGTCATTATGGAATGCGGATGAAAGTGCAATTTGTGCGAGTGCAGATGTGTGTTGCCATGTAATGTCGAAGGATGGAATATGATGAGTGTGAATTGCTATATGTAGACTTGAGCTACAACTTATATATTTACTCATGAGGTAAGAGTATTTATGGATGTAGATTGTTTGCAGGGCTTTGTAGGTTCAGCTGCGTAAGTGCTCGATGGCTGTTGTTGTTAGTTGGCATTTGTTGCCTGAGTGGAAAATCGCTTTTGGTTAACTTTAATCAGAATGCACCCAACAGACACTGAAGTTTTGCTATCAATTACATGAAAATAAGATACCAAACCCTCTATCTTATCTTAAATTTTAGTAGACGAGAAAAACCCGGACGGACTAAATAAGATGTACTTTTTCTTATAACAAACAAATCAAATCTTATGATTTTACGATCTGACAAATTTTTTGAACAAAAATTTTTAAAATTTTATGAAACTCTTTAGCAGAAGCGCAATTCACACACCAGCAACATAAACAAATAGCTCTTTTGGATCTACCGAACCGCTTAATTGATGGAGTTCAATGTGAATCCGTAAGAAATCGTAATAAAAATGTCAGTAAATCGAAATGGCGCAAATGGATGTTGGCGCAGCAGTAAATAAGTAATCGCTCAGATTTTGATTTATGACAGCTTTTAGCGTGCCAAGAATGAAATCTGCATATTTAACCGAAAAGCAAAAGCATGTTATTTGATTGGTAGTAAGCAGGAGTAGAAACCGATTCTGAACTGAGCTTTGTGTCGTGCTCTGTGCTGATGCACTGTATAGGATAGATTTGTCTGAAATAAACAACAGTGAAGCAAAATAAAATAAAATAAACTAAAATAAAATATAATATAATAAAGTAAAATAAAATAAAATAAAATGAAATAGAATAAAATAAAATAAAATAAAATAATATAAAATAAAATAAAATAAAATAAAATAAAATAAAATAAAAAAATAAAAGTAAAATAAAATAAAATAAAATAAAATAAAATAAAATAAAATAAAATAAAATAAAATAAAATAAAATAAAAAAAAAATAAAATAAAATAAAATAAAATAAAATAAAATAAAATAAAATAAAATAAAATAAAATAAAATAAAATAAAATAAAATAAAATAAAATAAAATAAAATAAAATAAAATAAAATAAAATAAAATAAAATAAAATAAAATAAAATAAAATAAAATAAAATAAAATAAAATAAAATAAAATAAAATTAATTAAAATAAAATAAAATAAAATAAAATAAAATAAAATAAAATAAAATAAAATAAAATAAAATAAAATAAAATAAAATAAAATAAAATAAAATAAAATAAAATAAAATAAAATAAAATAAAATAAAATAAAATAAAATAAAATAAAATAAAATATAATAAAAAAAAAAAAATAAAAAAAATTAAATTAAATTAAAAAGAGAAAAGTGGAAAACAAAACAAAATAAAGCAAAATAAAATTACAAAAAAAGTAATAATAAAAGAAAAAAATTAATTAATTAAAACTAAATTAAATAAAGTGAAAAAACTTAAATAAAATAAAATAGAGCAAAATAAAATCAAACAAAGTAAACTAATATAAAATTAAATAAAAAAAAAAATTACAAATAAAGTAATAATAAAAGAAAAAAAATTAATTAATTAAAACTAAATTAAATAAAATGAAAAGAAAATAAAATAAAATAGAGTAAAATAAAAAAAAAAAAAATTAAATAAAATAAAACTAAGTAAACTAATATAAAATTGAATAAAATATAAATAAAAAAAAAGAAATTAAAATTAAAAACTATTAAAAAAAAAGTAAAACAAAATAAAATAAAATTAAAATTAGAATTTAACAAAAAAAACAAAATAAAGTAAAAAAAAAAAAAAAAAACAAAAAAAAAATAAAATAAAAATAAATAAAATAAAATAACACTATACAACAGTCAAGAAATCTTAGAGGGTTTTCTCATCGGTTTCTAGGGCTTTTCCCTGTGCTGAATCCGAATCTGGAATCAGAATTTTCGGATCACCTTAGGGGTTTCCTTTAGAGGAAGTGTGTTCACACTTCGGTAGTATTAAACAATTATTTTTATTTTTTTCTTAATAACTCACAGTGCCCTAATTATTGCACTATGCAACATTGGTTTGCCGCCAAATATAAAAACCAAAATTATATTATAGTTTATTGACCCAAGAAAAAATGGTGAATTATTAAAAAATCCGATCTCTTTACAAAGAGAGGAAGCCTAGGGTGACCCAAAAAATCTGACTTCAGATTCGGATTCAGCAAAGCGAAAAGCTCAGAAACCGTCGAGAAACCCGGTGGTATTTTCCAAACCGTAAATTTTGTTGAACAGTGTAATTAAAGTAAAGTAAACTAAACTAAAAAGTAAAATAAAATAAAGCAAAATTAAATAATTTAAAATTGAATAAATGATATACTTGGAGTATTGACGATTGCTTAGATTCTTTCTTCAAGCTCTGGTCAATTAAAAGGCAAGAGGATTTTGGTCCACCCTAGTGCAGAAGCTCCAGCTCAAAAACATAGTTATATGAAGAAATGTATACAAAAGACTGCTAAGATATCTGGTCACACTGTCATTTGAATGATAAAAATTGGCATAGCAGCATGAAATGATTCACTTTCAATCGGAAAAGTAGATATTCAAATACAACAACACCCATGGTTCATACAACAATAAGCACTTTAGTCAGTAAAAGCAACAACCACAAATTTTGTTAGATTGTTTACTTAATTTGCACACGAATGACTGACTGACTAACTTTCTGTTGTTTTTTGTTGCTGTTTTGTTATTGTTTGCAATTTGCCTTTTGCTGTTTGTTGCTTACTTTTTTGTATTTTACATCACGGACGCAAACCGTATGAAGAATTTAAACGACTCGGGTGTAATGGTTACACACTGCGGTTTAGAAATTCCTAATCTCCTTTCCTTGGTTCGATGATGGTAGTAAAGGTGATCAAAAATTTCTAAGCAACAATACAAAGCGGTTTGACAAGATCCTTCAACAAGATCGAAATTGCAATCATCGTAGTTGGTTTTGTTTGTAGAATTTTTCAATTTGTTTCTGCTCAAAAGTCCACAAATTTTTCAAAATTAATAAAATAAGAAATGTTGAAAAAATATAATAAAACCACCTAATTGAACCGTAATGAAAAAAAAACATCTTCCGATTTAAAACCGCTTCAAGCACGGTTCACGTCTTTGCTATCTATTCATATTTATTGCTTATTTTGCTTGCTGCTGCCTGTCAGTCGATGATATTTGCCAATGAATTTTAAGTTACACTCAAAATATGTCTGACATTTATCGTTTAATATAATTTACGATAAGTGGCATTGCTACATGAATACAAACACAAACATATTCCATGCTCCTTTTGCTGCTTAGTATAAAACGTGCTGTGCACAATGAATTCCAGAAATTCCATATTTGCATTAATCCAACACAGGGAGACGCGCTTGCATATGGAACTTGAAACGGTTGAGCGGTGAGTGGGAGGTATTATGGAGGCCGTCATTGCCGTCAGCACCAGTTAACCCTTAAGTGCGAGACGTTGCGAGACAGTTGGCCAACCGAGGAGACAGCAAACACACACACACACATTCGCTCACATACTCAATTATAATGAGACTAAAATACACAGTGCAATGAATGTCGAATAATCAGCAAAAAAGCGAGATTCACAATAAAAGCACAAACACAAGACACAATAGCAACAACAAAGCATGCATTGTAGGACACAAAGCGAATGGCAACGCTAAAATGGAATTCATCAAAATTCACTTTAACTTCATTATCATGATTATTGTTTTATTTATTCCACCTTCCGTTGCGCCCCAAAGACACTTGATCGCTCAATTGATTTTATGGCTCGCTGCGTCGTCGCCATGGCCATCATCACCACCAACATCCAACCAGCAACAATGCGCCAGAGCCGTTGAAGGAGCAGCAGCAGCAGCAGCAGCAAAATTCTCGATATTTCTACCACGTTGTTGTTGCTGCTACTTGTTATTGTTGTTGCGATTTTTGCTACGTCTGTTGTGTTGCCGCCACTGGGGATTGAATCGCTGTTGCTGTCATGGTTGTCTTGCATTCTCTGGTGTTTTTTGTGTGCTGTTTTTAGTTGCTGTTGGTGGCATCAATGTCAGTTTGGTGCTGCAGATAGTACAACAAAAACATTGACAATTACTTGCATTTCTGTATGTTTATGTATTTCTTTCGTAAATTTGAGCTAAGCGCTATATAATCGTACAATCGTTAATTCTCGATTTTACTTAAGATATTGGTCAGCGGTGCGGATTGTAGTGACATTCAGCGAATGCGTGAAATGACATTTTCTGAGCGCGGCGTGATTTAATTTAGTCTGAAGTACTCTAAACGAGCTAAATGGGTCGGTTTACAGGGTTGCCACCTATCTAATTTTTTTTTAAATTATCATTTAAGGATCTTTTTGGGATCATTTTTCGATCATTCTAGGACCATTTTTGGGTCATTTTGGGATCGCTTGGGATCATTTTAAGGTCATTGTGGGATTATTTTGGGATCATTTAGGGGTAGCTTTAATGTCATTTTGGGGCCATTTTGGGGTAAATTTTGGGTCATTTTGAGGATCATTTTGGGGTCATTTTGGACCGCTTGAACGAATTCGATGAAAGTTGGTATAGAGATAGTATGTTTGATTCTAAGACTGCCAATTCGGGTGTTGCCACTTAGGCCGGTTTACAAGGTTGCCATCTATTTACTTTTTTCTTAAATATTGAGCAAGGTATGCCAATATGGGTCAATGTTGATGGGTCCATCTCTTCTTCTTCTCATACTTACGGACCATAGTTATAATACCATTTCATAACACCATTTCATCTTCATGAAAGGTATAAAAATATTGGAAAAAATGTAAAAATTGAAATCACCGAGCGAGCTCGGTCACCCAGGTGCTCATAAGCTTAAATACAGCAAGACGGGTAAAGAAAAAGCTATGGCAGAAAAATATCCAATTGAAGACGACAAAGCTTCAGACACAGAAGGTAGACTTCCTTCTAGGTGATGTTACAATATCGATATTCGATTAATTGACTAAATAAGCATCGGTATATCGTATATCGACAATATCGAATATCAAATTTTAAGTTAGGTACTAAGATATAGTTTCGCGTGAAATAGCTGTCAAAATCCATACAAATTTTCTATACGCGAAAAAGCTGCCTCCCTGCTGATTAGCCTATAATTGTTTTCGATATGATCATACTCCTTATATTATATGACGTTGTATAGTGCTTGAAAATTGCTTTGCAAATAATCACTTGTTTTAAAATCTCACACTCACCAGTGCATATTCGCGCATGCGCATAAAACATGATCAAAAACAAAATAAAAACTTACATCCATTTAATTAATTCATAACTGTAAAATTTTGTTTCTTTTTTTATTCATTTGTATGCCAAGCTCATTTGAATTAACGCTTCTGTTCTTGTTGTATTTGCATGATCGTAATTTTTATTATCTCGACATACCTCAACTGACCAACCGACTGACCTGGCTGCATGTTTTTGCTGTTATGCTGTTTATTAGCCAACTACTGCTACCAACAGCTATTTAAATAGATAGTACTTGTTTGCAAATATTTCGCTTTATTACCTGATTTGTTGTTATTCTACTTGTTGTTGTTGTTGTTGTTGTTGTGGTGATTGCAAGCTGTGTAACATTAACTTGATCTCTACCAAGTCATTAAATGTGGCATCAGCATATTTGCTTTGATAGCATTTTCGACACCTTTAGGCAAAATGTTTGCTCATACTCGCTAATGAATGGTAAGCAAATGCAGAAAAACAACTACAAACAACAAATATTCTTTAATGAATTAATCGTAAAATTTATGATATCTAATGGTTATTAAAAATCGCAGATGATTTACATCATTTTTAAAATGAATTACAATTTCAATGGAAAATCATAGGATGTTGTTGGTAACTGTTTTAATATTTAATATATTAAATAAAATAAAATAAAATAAAATAAAATAAAATAAAATAAAATAAAATAAAATAAAATAAAATAAAATAAAATAAAATAAAATAAAATAAAATAAAATAAAATAAAATAAAATAAAATAAAATAAAATAAAATAAAATAAAATAAAATGAAATAAAATAAAATAAAATAAAATAAAATAAAATAAAATAAAATAAAATAAAATAAAATAAAATAAAATAAAATAAAATAAAATAAAATAAAATAAAATAAAATAAAATAAAATAAAATAAAATAAAATAAAATAAAATAAAATAAAATAAAATAAAATAAAATAAAATAAAATAAAATAAAATAAAATAAAATAAAATAAAATAAAATAAAATAAAATAAAATAAAATAAAATAAAATAAAATAAAATAAAATAAAATAAAATAAAATAAAATAAAATAAAATAAAATAAAATAAAATAAAATAAAATAAAATAAAATAAAATAAAATAAAATAAAATAAAATAAAATAAAATAAAATAAAATAAAATAAAATAAAATAAAATAAAATAAAATAAAATAAAATAAAATAAAATAAAATAAAATAAAATAAAATAAAATAAAATAAAATAAAATAAAATAAAATAAAATAAAATAAAATAAAATAAAATAAAATAAAATAAAATAAAATAAAATAAAATAAAATAAAATAAAATAAAATAAAGTAAAATAAAATAAAATAAAATAAAATAAAATAAAATAAAGTAAAATAAAATAAAATAAAATAAAATAAAATAAAATAAAATAAAATAAAATAAAATAAAATAAAATAAAATAAAATAAAATAAAATAAAATAAAATAAAATAAAATAAAATAAAATAAAATAAAATAAAATAAAATAAAATAAAATAAAATAAAATAAAATAAAATAAAATAAAATAAAATAAAATAAAATAAAATAAAATAAAATAAAATAAAATAAAATAAAATAAAATAAAATAAAATAAAATAAAATAAAATAAAATAAAATAAAATAAAATAAAATAAAATAAAATAAAATAAAATAAAATAAAATAAAATAAAATAAAATAAAATAAAATAAAATAAAATAAAATAAAATAAAATAAAATAAAATAAAATAAAATAAAGTAAAATAAAATAAAATAAAATAAAATAAAATAAAATAAAGTAAAATAAAATAAAATAAAATAAAATAAAATAAAATAAAATAAAATAAAATAAAATAAAATAAAATAAAATAAAATAAAATAAAATAAAATAAAATAAAATAAAATAAAATAAAATAAAATAAAATAAAATAAAATAAAATAAAATAAAATAAAATAAAATAAAATAAAATAAAATAAAATAAAATAAAATAAAATAAAATAAAATAAAATAAAATAAAATAAAATAAAATAAAATAAAATAAAGTAAAATAAAATAAAATAAAATACAAAGTGGTTTGAAAATATCCTTCAAAAAATCGAAATGGCAAACATCGTAGTTGGTATTTTATGTAGCATTTTTCAACTTGTTTTCGCCAAAAACTCAAAAAGAATAATTTGATAAAAAATAAAAAAAATATAATTAAATTAAATAAAAATAAATAAAATAAAACAAAATGGAAAAAAATTAAAAAAAAAAAAATTAAAGTAAAAAAAAATTTAATTAAATTATAAAATATAACAAAATAAAATTTAAAAAAATTAAATATAATATAAATAAATTTAAAAAAAAATTGAATAAAAAAGAGATAAAGCAAAATAAAAACC
>CAXKVI010000091.1:45000-57500 GCA_964058755.1 Campiglossa producta | reverse complement strand
CCCCAAAAAAACCCTCAAATGTTTCCAAAATGACCAAAAAATTATCCGAAAATGATCCAAAAATGATCCCAAAATGACTTCAAAATGATCCGAAAATGAACCCAAAATTGTCTCAAATTAATACAAAATTGAACCCAAAATGATCTAAAAATAGCCCCAAAATTATGAAATGATCTCAAAGTGATCCCAAAAAAATCCAAATATGGTCCCAAAAACATACAATACAAATACAATACGGTAAAATGGTAATGGCAATCTTACTTGAAAATATTTTAGTTGGTATGTCGGCTAAAATACCTTTCATTTGATACCCATATTGGCATATCCATCTCCATAATTTAAAAAAATTTAGATATAGGTGGCAACCCTGTACACACCCCAAGTGGCAACCCCCAAGGGGATAGTCTTAGTATCAAGCATACTATCTATATGCCAAATAGTCCGGATATACAAATATACTGCGGTAAGGTGGCAACCCGACTGGAAAATATTTTAGTTGGCATGTCCTGAAAATAATTTTCACTTGATACCCATATTGGCATATTTTGCTACAAAATTTAAAAAATTCAGATAGGTGGCAACCCCCAGTGGATAGTCTTACTATCTATATTCAAAATTTTATCCAAATCGGTCAAGCGGTTCCCGAGATGGTCCGGATATACAAATATATGTACAAGTTTAGCTGGTTTTTCGTTAAAATAAATTAAAATAAAATAAAATAAAATCAAATAAAAGCTTTATTAACGTAAAAGTTCCCAAAATGTTGCAACCCAAGCCAGGGACCACCAATAAAGAACCACAAAAACAAGAAAAATCGAATATTCCTTTTATCATTATTACGTCACGTTATCCCATCTATACAACCATATTATTATCCCATTCTTCTTTTTTGTTTCAACATTTAATCTCACCCACCAACTCCCACCCGCTTACTTAACTCAATCAAATAACCCGAGCACGTTCAACCATCTTAGATTTATATAGCAAACATTTTTGTATTAGCGCAAGTTGCTATTTCTCTTCGAGTTTTTGGTTGTATTGCTTAGTAGTTTATTGGCAATTTTAATGCTTCCACTCTTGCGTTGGGATCAATGAAAGATGCACAATAAAAACCTGAGATTGCGCAAAAAATAAAATATAAAGGAAAAAGAAAATTAACTTGTGAAATCTTTTTGGTGGTTTTCATACAATATCTAACGATGGAAGAGCTCGGTATTTCAAAATATTTTTCAAAATCGCCCTATCTTAGAATTTCTTTGAAGAACGCGCTTTTTCAAATTGTGTTCAAGAACCCCCTACCTGAACTAAAATTTAATATATTTTCAGGTGAGATAAAGGGCTTTTGAATCAAATTTTGAAACTGTGCGTTATTTGAAAAAATTCTGATACCCCAATGCTGTTACATAGCTATACACATCATATTTAGTTTCTTGCTGACATCACTTTTGAGGTGCTGATGGCTTCTAAAATACCAAAATTAATGATATTTAGACACAGCACTCCTCTCTGTCGCTTCGTATAGGGTGTTGAAGCAAAATAATTCGTTGGAAAATTAAATGGGCACAACTGACAAGCAAAATATAAATTCATTCATCAATTTTGCACTTGTGCGCTTAGCTAATGCAACAAAAACTAGCGAGCACTAAAATAAGTATTAAATAAAAAATTAAAAAAAAAAAAAACGAAGGAGATAATAATTTTATAACATTTGCTAGTCGACAGCAATATTGTGCGCATAACGAACGATGAGTAATGAATAGCAATCGCAAAAATCTATGTTCTATGTATGGATGCATGATAGTGATGGAGCGAACTCGAATATTTGGGAGACCATACGAAACTGAGCCATAGGTCCAACATTTTTTTAAGCTTTTGCATAGATTTTATATTTGTGAAAAAAGGTTCGAAAAGGTTCGGTGTTAGCAACAGGATGAGTACATAAAAGTTTTATAAAACCAGGCCTGCATAATAACGTTATTTTTATCAAAAAAAAAAAAAAAAAATATTTTGTTTTCAATTCGTTATTCAAAAGTTTAAACGTCTCAAAAATTTTGTTTATTTTGATTGTTTGAGTCAGAGTATATTATTCCATACAAAAAATGCTCAAAAAAATACTCAAACTTCGAAATATCAAATAGAAACGAAAATTCTTGATTTTGTTTTTGATGCTAGCAAAATCGAAATTTTTATGAATATTTTTTTTTGATAACGTTACTTTCAAAAAAAATTTTGTTTATTTTGTTGTGCAGCCTTGCATAAAACTGGATCTCTATCATAAAGTTAATGTTAAAGTTAAAGTTAACCTTAACTTTAACTTTGACTTTGGCTCGACTTTGACTTTGACTTAGACTTTGACTTTGGCTTTGAATTTGACTTTGATCTGGACTTTGACTTTGGCTTTGACTTCGACTTTGGCGTTGACTGTGCTTTGACTTTGTCCTTGACTTTGACTGGACTTTGACTTTGACTTTGACTTTGACTTTGACTGGACTTCGACTATGACTTTAACTTTGACTTTGACTTTGACTCTAACTGGACTTTGACTTTGACTTTAACCGGACTTTGACTTTAACTTTGACTTTGGCTTTGACTGGGCTTTGACTTTGTCTTTGACTTTGTCTTTGACTGGACTTTGACTTTGACTTTGACTGGGACTTTGACTTTGACTTTGACTTAAACTAAAAATGGATATATGCATGTACGATAACATATCTATATGTATTATATATAAGGCCTGTCCCCAGGGGAGGATTTTGAAATTCAAAACCCCCACCGCTGCGTACGGGCCTGGCATAAGTTGATAATATGCAATAGCTTTACCGCGGCAGTCCACGAGTGCCACACGTCATTTTTTTAGAACAGACAAAAGAGGACCCACAATACGATAAAGGCTCAGGCCTCATTCTGGCAAAGAACTGTCTTCATTCGTAACACTTCCCTAAGTTTTTTGGAAATTTTTCTGTGTCTACTGGAAACAGAAACAGAAAGGTTTGCTCCAGACCTTTGACAAGGCTTGACCTTACATGTTTATATTGTAGTATTTCCTTTCTGCATATGAGATGGTTGCTAGGGTGTATTGCAGCTATGGCCGCGTAGTGGCTCAGTCTGATCACTGCGGCTCTACACTTGCTCTTGGTGGCTCACAATAACCAACCAGATTCGCAAAAAAAAAAAAATACAAAAAAATATTGCAATATTATTCTTGGAATACCGTTAGTGTCTTCACCATCGCACATACTCAATTCATTTCGAATGTGAATGCATAACGGTACACACACGATTTAATAGGTACATACGCATATACCTACATACGTCGTACATACATATGAATACTCAGTTGTATTTATTTTTTATTTTCATACATACATATGTACTAGTTTAATGATAATTCTTTCGGATAGTTTTTTGTAATTCCAGGAACGATGTTGTTGTAGAAAGTATGACGTTGTTGTTGTAGCGCTCAGTAGGTTTAAAGCGGTGGCTATCCCTGGTGTATTGTTTGTGTAGTGATATTAAAAGTTTATGAAGACGGTTTCATTTCGATTTCCCAACCCATTCCCAAACCGAATATTCGATCGTGCACTAGCTCTCAATTATGAGAGACATAAAAACAGATTTTTTTTATATGTCAATCATTGCAATTATATGTTTGCATATGCAACAAAACAAATGCATATTTTAATACAATGAGCTCATAATTTAAATGTTAACGCATACATACACCAAAACTAGCGATATGTTTGTGAGTGGCAACCAAATTGATAATAATAAAACAAAAGAGCAACAAAAACATTATTTATTTACTTATTTGTGTCAAGCCTAATGAGGAGACATACTTTTTGAGTACAAAAAAAAAAAAAAAAAGATGACACCAATCATTATTAAATTTAATTAGCACGTCATATTTACGAGTACTCTCTTGTTTGCAGTTGTTAATACATATACATACATAAACGTATTTAAACAAAAAAAATTTAATTTAGAACAATGCACGATAAAAGCTTTGACATTTTTGCAAATAAATTTGTTTTTCATAATTCTGTATGATCTCATCAGATCATAATATTTACATGGCGAAATTTCGGTATCTTTTGGAGATAAGTACTAGAGATGCTGCGAATATATGCAAATTTTTATCGGCACTATTTTTATATTTTTGCAAGATTTTTTGATATTAAAAAAACTGAAATATCATTCAAAGTATTTTTAGGCACGGGTTTTCCGTACATGTTTAATTCACACCCCAAGTTCAAACTTAGTTTAAACGGCCAAATCGTACGACATAAAGCCACTTGCAAACAAAAACTACCAACGTCCGAAAAAAAACTACCAAATTTTATTTCCAGGTACTTTTTGTAAAGAAACAAAAATGTATTACATACATGTAAGATTTAAGATTATCGAAAATTTTTTGGGAGCTCCTTCGATTCGATATGATATCTAAGTAAAAAAAAAGCTAATCTAATCTTGGCTTGCGTCATAATGACGCTTAACCGCCTAGGCGATTTTGGCCGTTGCATATCAAAGCACGCCAGTCATTCCTTGGAAGGAAGGAAGTTCAAGTCATCCTCCACCCGTTGTTTCCATCTTAGTCGAGGCCTCCCCTTCCTCTGCTGCCGAATTCCGCCGACGATAGGAAAACCTTCTGTGCTGGAGCTTCTTTGTCCATTCGCATAACATGGCCCAGCCAGCGGATTTTGTTTTTGAGTCTTTGGGCTTTAATTCGCTGGACTATGGTCAGATCTGCGTGGAGCTCGTACAGCTCATCGTTAAATTTCCTTCTATACTCGCCGTTGGCATCACGGGAAGGACCATAAATCTTCCGGAGAACTTTACTCTCAAATACTCCAAGGGCCATCTCATCTTATCTTGACATTGTCCATGAATCTGAGCCATACATCAGGACAGATATGATGAGAGACTTATAGAACGTGATCTTTGTTCTTCGAGAGAGGACTTTACTTCTCAATTGCCTACTCAGTCCAAAGTAGCACTTGTTGGCAAGAGTGATTCTCCGCTGAATTTCTAGACTGATATTATTTTCGGTTTTGATACTGGTTCCCAAATAGAGGAAGTCCCTCACAGTTTCAAATTTGTAACTATCAACAGTGACATGGTTGCCAAGGTGCAGGTGCGTCGACTCTTTCTTTGATGACAGCAAATACTTCGTCTTGTCCTCGTTCACCGCAAGACCCACTTTTTTTTGCTTCCTTATCCAGTCCAGAGAAGGCAGCGCTTACGGCACGGTTGTTAAGGCCAATGATATCAATATCATCGGCATACGCCAGCAATTGCATGCTCTTGTAAAAGATTGTACCATTGCGGTTTAACTCTGCTGCTCGAATTTTCTTCTCCAGCATCAGATGGAAGAAATCGCACGAAAGGGAGTCGCACTGTCTGAAGACACTTTTGGTTTCAAATCGTTCAGAGAGGTCCTTCCCGATTCTGACGGAGCTGTTGGTATTGCTCAACGTCATTTGGCAAAGCCGTATAAGCTTTGCAGGGAAGTCAAACTCAGACATGGTGGCACAGGCAACTCCTTTTTGCGCTGTCAAAAGCGGCTTTGAAGTCGACAAAGAGGTGGTGTGTATCGATTCTTTTATCATGGGTCTTCTCCAGGATTTGGCGTATCGTGAAAATCTGGTCGATGGTAGACTTACCAGGTCTAAAGCCACACTAATAAGGTCCAATCAGTTTGTCTACGATGGGCTTCAGCCTTTCACACAACACGCTAGAAGGAACGTTATATGCGATATTAAGAAGACTGATTCCGCGGTAGTTGGTGCGGTTAGCGCGATCGCCTTTCTTGTGGATTGAGCAGAGCACACTTAAATTCCAATCCGGAGGCATGGCCATACTCCGCATAAGAGCTGATGCATGCTTTTTACCAGCTCTTAGCCTACATGTTTGAACAGCTGGGTGGGTAGTCCGTCTTTTCCATGCGCTTTGTTGTTTTTGAGCCGGGATATAGCAATCCTCACTTCATCATAGTCAGGTGGTGGCACGCCTTTCCATCGTCAGGGATTGGGGTATCGGGGTCGACGACTCCCTCGCAATTTAGCAGTGAGGAGAAGTGCTCCCTCCATAATTTAAGTACACTTTGTACGTCGGTTACGAGGTCGTCATTATTGTCCCTACAGGGCAACTTTATCTAGATGAAATATCATCTGATACATTTAACTTGAGAGTTACCAATTCGACCGACTTACAGGGTTGCCACCTTTCTCATTTTTTTTTTTAATATTGAAGAAGAAATGCCAATATGGCTATCAAATGAAAGGTATTTGCCGCCGAATACTAACCAAGATATTTTCAAGTAGGGCTGTCACCTGGGGTTGCCACCTAACCGCATTTGATTTAGTCTTTCGTATATCGAACACTATCTCGGCAAATAATTGTCAGATTTGGTATGTGTATATGTAAGTTTCATTTTTAGAATTTGGCTGTTGCCACCTACAATGTATGCTATAAATACTAGGGTGGGTGATTTAATAAGCCATGGCGTGACATCGCTTTTTCGATAGGTTTTGGGCTCAGGAAAAAAAGTGCCGCTATGCATATCCAAGAAAATAAATTTCGAGCCTGCGAAATTTCACTTTTTTAATTTTTTTTTCGACTTTTATTTTTCATGGTTTTTTTCATGACCTACTAAAACAAATTTCATGTGAGTTCTAAAATTTTCATTTATACCCTATCCGACTCAAAAATGTCCGCTAAAAACGGTGGCGATAACAGTTTTTTGAAAAAAAAAAAATAAATATTTCCTGGGTTTTGGGGAGTGTTTTGGTCAAAAAATGTACCCTTTCGTCATTTTTTTTCAAGGGTTTTTTCAGCATACATGTAAAAATGTTTTCGATGAAAACGATTTTGTCTCATATATCGTGACCCATTTAAAATTATGCGCTTAAAACGATGGCAATGAC
Source organism: Campiglossa producta (assembly GCA_964058755.1). Classification (NCBI taxonomy): domain Eukaryota; kingdom Metazoa; phylum Arthropoda; class Insecta; order Diptera; family Tephritidae; genus Campiglossa; species Campiglossa producta. The sequence continues at coordinate 50,577 of CAXKVI010000091.1, read as the reverse complement.
AATTTTTTGAAAAAAAAAAAATAAATAAATAAATAAAAAAAAAAAATTATTTTCGGGTTTTGGGACGTTTTTTGGTCGAAAAATCGAATTTTTCCCTTTTTTTTAATTTTCAAGGCTCCATTTTTTATATATTTTTTTCCGTGTCTATCGGCATAGTCCCAAGTGAATCATATGAAATTTGTTTTAGTAGGTCATGAAATAAAACCTTAAAAATCAAATTCGCAAAAAAAAAATCAAAAAAGTGAAATTTCGCAGGCTCGAAAGTTATTTTCTTGGGTATGCCTAGTGGAACTTTTTTTTCCTGAGCCCAAAACCTATCGAAAAATCGATGGCAAGCTATGGGTTAACTTGCGTCCATACAAATCGTCCCACCCTAATAAATACTATGAATACCCTGGGGGAAATTGGCTTTTGTAAATTGTTATTAATACCTAAACTTATTTCACACTACTGCCTCAGCTTTTGGAAGAGCAGCCATTTAACATACATACATGGTTATTGGTTCATATTCATGAATCACTGTGTTACATAAATTTTACCCAAAAAAATATTTTGCATACAACAAAATTATTTATATATCTACTTATGTACATACACATGTATCTAATTAATTTTTTATTTTTCGTTATTTTTCGCAAAAAACTTTGTTGACAGCGGCACCACAAAACAAACAAAATTGTGTCTCATTGTTTTATGCTTGATATACTACACTCGTAAAATTTTATTTAATTTTTTTTCAATTATTTGCAAGCCAATTATTTTTGAAGTCTCTATTGAACTTTTCAATACACAGTCAATGGATAATTCATGCTAATTAAATGTACAACAATTGCATGTATTCATAGACAATATTTTTTTGAATTTATATGTATGAATGTATGTATGTAACTACGTTGTAATAGACCTAAATAGAAATCTCACACCCATAAATCGCTGACAACAAAAAAAAAACAGCTCGAACAAACATAAATTCAAATGACCATAAAAAGAACACACAAATGTTCAAAACAATTTTAAGTTTTTGCCAATTCAAGCTATTCAAAAAAAAAAACATATCTACATAATATAATTATGCATACAAAATTTTTCCCATATACATTAGAGCGTATCACCAAAAAAAGTTGAAAATGGCCCCCCCCCCCCAATTTGAACACTTACCTTATGAGGTTTTCAAAAAAAAATTTTAAAATTTTTTTGTCACCCTGTAAAAACAGAGAAATTTGTTTTTTTTTTCTATAATTTCTATATTTCTAGTTCGATTTTCAAAAGTGATACATTTTTAGAAAGGTATTCACCAAGGCAATATTTCATTAATAGAAACTTTTAGCCCTTTTTTTCTTAGTTTTACGGAAAATTTTTATTTTTTCTTCAAATACAGGGTGTTGGTTTTAGTAAAAATAGAATAAAAACTGAACTTGGCATGAAGGGCTAAAAGTTTCTATGGATGAAATCTTGCCTTGGTGAATACCTTTCTAAAAATGTATCACTTTTGAAAATCGAACGAGAAATATAGAAATTATAGAAAAAAACAAATTTCGCTGTTTTTACAGGGTGACAAAAAAATTAAAAAAATTTTTTTTTGAAAACCTCATAAGGTAAGTGTTCAAACTGGGGGGGAACATTTTCAACTTTTTTTTTCCTCCATACACCGTGATACGCTCTAATATACATACCTTATTATTATGTGATGTGTATGGGTTTGGGATTCCAATTTTTTAAGTCTGATTTTTCGCGGTTTATTCCCGAGGTTTAATATTAAGTACTTGGACTATTTCTCGACAGTAAACGCTTTTCAAAATAGATTTCCAAAACATATCGACGACTAACCAGCAAACACAGAGTCTAACGTTAGAAAAAATTTTGTTTTGCTCATTAGAATTCGCTAATAGAGAAAAATGTTCGAACACTACACTAGAAATCGTCGAGAGAACGATTAGAGAACCAACGTAAATTCGAGCATATTTGAATCATCATAGAAAATCTAAATTTTTTCTCGATATCGAGAATTAAGTCCATTTCTTTGCGAGAATGCAATTGTTCTTGACAGTGTTTCAAATCGTTCTCTAACCTTCCACCCTACTCGTTCTCTAAGGTCTATCTTCTTCTCGTTCTCTAACCTAAATGTTTGCTGGGTAAAGAGCAACAGAAAGGGAAACGAAACAGTAATAAAAATAGAAGTTGATAAAGAAATGGATATGCAAAAATAAACTGAGAAACCCAAACCGTAAACGAAAACGATACAGAAAACAATACAAAAGCAGAAACCGAAAGAAAAGATAAGACTGGAAGAGAAACCAAGAGCGAAACAGACAAATTAGCAGATACATACATCTTAATATATACAAAGACAGAAACAGAACTAGAAACATAGACCAAAACAGTACACAATGCAGAAATAGATCCCACACATTAAGCGACTCATAAGCAGAGACTGAAAAAGATACGACAACGGATATTGGAATTTAAATGGAAGCCAAATCAGAGACAGAGACCGAAATAGGAACCGACGATGAAACAAATTTGAGTAAAATTCGACTTACTTAAGTTTTTAGTGTGAAAAGTAGCGCCGCTATATCTTGTGAGGATACATTCTTGTTAGTTTCAACAAATGATTAATGCTTGCGGTCGTATACCAAAGTTTTTGCCAGATATCTCTAAAACTGGCTTGTTTGCTACCAACGGAACAGATGCCCAAATTGGCGAACGAATGCGCCAAACTCTTGCAATATAAATGCGCAATGTTCAAAAGTTTTCCCCCTTTTTTGCAAAAACCACAATTCTAAGGTATACACAATTTTATATTTATCGATAGGTATACTCGAGCTGTGTGTGCCTCAACAAACCAAAAATTAAAAAAAAATTATTATAATATGAAAAAATTTATTTGAAAGTTGCACCACTACAAATGCTAAACACAAATTCACTTTACAGAGCCGTTGTTGTGTATGTAGACATGAGTCATGAGTGCATTAGTGTGTTTGTAGGAGAACCGAGAACCTGATTTCGAGCGCAAGAGTATCTTTGTAGGAAACATCAAGGGAGCAAAAACAAACACAACCAAGTACATAAACTTGATTGATCACACATACAATGTTTACAAAAATAGAAGCAGAGTAGTGACTATGTGGGTCGTTTTTGTATTAAAAAGAAACCAGCTAATTTTTTTTTTTTTTTTAAATCTATTGTGAAATAATGGAAAAATAACTTGCAAATGAGCCGTTTAAAGCACAAGTGGTATAAGTCCAGTTTTCGTTTTTTTTAGTTAGGTATGACGCTATGTAAAAAAGTGGGTCTTGCCGTGAACGAGGACAAGACGAAGTATTTGCTGTCATCAAAAAAAGAATCGGCGCACCTGCGCCTTGGCAGCCATGTCACTGTTGATAGTTACAAATTTGAAACTGTGAGGGACTTCGTCTATTTGGGAACCAGTATCAACACCGAAAATAATATCAGTCTAGAAATCCAGCGGAGAATCACTCTTGACAACAAGTGCTACTTTGGACTGAGTAGGCAATTGAGAAGTAAAGTCCTCTCTCGAAGAACAAAGATCACGCTCTATAAGTCTCTCATCATACCTGTCCTGATGTATGGCTCAGATTCATGGACAATGTCAAGAGAAGATGAGATGGCCCTTGGAGTATTTGAGAGAAAAGTTCTCCGGAAGATTTATGGTCCTTCCCGTGATGCCAACGGCGAGTATAGAAGGAAATTTAACGATGAGCTGTACGAGCTCTACGCAGATCTGACCATAGTCCAGCGAATTAAAGCCCAAAGACTCCGCTGGCTGGGCCATGTTATGCGAATGGACAAAGAAGCTCCAGAACAGAAGGTTTTCCTATCGTCGCCTGAATTCGGCAGCAGAGGAAGGGGGAGGCCTCGACTGAGATGGAAACAACAGGTGGAGGATGACTTGAACTCCCTTGGAGTTTCCAATTGGCGTCCGTTATCGCTAAAAAGGAATGACTGGCGTGCTTTGATACGAAACGGCCAAAATCGCTTAGGCGGTTAAGCGCCAATAAATGATGATGAATGATGACGCTATGTAGAGGAAAATATGTTCTATATAACACGCTAACGGGGTGACTTCTAGCACCCTCAGAAACGAATAAATAGGAACGAAAAAGAAACGACAGTAAATGAAGGAAAAAGGCGGGAAAGGAAGGGAAAGGAAATGCCAGGAAAGGGTAGAAAGGGGCAGAAAGGGAAATTAAAGGACGGGGAAATAAGGAAAAGGAAAGGAAAGGTAAGTAAAAGTGAGGAAAGAAAAGAAAAATAAATGGTAGGCAAGGAATGGAAAGGAGAGGAAGGGAAAGGAAAGGAATAGAAAGGAAACGAAAGGAAAGGAAGCAAAGGAAAGAAAAGGAAAAGAACGGAAAGGAAAGGAACGAAATGATAGGAAAGAAACGAGAAAAATGTAAGAAGGTGAAGGAAAGGACACCTAAGAACAAAGTTAAATAAAAAATCTTATGAACTAAAATAAATAAAAATAAAAGTTGACACTGCGTTATTTAATGGTGTAGAGAGTAAAAGGCAGAGGAAGAAGAATGTGAACAAAGGAAAAATATAGAGAATAAAAGGAAAAAACATTAAATCAAAGTAAAGACACTCCAAAAAAACGTAGTAAGTTTGGATAAGGTTTTGTGGTTGAATTTCATTATTATAAAACTTCACGTTACTGAAGGCCATAATGAGTTTTATTTTTACAAACCCACCCACCCAACATACCATATGCCTGAAGATATATATCTACATAAGCATGTAGTTGAGTACTTATTTGATGATATTAACGTATTGCTTTACAAAAGTCACTTACACGCATTGGCTCATTTACAACTTTTTCTTTAATCTTTTTCTCTTTTTTTTGCAGACACTTTTGTATGGGCGACCAATTCTATACTTTCATGTCGCATTCCATGTCAATTACGGTCCACTTATGTGTGATTGACCGGCACAAATCTCGGGGGACACCAGACACTACAAGCGACAACAAAAGCAATAAAAAAAGTAACAGCAAAAAATAACAACAAACAAAAATTGCTTAATGGAAATGGCTCATTGGACTCAAGTGGTATGCAATGAAACCCTGCAGCAATAATTGCTTAGCAACAAATAGTGGAGAACCCAACAGCAATGTTTAGTAAAGCCAACAGCAGCACACGAACAACAACAAAATAAGGAAAACAAAAATACAATGAAAATAGGTGGAACAAAGAAAGCAATCAGCAATAACAACAATAACAACAATAACTTAAACTTATAACGGAAAATCAGCAACAAATGAGACAACAACAACAACAACAAATAAAGGTGGTTGTTGTGGTGCTGGTGATGACAAAGACGGCGAAGGTGACAACGGTAACGGTAACAGCATACAAAAAAGGGTACCACGCTTCAATGACTGGACAAGAAAAAAAAAATTAAATACCATTGCAACAACAACAGAAGCTTTAAACAACAACATCGAACTACAAATAAATATTCTATATTAGCGACGGCCAGGTTAATTCCCTAGAGTCGCAAAGCAAATGTAAATAAGACCAAATGACAACAGCACAATAGCAATCAGCAGCAATAAAA
>CAXKVI010000091.1:37500-40000 GCA_964058755.1 Campiglossa producta | reverse complement strand
AAGTCATATCAGCACATCATATGATGTAACATCACATGAGGTTGTCTAAATATTCGGAGGTTAGAAAGTCTTCGAATGTATTCCGGCTATGAAAAGGCTTCAAAGAAAAAATACATCTAGAGCAGCTAATTCGTGAGGTTCTTTATCCAAACCAAACACCTATTTCGTAGTAACGGTTACTCTATGGTAGGCAATTACTTTATAGAAACGGTTACTTTATTGCAGGCGATTTTTTTATAGAAACGGTTAATTTATGGTAGGCGATTACTTTATAGAAACGCTTATTTTATTTTAGACGGTGACTTTATCAAAGCGATTACTTTGTCGCTAGGATTACTTTTTATTGCCATCTAAGGTAAAGTGATATTCATAGTCCGGATACGGCGTTTATCTGCAAAATTTTGTCCTATGTAAGGCACCATTCAGGATTTAAATTTTCAAAATTCAATAAAAGCTTAACTTGCTGGCATAGAAAATCCTCAAGTCTCATGCACATACAAATAAGCTCACATATTTTTTAAGCTAGCTATAATGCGAAATGATAACCCTTCGCATAACAAAAACCAATTTGGTATACAACAAACAAAAATTCAAACGAGTAAATACTTTTCGGAAATATTAATTTATCTGGTTTTTTCCATTTCATTTCGTTTCACTTGTTTTTTTTGTCTTTTGTTAAATCCAAAAACAAAAAAAAAAAAAAAACAACTTTGAAATGCAATTTTCATCAAATACTTCAACCCTAATTGTGAATGTAAATTACTTTTGTTGCCATGAAATAAAAACATTTTTAATCCCAGTAACGGGAGTTGGCACGTGTATGGCAAAGCGCTTCCCACGCCCAATCGCTTGGGATGAACGACGACAGTTTGCAAGTTCAGCATTTCCTGCATGACAGCGTATTAAACACTTGCATCCGTTTGCTATGTCGTTACAGAAATATACACATACATATGTATGATATATATGTCGGTGGAAATATGTATATATATAATACGAATGCAAGCTACTTTCGTTTATCTTCAACCACTTCGACATTTGGCAGCACACCACAAATTGCAACAATTTGCTACAAACGAAACGAAATTATCAACCCTACTCTGTCGTTGCTTTTTCAACTATACACTGCACACAAATAATGTAGTTATACTACTCAGTTACCCAGTTAACCATCGAAATGGGCATGCAGTCATGCTTCTATAAATGTTCTGCAAAGATCAGAAGGATGACACGACAGATGACGAAAAGCAGAAATTTTATAGTTTGCTGATTCGAGAGGTCCTCATTTTTTGGTATAAATTGTAGAACGCGTATTCTGGGAACCCTTATTCAATGCTATAGAACACATTCTCTATACGCAGGCATTTGGTTGCCTGGGATTCTTTTTGTGCTTTTACCAGAAGAATTTTGCTGTCATAGTCAAACCAAAGACATCAGCGTCAAAAAGTAGCTAGGAAGCGTAACGGCAGTGTAAAAGCAAAATCACAAATGCAAATATGCCACCGCAATAAGTTTCGACTGCTGTCACGATTTGCAATACACAAAATGTAAATAAACGTAAGCTCACAAAAGTATCGATGTAAATATGCTTATAGAGTTGGGGACTAAGAAAAGTTCGAAGATCTGATGATAATGCTTGAAAAGTGGTGATGGTTGAAGTAACAAATACACTAGAACTTCTTAGAATATCTGTCGAGGAGTAAACAAAGCAAAGAAATAAAAAAACCCGCTCTACATTACTTTCAGTATCAAAAGTTATTAGCATCACATCACATCACCAGGTCATATCAACAAGTCACATCACCATGCTTTATCTCGCCGACTTAGGTTGTTGGAAAACTCTTTTTAAATTTAGGCATCAGTAATCCGAAACTTAATGCCACTCAAGTTACCTAATATCTCTCAATAAACTGTTAAGGTTTGAGCACGCTTGCGACAGCTACCTCAACCAGCATACTTTCTGTGCGGTAAGAAAATTGAATACAGTGATGCCGTCATCACTCGGGAAAATGCTTAAATGAAGAATCGATTTGGAAGAAAGACAAGATATGGAAAGATCGGGTCAACATTTTTCGAACTAGAAGATGATACTGATCATCATATCATATGATGTCATATCACATTAGGTATTCTAAATATTCTTTTGGAATTTAGAGGACAGTAATTTGAAATCGAGTGCTATAAGATTAAAGTTTGGCCAATCTTTCGAGCAGTAACAGTAATGTCGTATCAACATATCATATAGAAGAAGATGATGTAAATGAGATTTGTCCTCTTTGCAAACAAAATTTGTGAAAAAAAAAATTGTCATCTGATATCATTTCATATCAACATATCATATCACAACGTCATATTACCTTATCATATAAAAATTGAATATCAATATAATATTACGGCATCATATAATAAGTTATCCATCATATCATATGATATAATATCGCGACAATATATCCTAACGTCATATTACCGCATCAGATAATTAAATGTTATGCTAACATAT
>CAXKVI010000091.1:12500-27500 GCA_964058755.1 Campiglossa producta | reverse complement strand
AAAATAAAAATAAAAATAAAATAAAATAAAAATAAAATAAAAATAAAATTAAAAAAAAATAAAATAAAAATAAATTAAAAATTAAATAAAAATTAAATAAAAATAAAATAAAAATAAAAATAAAATAAAAATAAAATAAAAATAAAATAAAAATAAAATAAAAATAAAATAAAAATAAAATAAAAATAGAATAAAAATAAAATTAAAATAAAATAAAATAAAAATAAAATAAAAGTAAAAATTAAATAAAAATAAAACAACAATAAAATAAAAATAAATAAAGATAAAATCAAATAAAAGTAAAATAAAAAAGAAATAAAAATAAAATAAAATACATTTTGAATTAAAATAATTTAAAAATAAAATTAAAAAAAATAAAAACAAGTTACAAATATATAAATAATATTAAAAAAAAAAATAATAATAAAATACGACAAAAAAAATAAAAATTAAAAAAAAAACAAAATTAAAATTGAGGTAAATAAATTTACAAAAAATAAATTTTATAAAAATAAAATAAAGCAATAAATAATATTAAAAAATAATTAAAAATAATAATTAAATAAGAATAAAAAATATAAATAAAATTTTTTGCGGTAGAAGTTTTTTATTAAAGCTTTTGAAAAAAAAATATATTTAATGGTGTTGCCAGATGGTTTCAATAATATTTTTTCTTTATAAATCGCTCAAATGGAATTACAAAGAAAGTTTGTGATTAATTTTCAAATGAATACCAAGAAACGATAGTGTTGCCATATATTATGGTGTTGTCATATTAATTGTTTAATATTGTTGCATAGTTGGAATAAAATGCAACATTTGTGAATAATTTTCAAATGAAAGTCAAAACTTATGGTGTTGCCATATTTGTAAAAAAAAATTATTAAAGCCGCTGCCATAACTGAAGAATTCGTCAAGTTTTTTCGGCTTCACTTAATATATATTATCTCTCTTTTATTTTGAATATATTTTAGGTAAAATGGATTGAAAAAAGAAAATTAAAAAAACTGTTTTAGTATTTAAATTGAAATATAAAAAAATTTTTTAAAATTCAAAAAAAAAAAATTAAGGCCTTTAGTTAAAAAAAATTCCACTACCTCCAGTAAAAGAAAAACTTGCTTAAATTCGGTATAAGTTGTCTCGGAAGCTGTTAGTCAATATAAAATTGTTTGCAAATAACTAAGCACCCACTACCACTTCTGAAATAGTTTCCATACAAAAGTTGTTAAAGAAAAAAGTAAAAATAGAAAATGAAAAACCGAGTTATGGAAACTTAAAAAGCGAAGAGCAACAGTAAAACATTAAATTGTTCGTTTGAATTTACAAAAAGCAACGAAGCAGTGAGGAGCATGAAGGTAGTTCAGTTGCCACGATACTCGCTTATATACACACAAAAAGGTAGGTGAATTATGAATGCAGACAAGCAGATGGAGCCTACTGACAGTTATGTGCACTGTTCTTGTAGTCTAGGTGTTTGTATGTGTGTGTATGTGTGCCATAAGGCATAGCAGTTCGCAGAAGTGGTAGCTAGCTATATGAAGTGGAGCAACCTAGCACAAACGACCCAAGCGAACCTAACGATGAACATTAAGGTGAAATGTTGGCAAGTAGGACGCATATTTAAGGCAATGCTCTCAGGGGATAATGGTGGGAGTGAAAATGGAGCAAGCTTGCAATATGGTGATTCACATTTACAGCCAGAGACAAAAAATAGTACTCCATGTTTTATAATTTCTTTCAAGCCTTTTCCAAATTTTAAATAAACTAATTTATCTCAGCTGATAATGTTTTGAACTTGCATTGAGATAAAGCGTTTTCGATATGGAGCAAATTATTTTGTCTATCCTAAGGAGATCTTTCACTTGAAAAGGTACAATTTTTTTTTGGAAAAAATTTGCATTTATTTTTGCCGGTCACTGTATTTTTATCCTTATGCAGACAATTGTCGAAAGGTGAACAATACTTGTACGTATCTTAGTAAGTAAGTATCTTTAATAACACAAATGAGGAAGCAGAATGCAGGGGAATGTAGGATACAGTGTGTCACATACACATATTTATGTATACTCCTATATAACTACCAACAAAAAAGGTTTTTTTTTACTCTGTAATTTAATGGGGAGAACCGTGAAAAGGGATGTTTGGTAAAAAATTATATGAAAATAGTCTGTAAAGAAAAAAAATGTTAAAAAAATAGAAAATAAAAATTCTTAACTAAAAGTAAAAGAAAAATTTAATTACTAAAAAAAAAAAAATATAAAAAAAATAAAATATTAAATTAGGTTGCCTAAAGTGTGTACGAAAACTCTGATAAAAGTTATTCCCGTCAGTTTGCATGTAGTAGTTAGTTAACGCAGTAGTTTGCAATGACAAGTCTCATATACATATCTGTGTGTATATAAAGCTGCTGGCATGCAGATTTGCCAAGTTTCTATGTTGCCCCAAACTTTTGCACTTTTTGTACGCTTTTTGCGAGTTTTTCTAGTTATCTCCAAGTTATATTTTTTTTTTGTGAAAGCTTACTTATTTACAAATATTAAACATGAGTTTGTTGTTGTGGTTATACAATTTTACGTGGCATTTTTACGCTTTGCTGTTGCAAACGAACCAAAAAGACATAACTTCGAACTAGGGTGGGGTGGAATGAGGACAAATATAAAATAAACTAAAGTAAAATAGAACAAAATAAAATAAAATAAAATAAAATAAAGTAAAACAAAATAAAATAAAATAAAATAAAATAAAATAAAATAAAATAAAATAAAATAAAATAAAATAAAATAAAATAAAATAAAATAAAATAAAATAAAATAAAATAAAATATTTGTTTTTTTTTACTACATTTTTTGTGTAATTTTTACTATATTTTTAGTGTTATTTTTACTACATTGTTTGTGTAGTTTTGAAAAAAAAAATGTTGTTTTAATTTGTGTATTTTTTATTACATTTTTTGTGTATTTTTCAATACATTTTTGTGTATTTTTTATTACATTTTTGTGTAGTTTTTACTACTTTTTTGTTTAATTTTCACCACAATTTTTGGCGTAATATTTACTACGCCTTTTGTTTAACTTTTACTACTTTTTTTGTGTATTTTTTACTACATTTTTTGTGTATTTCTTACTCATTTCTATTAAACACTTTTGTATATTTTTTAATATATTTTTTCATAATTTCTACTAAATTCCTTATGTATTTTTTACTACATTTTTTGTATAGTTTTTACTACATTTTTTTTGTATTTTTCACTACATTGTTTGTGTAAGTTAGAAACACAATTTTGAGCAATTTCGCATGATTTTTACTATATTTTTTGTGTAGTTTTTAAAACATTTTTTGTGTATTTTTTATTACATTTTTTTGTGTATTTATTACTAATTTTTATTAAACATTTTTGTGTATTTTTTACTGTATTTTTTCATAATATCTACTAAATTTTGTATGTATTTTTTACTACATTTTTTGTGTAGTTTTTACTACATTTTTGTGTAACTTTTGCTACATTTTTTTTTTTGTAATTTTAAAAAAATTAAATAGAACTAAAAATTTAAATTAAGCAAACTTAAATTCTACTCCATTCAAATAAAATTAAGTAAAGTATAATAAAATAGAATTGAATTTAATTAAAAGAATGGAACAAAATTAAAGTAAAAAAAAGTAAGTTCAATTAAAATTTTTCTTGCGAACATTTTTTGGCGTAATTGTAATACGCTTTTGATGTAATCTTTACTACTTTTTTGTGTATTTTTTACTACATTTTTTTGTGTATTTATTACTAATTTTTATTAAACATTTTTGTGTATTTTTTACTGTATTTTTTCATAATATCTACTAAATTTTGTATGTATTTTTTACTACATTTTTTGTGTAGTTTTTACTACATTTTTGTGTAACTTTTGCTACATTTTTTTTTTTGTAATTTTAAAAAAATTAAATAGAACTAAAAATTTAAATTAAGCAAACTTAAATTCTACTCCATTCAAATAAAATTAAGTAAAGTATAATAAAATAGAATTGAATTTAATTAAAAGAATGGAACAAAATTAAAGTAAAAAAAAGTAAGTTCAATTAAAATTTTTCTTGCGAACATTTTTTGGCGTAATTGTAATACGCTTTTGATGTAATCTTTACTACTTTTTTGTGTATTTTTTACTACATTTTTTTGTGTATTTATTACTAATTTTTATTAAACATTTTTGTGTATTTTTTACTGTATTTTTTCATAATATCTACTAAATTTTGTATGTATTTTTTACTACATTTTTTGTGTAGTTTTTACTACATTTTTGTGTAACTTTTGCTACATTTTTTTTTTTGTAATTTTAAAAAAATTAAATAGAACTAAAAATTTAAATTAAGCAAACTTAAATTCTACTCCATTCAAATAAAATTAAGTAAAGTATAATAAAATAGAATTGAATTTAATTAAAAGAATGGAACAAAATTAAAGTAAAAAAAAGTAAGTTCAATTAAAATTTTTCTTGCGAACATTTTTTTCTAGATCTAATTTAAGCTTAAAAATTTCTACAAAAAAAAAAGAAAAAAAAGTTTTTTTTCGTTCAGCCTAATAAAAATATATGTTGTCAATACGCACACATGCAAAAAGTAATATATTTTTTTCGATTTTTCTTGCAAAAGATTTATTGTTATATCTTCACGAGTATTCGGAGCAGCTTTGCTCCTTGCTTGCATGATCCTTACGCAAACATACGCACCGACTTACATACAAATATAATTTAACAAATTTTTGTCTTCATTTCTTTGCGTAATCACGTTCTTTATTTATTTTTTTATTTTTTATTTTTTTTTTTTTTGCAAACCTTTTCTGTAACATTTTTCACAATCTTTTGCCCGCATTCCCATATCAATTTGCAATGTAAGTCCCGACACTGCAAAACACTCGATATCACATACAAATTTGCTTCGCTCTTACCTCCCCACCTCTTCCTTACCCACCCACTTGTCGGCTATGTTTAACCGCTTTTTGCTTCACTTTTGTTTTGTTCATTTATTTCTTGGCTTGCCTTACTTTGTTATAAACTTACTTACTTATACTTATTGCCATTGTTGGGCGCTTTTAATGTTGTTACTATTGTTGTTGTTATGGCTGCCATTGTTGCCATTAATGTTGCTGTCATTGTTAGCAAAATATAAGAGAGCAAAAAAAAAAAAATTGCGCTTTTTCGCTTTTATTGTTATGGCTTTTGCATTACCTTCTCCAACTCTGATTTTTTCCTCTTCTTCTTCTTCTTCTTTTTCTTTTTTAACTTTTCTTATTAAGTACTAACAGTTTTTCGCCTTTTCGGGTTACTTTGTATGCAGTCATCGTTTGCTTTCTCATTTTCATTTCTTCATTTCATTTGTTTGAGCGCGCAATATTTTTTGTCGTCACCACTTTAGGGAGATATGCGTGAAGATGCCTGCGCTTGTATGTGTGTGTGTGGGTGGGTGTGTACATGGTGTGGGCGCAAAAATGCTGGATATGGGGTTTGCAAGTATTTACTTTGGCATATTTACACATGCATATAGATTAAGTAGACTTTTACAAATAAAATGTTGTTGGTATGATGCGGCGAATGGTTGGAGGGTGGCCATGTCTGCCTGGCGTCGCTTTGCTGTCTCGACGAACAGTTTGTTAGATTAAAATGTGCTAAATATTGAATTGGTGTGAGCTAAGGCAGGAGTAGGAGGCCAAACAATATGAAAAGACGACATCAGGCTGACTGCAGAAAAATCTCAAGATATTAATATACATACATACAAACTTTTATTTTTATAACTTTCATTAAAGGAAGGTGGTAAATTTACTTACTTTGGCGAGTAATGGATCCTGTTTCACATTTATATGAAACTATGAAGTACACATATTTTTTTTTATATTATTTTATTTAATTTTTTTTTTATTTTTTTTATTTTTTTTATTTTTTTTTTATTATTTATTTTTTTTTTTTCTACTTTATCCTAATTTAATTTTTTTTATTTTGAATTATTTGAGCTTTTTCTATATTATTTTATTTTATTCTCTTCTACTTCACCTTATTTTATTTTATTTCCTTTTATTTTAAATATTTAATTTTCCTTTTATTTTATTTAACATTAGTTTTTTCATTCGCGAAATAATTTTTAAATCATTTTCGAACATGTTTTATTGTGCGAAAATGTCAAATGGTTTTGAAAACATGTTTTTAAGAATTTTTTTTCTTCACAAAATTTGAACTTATATTGAAATCATTTTCGAATATTTTGAAAACGTTTTTGAAACATTCCGAAAATTTTTTTGTTCGAAAATGTCAAATTAATTTGAAAACATTTTGGAACAAGTTTTAATAATTTCGTTTCGAAAATTCTGATTGTGAAAGCATTTTGGAAAGTTTCCTTTTCTGAATTTTTTTATGTTCTAAAATGTGAATATGTTTTGGAAACATTTTCGAACATGTTTTTAAAAATGTTTATCTTACCTTACTTTGAGCTCCTTTTTGAAAGTTACGAAAATTCTTAAAATGTTTGCAGAAGTTTTCGAATTTTTTTTTATGTTCGAAAAAGAAAAATACTTTTAAAAAAATTTTCAAACATGTGTTTGAGAATTAGTTTTTGTTCGAAAATTCGAAATTATTTTGAAACCATTTTCGCAGGTTTCAAAAATTTCCAATTTTTTTATTTTTGCTTCGATTATTCCACAATTGCTTCGAAAATTTTGAAACTTAAATTTGTTGGTATTTTTTAACTTTGGTTAGGAACTACTTTTGAAAATTTCGAAACTGGGTTTTTGGAGAACTGGTTTATTCAACATTCTGATTGTGAAAGTTTCCTTTTCTGAATTTTTTTATGTTCGAAAATGTAAATATGTTTTGGAAACATTTTCAAACATGTTTTTGAAAATGTTTATCTTACTTTACTTTGAACTCCTTTTTGAAAGTTCCGAAAATTCTTAAAACGTTTGCAGAAGTTTTCGAAATTTTTTTTATGTTCGAAAAAGCAAAATACTTTTGAAAAATTTTCAAACATGTGTTTGAGAATTTTTTTTTTGTTCGAAAATTCGAAATTATTTTGAAACCATTTTCGCAGGTTTCAAAAATTTCCAATTTTTTTATTTTTGCTTCGAATATTCCACAATTGCTTTGAAAATTTTGAAACTTAAATTTGTTGGTATTTTTTAACTTTGGTTAGCAACTACTTTTGAAAATTTCGAAACTTCAATTGGGTTTTCGAGAATTGCTTAACTTAATTCAATTTTATTTGATCTTATATAATTTAAGAAGCAGGTATATTGGTGGAATAGTGAGATCGCGGAGCTGCGAAAATCATGTCACAGAAAGCGAAGACTGGCGATGCGCGCACGTGGTAGATCCGAGGCTCTTGAAAGAGCGGAGGAATACAAGGGGGCGAAAAAAGCCCTCGGCGTCGCCATAAAACTAAGCAAGCTGAAATGCTGGAAAACGCTCTGTAAAGAAGTCGATCAAGGGTACAAAATAGTTATGAAGAAACTTCGTCCACCAAACCAGATAATGGACGAGGATCGCATGAAGAATATCGTGGAAACGCTACTCGTCACGCAACCTTCTAGAGAAGAGGAACATGTAGCACGAAATGACCGAAACGTGGTACCTTTCAACTACTCAAAGTAGCCCTGCGTAGCATGAAGGCTGGAAAAGCCCCAGGACCCGACGGAATACCTGCGGAGGCACTCAGGTTAACTGCTAATAGCTGTCCAGAGCTTTTGTTGCACATGTACAACAAATGTCTGAAGGCAAGTGTCTTCCCCGCCAGATGGAAGACAGCACGGCTCGTCCTTATACCGAAGGGGAAAGGAGACCCAAACTCTCCATCATCCTTTCGCCCACTCGACACAGCGGGAAAAATGATGGAGAGCCTTATAAAGCAACGCCTAAGAGCAGCCATAGAAGATGAGGGTGGACTCTCACACCGGCAACATGGCTTTCGGAGAGGGCACTCCACAATAGACGCCATAGCCGAAGTCGTAGATGCTGTCCGGAAGGCTGAGACGGCAAGCCATCAAGCAAGGCCGGTAGTACTATTGGTGACGTTAGATGTTAAAAACGCTTTTAACTCTGTCAGGTGGGAGGACATGCTTGACGCATTAGAACGCTCCTTCAAGGTCCCAATATACCTGTTAGATATATTGAGGGACTACTTAAGAAACCGCTGGCTAATTTATGAAACGACGCAGGGTCAAAGAAAGGTGAAGCTAACAGGTGGGGCAGCACAAGGGTCGGTGCTCGGCCCTGACCTGTGGAATGCTACATATGACAGCCTTCTTCGAATGCAGATGCCAGAAAGCACTTTTTTAGTTGCTTTTGCAGACGACGTGGCTGCTGTAATAACAGCACGAAGCTGCGACCTGGCACAGCTTAAACTAAACCAAGTGATGCGTAGTGTAGACAAGTGGATGAATGATCACGGACTCCAATTGGCTACAGCCAAGACAGAGATCGTGATCCTAACGAAAAGAAGGATCCCCACACTCATTAACATGACTGTTGGGGATCAACAGATAGAAACGCGTCCCTCTACAAAATATTTAGGGGTGAAATTGGACAACAAGCTGACCTTCTCGGAGCATTTAAGAAGCTTCTGCGAGAAGGCTGTGAAAACCATTGCAAGTCTGAGTCGGCTAATGGCAAACACAGGTGGACCAAAGCCATGCATAAGAAAGTTGCTGGTGTCCGCCTCAGATTCTATACTATTGTACGGTGCAGAAGTCTGGGCGGATGCAATGAAATTGCAGAAGTACCAGGCAGCTATTACCGCGGTTCAACGCAAAGGGGCCCTGAGAATCGCCTCAGCATACCGCACGGTCTCCGCAGATGCTGTTCTGGTCATTACGGGGACCATACCGATATAACTCCTCGCTGAGGAAAGAAAAATTATGTACGACACTCGTGCAGAGGTACGTAGAGACGTTGCTGCAACGCAGGAGCGAGGTGAATCGATCCGGCGGTGGCAATTACAATGGAGCAACAGTACTGCTGGAAGGTGGACCAGGGTTTTAATCCCCGAAGTGGAACCATGGCTGAATCGGCCGCATGGAGAAGTCGACTTTTACCTGACCCAATTCTTAAGCGGACACGGTTATTTCCGTGAGTACCTGCACAGAATGGGCAAGGTTCAAACCCCGAACTGCACCTACTGTGGAGCCATAGACGATGTATGCCACACCTTTTTCGAATGCGAGCAATTCGCTGAAGAAAGAAGGCGGGTGGAAGAGACAATTGGCGAGCTTTCCCCAGGCAGTGTCATTCGAAAGATGACCTCTGAAAATGCAAGATGGGATATAGTGAGGCGATACGCGAAGAACGTCCTCCTTGCGAAAGGGGAAGACGGTTGTCTAGCCAGTTTGCGTGAAGTAGCCACAGGGCTCACGTAACGCGCTTCATTACCTGAAGGAATGCTAAGCGCGGTCCCAGGTAAGGAAGAATGCGCAGGCCGTGGGAGGTTAGGTTTTAGTGCGGTATACCTCAAGATAGGAAGAGAGTCCCGATGCTAGACCATCTAGTAACGAGGGCTTAACCCCGGTTAGTGCATAAAGCATTTCCTCCTCCCGCGAATACAAAAAAAAAAAAAAAAATTAATTTAATTTAATTTAATTTAATTTAATTCAATTTAGTTTATTTTAATTTAATTTAACTTAATTTATTTTAAATTATTTTAATTTAATTTTTTATTTAAATTAATTTAAACTTTTTTTTTCTAAGTTTTAATTTTTTAATAATGCGATCAAATCATTTACAATTTACAACAAGCAAAAAAAATATACCAAAGCTTAACGCGACAGCAAGCGCCAACGTAACACACGAACGCGAATCGCAGCCATTTGAATAGGCGCTCAGAAGATAAACAAAGTAAGGACAGACACACCTATACATATGTATATGTATTGTAAATATGTATCGAATGCAACTACAGCAGGTATATTTGGCGCTGCAAATACCAAATTGGAAAGTTTTAACATAACTTCAGGGGGTTGGGCTATAGCTGTTCTCTAGCCATTGCACTCGCCAGTACGGCCTTGGTCTACCCACACAGCAACAATCAGCCTGCTTCTATCAAAGTTTCAATTACAAAAATACTACAAAAGCAAAAACAAAAATATCACAACACTAAAAGTTGCTATAGGAGCCAGTACTCATTCCAATGGCTAGAAAAACCGAAAAGCACCAACAAAGAAAGCAAACAAGCCTATGCATAGTTGCGCTAAAAATCGCGCCGAATTTTAAGCGCACCAACCGTCTGTCATACCACATAACAACAACAACAATAAAGAACAACAACGACGCCAGTGCAGCGCATCATTGAAACTTGTTGGGAAAAGTGGAAATGGTTTAACGCGAAATATGCGCAACACCTTGAACAGCGAGCCTAATTGGAAAGAGAAAAGGATGCAGAAGGATAGCCAGTCATGGACGTTTACTCGTACCACCAGCTCAATGTCCGAGTTGTGGGGGCGGTTTTATAAGTAAGCGGCTGAATTTTTGTGCATCAACTTGTTGGTATGCTTGTTTGCTAATAGGGCCGTGAAACGCTTTACCCATTAGACCAGTGGTGGGCAAACTAGTATTAATTAATTTTTAAACTGCACTCATGCTTGATAGTGTGTGTGCGATCGAAAGACATTGCTTAGGTTGTATGGCAGGCAATTTATGCTTAGCTTGTGATAGCTGTCACTTTTTAAGCAATACACAGCATATTTATGCATGTTTGGGATTTCAAAAATTGCCCATCACTGCTTAAGCATCTTCGTTTAGTAGTGCTGTGAGGCTTTTTTGCATTTTCGTTGCGTCAACTTGCTTCCAATACAATGACTGTGGAATTTTTCTATGACAAGTGCTGGCCGTCACTTTTCTAAAACTTCTGAGCGCTTGACCTCGCGCCAGAAATCGACACAGGAGCGGTCAAGGTAGTATGGCGGGTAAGGGATCAAGAAATGTAAATTTACTTGCCAACGCGGACATGGTCCGAACGAACTTTTCTATATATAATTTTATTTCATACAAACACTACCAAATAAAATAATGAAGGAAGTCTAAGTTCGGGTAAACCGAACATTAAATACCCAGCGATAATTTTGAGAACGCTCAACTTATGTGTTTTTCAAAATTTTCCAAATCGAAAATGGGCGTTGTCGGCAAGCGATTTCGCTCAATTTCAACAGATATACTCCCCTTAATGCTAGTATGCCTTGTGCCAAATTTTATGACTCTGCCGTAATCAGTTTAAAAGTTATGACCAGTCGAATTTTCAAAAATGCCTCCCATGAAAGTGGGCGTGGCACAAAAATTTATCAAAACATCATTATATAACGTCCAGGGGGATTCACCTATAAATTTATATCATTTTAGCCATTTCCGTTAATGAATTATGTAAATTTAGGTGAATTTCGCAATTTTCGATATTGAAAGTAGGCGTGGTTGAACGGCGAATTTATCCAAGTTCAACAGGTATAATTCCAACGATACTACAAATTATGCTTTGTGTCAAGTTTCATTGCTCTACGGTCATCAGTTATGTTAGGTTTAAGTGGCTGCCGCAGAGGCACACTTAGGCCCGTTTTGAAAGGCCCGTTGTGATACCACCAACACTGGGAAAGTCAGTCCCTTGACCCGGTCATATGGAAAATCTCTGAGTTGTAGGGATTCTGCACATAGCAGAATCTCGAGACTAACTCTCCTAAACCGACACTGTTACTCCTCCTTGAACCATTTTAAATGACTTGATGAAGGCCACCAAGTCTTTTATGTCCAGCTCCGCTATCTGGCACAGGCTATCCAGGAAGGGAACTCCCAAGAAGCGCGTTTTCGCGCCGCTTAAAGCTGGGCAGTTGCCGATGAGGTATTCCACCGTTTTCTCCTCCTCATCATCCTCGCAACTCCTACACTATCGTCGGTTGGGCACGCTTGGCCTTGGCCTGCGTGGCTACCAATAAGGCAGTGCCCGATTAAAACACCTATTATTTAATATGGAGATTTATCTCCTTCTTTCGTTGGCTTGGCGGAGTATGTACTCCTTCTTAAGTATTAGCTTGCATGTGGCAAACGGCCTACCTAAGCGCTCTTTATCCCGAAGAACCTGCTTGGTCGTGCCCTGCCTCGTAGGTTCGCCAGCCATACAATTTCCCTCAATATCCCTCTGTACCGGGACCCATGTGAGGCTCACGCCGTTCTGTTGGGCCATCTCTCTGTAGAGGTCTATGAATGCTGAGCGTTAGCTCAGAGTTTAACGAGTAGGAGCCAAAGGATTTGATGACCGCTTGGCTCTCGCTGAAAGTAATGATGTCCTTACCGATAACGCGCTACTTATCTAGACCGACTATGCCGTCGAACTTCGAGCCGTCAATGTAAATAGAAATGCCGCCTTTAGTAGCGGGACTCCGATCCGTCCTCTCCAATTCCTTCCTGCTGTGAATGCTTGTTTTGAAGCAGCTATCTGCGAGTGTTGTGGCCGCACACCAATCTGAAGGGAGGGGAGGGTGAAACTCGCATTTTCGAAAACCGTTATGTGGACAAAATTCTAATACCCTTGGGATAGCTATTGCTAACTATTAAAAAAGTACACCAATCAAGTAAGAGGGGCAAGAAGAGTCTAACTTCGAACTTCGAAGTCCCCGAACTAAGTTTTGGAAGATAACTTCGAAAAGACTTAATCTCTTCAAAAAAGTTGGTTGGTTTGATCCAATACCCAGAAAAAAACTGATTTTGTTGTAGAGAGTAATAAATAATTTCTTAACTTCTAACGACTTTGCTAATTAAATTATATTAAAACAACTCAGTTTCTCTTGAACATATTAAATAACCTCTGCGCTTACATTCTACTTGTTGTTATTGTTGTTTGTGTTTCAATTTTATGTACATATGTACGAGTTTGCCGTTTTGTAACAAGTGATTTTGTATACAAGCAAGTTTATAAATATTATTCAACACTCCCTGAAGGGCGTAAATATATTAAACCATTACACCACAATCAAACTAGAAATAGCCAAGAAGAATGGTGAGAACAAAGGGAAAAGTAAAAAAAAAAAAAAGAAAAAAAGTACAAAACAAAGATTTCAACTTTCTACGGTAACCACTGCACATGTTGGTAATTGTGGATGTATATATTCTTGTGACACCCCCTTCACAGCTATTCTAGCAAATTCATTTACTCAGTCCAGTTGAATGTTTTACTATTAGCATAAAAAAGAAGAAAAAAACCCATCCAAGCCAACCACTTGCATACGCAATGCCCATAAACTTATGCCAACAAGCATACACCCAGCTATGTACATATGTATGTATGTATTATGGAGGATTGTTTATACAATTCTCTTTCCGATATCATATGATTTTCTCATTTTCATCCTTTTAGAGTAGGACGTGATAGCAACAAAGCAACATCGTGCACACACAAATACACGCATACCCACACATATATGCCAACAGTCACACTTGCGGCTAACAGTTGCCAGTCGCAAGTTTGGTAGTTGCCAGTAATTTGTTATTGTTGTTTTGTGTAATATACCAATGCAGGAAGCTACCACTCAGTGCCACTGTTCCGTATTGAATTATACGTAAACTCAAACTTTTAGCTTTACTTAGTTCGTTGGCTTTTGGGAGAGGGGGAGGGGTGGTCATACAACAATAGCTAGTAAATGAGTGCACAGACGACGCGCAAAGGATAATGGGTAGGGAGTGTGGAAGTGAAGGTGGAACTCAAAGTTATATACCCGGTAGTCGGTTAAAAGGTTAAATAAAATAAAATAAAATTAAAATAAAATAAAATAAAATAAAATAAAATAAAATAAAATAAAATAAAATAAAATAAAATAAAATAAAATAAAATAAAATAAAATAAAATAAAATAAAATAAAATAAAATAAAATAAAATAAAATAAAATAAAATAAAACAAAATAAAATAAAATAAAATAAAATAAAATAAAATAAAATAAAATAAAATAAAATAAAATAAAATAAAATAAAATAAAATAAAATAAAATAAAATAAAATAAAATAAAATAAAATAAAATAAAATAAAATAAAATAAAATAAAATAAAATAAAATAAAATAAAATAAAATAAAATAAAATAAAATAAAATAAAATAAAATAAAATAAAATAAAATAAAATAAAATAAAATAAAATAAAATAAAATAAAATAAAATAAAATAAAATAAAATAAAATAAAATAAAATAAAATAAAATAAAATAAAATAAAATAAAATAAAATAAATTAAAGTAAAATAAAAAAATTAAGTAAATAAAAGAAGTAAAAAATAAAATGAAATAAAATAAAATAAAATAAAGTAAAACAAAAAAATTAAGTAAAATAAAAGAAATAAAGTAGGTAAATAAAAAAGTAAAAAAAAAAAAAAAATATAATGAAATAAAGTAAAAGAAAAGAAAATAAAGTTAATAAAAAAAGTAAAAATAAGTAAAATCAAATAAAATAATAACTTTCACTTTTGCTGGCTCGACGCGTATGTTTTTTTTGCAAAAACTAATAAAAAACACAGGTTTCTCGTTTTTTATTTTATTTTGTTCTATTTAATTTTTTTTTATTATTTTATTTTATTTTACTTTATTTTATTTTATTTTATTTTATTTTATTTTATTTTATTTTATTTTATTTTTTTATTTTATTTTATTTTATTTTATTTTATTTTATTTTATTTTATTTTATTTTATTTTATTTTATTTTATTTTATTTTATTTTATTTTATTTTATTTTATTTTATTTTATTTTATTTTATTTTATTTTATTTTATTTTATTTTATTTTATTTTATTTTATTTTATTTTATTTTATTTTATTTTATTTTATTTTATTTTATTTTATTTTATTTTATTTTATTTTATTTTATTTTATTTTATTTTATTTTTTTATTTTTTTTATTTTTTCATTTACTTAATTTTTTTATTTTACCTTATTTTATTTTAGTTTTATTTATTTTTTTACTTTTTTATTTACTTTATTTTATTTTATTTTGTTCTACTTAATTTTTTTTTTTTA
>CAXKVI010000091.1:0-7500 GCA_964058755.1 Campiglossa producta | reverse complement strand
CCATCCTCACTTCCTCTTGCTCTAAGCATGCCTGAGTTGGTATAATATGCTTGGGCGCGATGTGACGGAAATTTTCAGGTTTTGATTGTGTAGACATGTCAAAATAATAGTCAACTTACATGCCGCATGCCGGCAGCAACAAAAACTGAGCAACAACAACAACAACACTAATACTAGCAGCCATAATGCGTTGACTGTATGGATGAATGATGTCGTCGTCGTCGTTAACAAGGAGTAAAGAGAAAATGTTCATAGTATTTTGGTGCTTGTGGTGTATGCGCGTTGAGTCGCTGCCACTTGATGACACAATCCGACCACTTATACATACACAAAGCTTCTCATGGGCGTAGATAAGAGGTCACAGAGGGATTACGAATTATTTTTAACTTTTAGTTCATTTTATTTTATTTTACTTTAATTTATTTTAGTTAATTTTTTTTTTTAATTTTTTTTAGTTTTTTAATTTTTTTTAATTTTTTTTTTTTATTTACTTTATTTTCTTTTATTTTTTTTTTAATTTTATTTTATTTTATTTTTATTTTTTTATTTATTTAATTTTTTTTTCATTTTATTTTATTTTATTTTATAAGAAAGCCACAGGCCCCTATTAACACGTTTTCCCTTTCTGCTTGCCTTAAGTAAAAGGTGACAGTGTGTGACGAGTCATGATGGAAAAGTAATTGTGATAAAATCTATATCTACCTTTACACAGTCACTAAAATTTATAAACCACCCACGTGTGATATACAAGCTTCTACCAGTGCTCTATAGCAGCTATCTATGTAAATGAAAGCTTTTAGGTTAGTTGCTTGTTTTACTCACACCTTCATCCTATCTATGCTCACAAACTGCGGTCGTCCATCGACTTGTCGACCCACCCACACTCCCTCATTACAAACACTTCACCACCTTTTGCATGCCAACCATTGTCACTACTCATTGCTTTCGTCTTGTGTTGGTTGTTCTTGTTCCTGTTCTAGTTTGTGTTTCGATTGTTGTTGGTGGGGCTCGTTACACTGTAAGGCTTGAGTAAGTAGCAGATTGAAAACTTTTGAGTTTATGCATAAGGATAGATATTCATTATGTGCATATGTGTATGATTCTTAGGTATACAGGGTGCATTTGATGCTCACCATGGCCCCTTCATAAAAAAATCTTCAATAGAAACGGACTACATGTATTATACTCCTTTTTTTTGTAGTTTTTAACAACAAAAACTCTCCGCGAGGGTTTTGGGAAGTGATGCCGAAATTGACAGTCCTTTACCGGATATGAACCCGGCACACTCCGGTACCCCCTTGTCCCTTGTGGTACTGACCGACTATCGTATAGCGATTTGGTTTGACCACTTGAAACCTTCTAGGTCATCCACTCGTAAGAAAGGAGAAGATGGATAATGAGAGGTGAGATTCACCATTAACCCGCAGGCGTTAGGGCCTTTTTTAACGTACCCTGTACTTTCTTCTACAGTACTGTTTGTTTGTATTCAACTACTTAACATGAAAATATATATAACCGAAAACATGAACTAGTTCATTTATGTGAAAAGGTTTGTGGTTAGTCTTGAAGTGCATGAAATCTCTGTCTGGTTGTAATTCGAAGCCGTCACCTGTCAAAATGGACAAAAGAGATTATAAGTTTGAATTTTTTAGGCCAACATAGAAATCTGAAGATATATTAAAATTTATTTGAAGGCTTTAGGGTGGACAGTGGGATTGTTATTATTAATAAGTAAATAAAGAAAACCCAAACCGCTTGACCGATTTGGATAAAATTTTGAATATAGTATGATTGATTCTAAGACTATTCACTTGGGGGTTGCCACCTGGGGAGGTTTACAGGGTTGCCACCTATCTCAATTTTTTTAAATTTTGTAGAAAAATATGCCAATATGGGTATCAAATGAAAGGTGTTTTCAGCGACATGCAAACTAAAATATTTTAAAGTAGCGTCGCCACCTAGGGTTGCCACCTTACCGCAGTATATTTGTATATCCGGACTATCTCGGGAACCGCATGTTCGATTTGAATGAAATTTGGCATGTAGATTGATTCTAAGACTACCCACTTGGGGGTTGCCACTTGGGGTGTGTACAGGGTTGCCACCTATCTCGAATTTTTAAAATTATGGAGCGAGATATGCCAATGTCATCATGTATCAAATGAAAGTTTTTTTCGCCAACATACCAACTAAAATATTTTCAAGTAGGGTTGTCGCCCAGGGGTTACCATTTTACCATATTGTATTTGTATTGTATATTTTTGAGACCATATTTGGATTATTTCTAGATCATTTGGGTATCACTTTGGGATAATTTTGGGACTATTTTTAGTTCATTTCAGGTTAAATTTTGGATTAATTTGGGACAATTTCGGGATAATTTTCAGATCATTGTGGAATCATTTTGGGATCTATATTTTCAGATCATTTTGGAGTCATTTTGGGATCATTTTTGGATCATTTTTGGATCATTTTCGGATAATTTTTGGGTCATTTTGGGAACATTTGAGGGCCTTTTTGGGGTCGTTTTGGGATTATTTTAGGATTATCTTGCGATCATTCTTGGAGAATTTTGGAGTCTTTTTCGGATCTTTTTGGGTATGTTTAAGGGTGTTTTTGGATCATTTGGGAATCATTTTTGGATCATTTGGGAATCATTTTTGGATCATTTGGGAATCATTTTTGGTCAATTTTGGGATCATTTTATGGTAATTTTGGGGTCATTTTGGGATTATTTTGGGATTATTTTGGGATCATTGGGTCGTTTTGGCTTCAATTTTGGATCATTTTGGGAACATTTAAGCGGTCTTTTTCATTTTAGGCTTATCGTTCACCCAGGTACTGTATTTTAAATGAACAAATATTACGTATTATTTCCAGAAGATCGAGAGTTTTCCTCAAAAGTATAAAAACCAGTTTTCAAAGCCATTAGCACTCAACAACGTTTTGATACAAATGTGAGCTTGCGTTCATCCACAAATCTCACAATCAAAAAACAATAATTTCAAACGCTGATGCTGTGCGGACAACTTCACCACTAAATAATGCAAGCAAAAGAGCTTTTAATAAAATCAAATCTTCCGCCAGCTTATTGCCCACCAACAAGCCAAGATCTATTTTTTTTTTTACTTCACTGCTGGTCCTTGGCACTCATTTGAGTGGGCTGGTGTGTATGTTTGGGACTTGATGTAGGATGTATGTATGTGGTTGTGTTGGTATTCATTGGCAATGAATGTCTGATATTTCCGTTTTCCTTAGCACATGGCGCAACATATGTAAGTGCACGAGTACCTCTAAACTCAACTACAAAAATATTGGCAGATTTAACCACCACCCGCTATAAATTTTATTAGTCCTTTTTATACCCAGTAGAACTGGCACTATAGCTTCGCTTACCTAAAGTTGATTTTTAACTGCTTGAAGTCCTGAAGTTAAATCTATACGCTGCAGCGAAACGTCAAACTAGTGAGAAAAATACTAGTATACAACTAGAAATTTCTGGTTGAAATCATACCAGTTACAAAAATCATTTGAAGTGTTTCGTTTGCTTCCTTTTCCTCTTATAATTCACAGATGCTTTTTCGTGTTTGTGTAAATACAAATAGCCGCGGCTTTCTAAAGAATAAACTTGATACATATGAAGCGGAAAATCGGGCAAAATTAAAAATGGAGGTAAATCTATACTATATATATAATTCTAACTCGAAATTTTGTAAAAGCTAAACAGCCGAACCACTGGCCCAATTTTTTTCATTAAAACTTTAAAATATCATAATCTGCCCACAATAGGACACCGACAACCTTTTTTTTAAACTAAGCCAATGCTAGACATAAATGACAGCACCCATCAGCTTTTTCATATTGCCCTCAGGAAACTGATGGTAATCCTGATGTATATATAAAGCAGTTTATAGGGCTGATACATTAGCGCAAATTCCGAATTAATTCCGCTTTTGGGAATTAACTTGAGCATAATCTTCATTATAAACCCCCAAAATGAAGAAGATTTGAGCAGATTTGAGAAACCGCGATTACGATTTGACCCTCACTGTCACCGATAAATAAACAAAAATAGCAAGAAATACTACCAAAAATACGATTTAACCGCTACTGGACACTAGGTGCCGGCTAAAAATAAACAATTATCAGCGACATCTAACCTTAAACCGCCAGAAATTCGATAGAAATACATTAGATGTCACCAAAAAATAAACAATTCTCGGCGACATCTAGTTTTAAATGGCAAGAAATACAACCAAAACACTAGGTGGCGCCGAGAGGTGGATTTTTAATCTTCAATTTTGTGTGTGTCAGGATAAAAATTTGGATCTGTTTAAAGAAGATTTATTGGAGAGGGCGAATAGTTGAATCCATACTAGTCCAGCTTAACTGCTTTTTGGATTAGTATGGAGACTGGTATTTTTTTTTTTTTTTTGAAATCATACTAGTCCAGGTTCAATGCTTTTTGAACTAGTATGGAACTGGTATTTTACAACCAGTATGATTCTAGTTCTTCCTGACTAGTAGATGACTGGCATGTTCTGGACACGTAAAAAATAACAGTTGCTTATAGGTAAAAAATGCAAAAGACTGACTAGTTGGGCCTGGTGCACAAACTAGTTGTGAAGTAGTTTTCAACTAGTTGCTTTCGCTGCAGGGTACCTTCACAAAACAAAAGGCATGAGCTGATCAGTGGCAGTCTGCTAAAAAAACAGCAATAACTTTGAGATGATGACACAAGAGTTTATTTACGATTACCAAAACTATTCTCTACTGGGTATAAAAAAAATGGGTACATTTTTTCACCTTTCATTAAATACTTTTATTGAATCGCCTCCTTTGGCATCACACGCAACAAAATTCCACATCCTGTCGACGATTTCAGCCAGCACTATTCACATAACATAAATACCAACGAGACTGGTGGGTAAATACCTACAAACAGGAGTATTTCATGCGACCGCACCATTTTAGCTATTATTTGTTGTCTTGTCTATTGTGTTTGCACCCTTAGTTGGGCTGTAGTAGATACTTGTGTCAGGCTCAGTAGCGCCTGCCTTATTATTCAAGCTTTTATGCTTCACATTTTTAACGCTGTGACCTTTTCGTGCCTTTTTAATCCAATTTTTTTTTTTTTTTTTTTGCTTTTTTGCTGCTATTGTTTTATGTCATCGCTTTTATTATTGTTAGATTGCTTGAGACTTTCTCCATTTTCACTACCAACTTAAAATCTTGTTTTTTTCTTTTTCTTACTAATTTTTCTTCGAAGGCATTTCACTTGGAATTCATTTCTGCTTGTTGTCTTTCATGTTAAACGCATTCCTCGAAGCACCCACCCACCACTTGTTCTTATGTAAGTAGCCTTTTTTCCGCACTCATGCCATGTCATACCCAAATTATGCTTGAACAATTTACGTTTCTTAAATTTCATCCACAAAACTTTGGCCTTCATTGGTGCTCTTTGTCTTTGGTCATTCTTTGGTTTATTCGCTTGGGTGTCTTAGACGCATAATTTGCTATCTTTGCTAAGTTTATTATTTTTGCTTTTGTTATACGCACTAAATAGCATATCTGGGATATTTTTGTAGTATATCGCCCTTAATTCATTTTTGTGGGATTGCAATTTTTTTTTTTCGTGTGTCCTTTTTTTTTCTTTCATCTTAGGGCGTATAATTTGTGCTTTGAAAAAGTTGGGT
This sequence comes from Campiglossa producta, assembly GCA_964058755.1. NCBI lineage: Eukaryota > Metazoa > Arthropoda > Insecta > Diptera > Tephritidae > Campiglossa > Campiglossa producta. The sequence goes on along the minus strand of CAXKVI010000091.1, from coordinate 1,804 downwards.
TTTTATTTAACTTTTTGCTTTTTGTGCTTAATGGCGTTGGTAGCATAAAAAAATTAAAGGTGACCTTTACTCTTGCTTGAGAGCTTGTCAGTTTCTGTTGTTGCTGCAGGGTTGAAAATTAGTGAACAATTGATTGTATTTTAACACTGCTCTAAGAGTGTTCTAAGCGGATAAGGGTTCAAGCATAACAAATAACAGTAAATTAGGATCAAGTTTAAAGATACATAAAATACGATCTTCCTTCATGCTTTTGTTTATTTGTTTCAAATTCAAATCATGGTAGATGGCTGTTCTGTGCTTGATGGTATTTTTGTGGGTCTCCTTATGGTTAAATCAGATCAGTTAATTTCCATCATCATTATTAATCATTAAAATTTTACCGCTTTTGATTTTAATAATTAATTAGAGCTTCGCAAAAATGTAAGGACACAAATTTTGTTTCGAAATCTCTACCTTTGACATCTCTAACTTTGAATTTTTATAAGGACACCAGGATTCTTTATCAGGATATTGATAAATCGTTTTCACGAGAAAAGGACATTGGAATATCAAAGGTAGTTTGTTAGATTGCATGACAATTGTTCTCTGATTATGTTTATTTTGAAATTTTTCAATTATAGTGCATTTTTTATAGGCAATACACGGCGTATGAGTAACATTTGGTTATTCAAGTAAGAAAAGTTCACATAAATTTTTTAATAAAAGAAAATAAAATACACCAAATAAAAAAAAATATGACATAATAAAATAAAATGAAATGAAATAGAACACATCAAAGTAAAAAAAAAATAAAATAAAATAAAATAAAGTACAAAAAAATAAAATAAAATAAAATAAAATAAAAAAAAAATAAAATAAAATAAAATAAAGTACAAAAAAATAAAATAAAATTAAATAAAATAAAAAAAAAATAAAATAAAATAAAATAAAATAAAATAAAATAAAATAAAATAAAATAAAATAAAATAAAATAAAATAAAATAAAATAAAATAAAATAAAATAAATAAAATAAAATAAAATAAAATAAAATAAAATAAAATAAATAAATAAAATAAAATAAAATAAAATAAAATAAAATAAAATAAAATAAAATAAAATAAAATAAAATAAAATAAAATAAAATAAAATAAAATAAAATAAAATAAAATAAAATAAAATAAAATAAAATAAAATAAAATAAAATAAAATAAAATAAAATAAAATAAAATAAAATAAAATAAAATAAAATAAAATAAAATAAATTACTATAAAATAAAATAAAATTAAGTAATATAAAATAAAATAAAATAAAATAAAATAAAATAAAATAAAATAAAATAAAATAAAATAAAATAAAATAAAATAAAATAAAATAAAATAAAATAAAATAAAATAAAATAAAATAAAATAAAATAAAATTAAATTAAATAAAATAAAATAAAATAAAATAAAATAAAATAAAATAAAATAAAAAAATAAAATAAAATAAAGAAAATAAAATAAAATGAAAAAATAAAATAATATAAAATTAAATTAAATAAACGAAAATAAAATAAAATAATTTTAAACTAAGTTAAATTGAATTAAATTAAGTTTACCTGAATTGAATTGAAATAGATTAAAATGAGTTAAATCAATTAAATTAAATTAAAATTAAATAAATAAAAACTAATTTAATTCCACAAAGAAAAAAAATTGTAAACTAATTTATAGCCCTAACAAATCATTTCATCAATGAATTATTTAACAAAGTAGAGAAATTCAATAATAATAAGTCTGAAATTTAAATATTGACTAAACAACACACACATCTGCATACAATAC
>CAXKVI010000090.1:0-199628 GCA_964058755.1 Campiglossa producta | reverse complement strand
TAATGATATTTCTGCTTATAGATTATTAAAACGCGATCCTACAAATAAGTTACAAGACAAAAATAATGAAATCGTTGAGAAACTATACAAAAATAAAATTATTGATTTGAAAGAGAAATACGGTTTGTTGAGTAAAACAGCTAACGCGCCAAGACTATATGGTCTTCCCAAGATCCACAAAGAAGGCGCACCCTTACGTCCAATATGTTCGTCTGTCAACGCTCCGTCGTACAAGTTATGCAAATATGTTGTAAATATCCTCAAAAACCTAACTAGCACATCTAAATACAATGTAAGAGATTCGATTGCATTTAAAAACAAGATAAAGGACACCTACATTAATGACGATGAGTGTCTGATTTCGTTCGATGTGGTTTCCTTATTTCCCAGCATTCCAGTGGATCATGCTCTGGAAATTATTGCATCCAAGTGGAGTTTACTTAAAACCCACACAAATATAACAAAAGAATTGTTTCTGGAAGTTGTACGTTTCTGCATAAAAGAAAACCGCTATTTCAAAGTTAATAATAAAATATATGAACAACGGTCGGGAATGCCAATGGGGTCACCAGCATCACCTGTCATTGCAGATATTGTAATGGAGGAATTATTATGTAAATTTGAAGAAGATTCCACGAATAAACCACGCTTGCTGACGAAATACGTGGACGATCTGTTTGCCATCGTAAAAATCGAGGATGTAGAAGGTATGCTGGGTACTTTAAATGGTTATAACAGATCAATTAATTTTACCCATGAAGTGGAAAAAGATGGACAGTTACCATTTCTGGACACTTTGGTCGTGAGGAAAAACAATAGATTATACTTCGACTGGTACAAAAAGCCTACGGCGTCGGGCATACTAATTAATTTCTACTCGAAGCATAGTAAATCAACCATAGTTAACACGGCAAAAAATTTTATTAGAAGAGTTTTGACCATCAGCGATAAAATATTCCATAGCAAGAATAAAGAAAATATCGTAAAAATGCTGAAACATAACGACTTTCCCATACATTTGATAAATGGTTATATACGAGATTTTTATGACGAATCAAACATCAACAGAGAGAACAACAACAAAAATAAAATATACAAAACATCTACATATGTTCCCGGTCTGTCCAACAGACTTAAATATTCCAAAATGTATGATAAAGAAAAATTTCAAATGGCATTTACATATAACAACACTGTACAACAAATATTTAGCAACACCAAGGACAAAATTGATAAATTTGAGAAATCCGATGTAATCTACAAAATCCCATGTAACGGCGACGGGTCCCACGTATGCAGTCAAGTATATGTAGGGACTACTAAATCCAAATTGAAAACAAGGATTTCCGGACATAAAACTAATATAAAAAACAGGGACCACTCTAATGATAACAAAACTGCGCTAACTCAACATTGCCGAGCCAACGGACATTCTCCCGATCTAGAAAACGTAGCAATAATTCAACAGGAGAGACATTATAACAAAAGGTACACATTAGAGATGCTGCATATAATAAATACACCAAAAGAGCAGCGAATGAATTTCAAGGCAGATACCGAAAAATGCGCCAGTGCTTATAGAAAGTTGATTTGCAACAACAATAGTGGCTCGTGAGAAGAGAATCCCGTATTATGCAGTCCCGAAGTCAATATGTTAGCGTCACTATCCTACTGTTTTTATTTAAGTATTATTGTTATTGTTAAAATTTGTTTACAAATACGGGTTTTAGTTGTTTCGGTATCATGCAGTCCCGAAGTTAATAGGTTAGCATCACTATCCTAATATTTTTTATTTTTTATTTAAGTATTGTTGTTATTGTTAAAATTTGTTTACAAATACGGTATTTTAGTTGTTTATACATTTTTTGTTCATCATTTTCGCTTCTACTTGTTTATTGTTTGAAATGCTAAATTAGTCGACAAGGTGCACTCAAAAGTGTAAGTTAAATGTATGAAGTTTATGTTTTATGTTTTTGGTTTTAATATATGTATGTCTTTAACATTGTCTTCCAGTCCCGAAGATGACTACAGAATGTAGTCGAAATATCGACACCAAAGAAACCGACAATATATATTATATATATAAAAACAAACATTTTTGTTGTTTTTTATTTTATATATATGTATGGCCTAGAGCTCGATAGAATTTCTTAATATTTTTATATATCTATATATCTATATATATAAAAATGAAATGGTGTATAATTGTAACGCTAAAACTCGAAAACGGCTGAACCAAATGAAATACTTCCTTTGGGGGATTTGTTTGTTATTACCACGCGCAGGTCATGTCTTAAAATCAGAACAAAATATTAAGGGGGCGTGGCACCTCCCATACAAACAGAATTTTTCAAGTTGAATATCTTCAAAAGTGTTTAAGGTAGGAACATGAAAATTGGTACAGAGCTACAGGATAACAGCACCACTCTTACCTATAAAACCGGGGGTTATCCAATAAGGGCGCGTGGTACCTCCCATACAAACTAAATTTTTTAAGCAGAATATCTGTGAAAGGATTCAAGGTAGGGACCTGAAAATTGGTATAGACCTATATGGTATCAAAAGCCTTCTTACACATAAAAGAAGGGGTAATCGGAAAAGGAGGCGTGGCACCTCCCATACAAACTGAATTTTTCAAGGTGAATATCTTCAAAAGTGTTTAAGGTAGGAACATGAAAATTGGTATAGAGCTATAGGATAACAACACCATTCTCACCCATAAAACTTGGGGTTATCGAAAAAGGGGGCGTGGTACCTCCCATACAATCTTTAATTAGTTTGGTTGTTAATCTATATATATAAAAATGAAATGGTGTTCAGTCGTTACGCTAAAACTCGAAAACGGCTGAACCAAATCATATACTTCCTTTAGGGGGTTTGTTTGTTATTACCACGCGCAGGTCGTGTTATAAAATCAGAACGAAATAATAGGGGGGCGTGGCACCTCCCATACAAACATTTTCCTTCAAGGTGAATATCTCTAAATGGGTTTAAGGTAGGGACCTGGAAATCGGTACAGACCTATAGGATAACAACACCATTCTCACCCATAAAACTGGGGGTTAACCAAAAAGGGGGCGTGGCACTTCCCATACAAATGAAATATTTCATAGTCGATTTCTCTGGAAGTATTCATTTTAGACCACTGAAATTTGGTAAGGGGTTATATGAGATCGATCCCTACCACCTCCAAAAAAACTAGGGTAACGAAAAAGGGGGCGTGGCACCTCCCATACGAATGAAATACTTCATAGTCCATATCTCGGGAAGTGTTTAGGTTAAACCAGTGAAATTTTGTGAGGAGTTATATAAGATCAATCCCGGACACCTCCAAAAAAAACTGGGGATAAGGAAAAAGGGGGCGTGGTTTCTCCTATATGAAGGAAACATTTCATAGCCCATATCTCTGCAAGTATTAATGTTAGACCACTGAAATTTGGTGAGGGTTTATATGTGATCGATCCCTAATACCTCCCAAAAAACTCGAGTTAACGATAAAGGGGGCGTGGCACCTCCCATACGAATAAAATACTTCATAGTCCATATCTCTAGAAGTATTTAGCTTAGACCACTGAAATTTTGTGAGGAGTTATATAAGATCAATCCCGGACACCTCCAAAAAAAAACTGGGGATAAGGAAAAAGGGGGCGTGGTTTCTCCTATATGAAGGAGATAGGGATATGGTTTAAAATAGATATAGGGATCGGGTTAGAGAAACAGACAGGGAAATAAATTTGTGGCAGGACAACGTCTGCCGGGTCAGCTAGTATATATATAAAAATGAAATGGTGTATAATTGTAACGCTAAAACTCGAAAACGGCTGAACCAAATGAAATACTTCCTTTGGGGGATTTGTTTGTTATTACCACGCGCAGGTCATGTCTTAAAATCAGAACAAAATATTAAGGGGGCGTGGCACCTCCCATACAAACTGAATTTTTCAAGTTGAATATCTTCAAAAGTGTTTAAGGTAGGAACATGAAAATTGGTATAGAGCTATAGGATAACAACACCATTCTCACCCATAAAACTTGGGGTTATCGAAAAAGGGGGCGTGGCACCTCCCATACAAACTGAATTTTTCAAGTTGAATATCTTCAAAAGTGTTTAAGGTAGGAACATGAAAATTGGTATAGAGCTATAGGATAACAGCACCACTCTTACCTATAAAACCGGGGGTTATCCAATAAGGGGGCGTGGTACCTCCCATACAAACTAAATTTTTTAAGCAGAATATCTGTGAAAGGGTTCAAGGTAGGGACCTGAAAATTGGTATAGACCTATATGGTATCAAAAGCCTTCTTACACATAAAAGAAGGGGTAATCGGAAAAGGGGGCGTGGCACCTCCCATACAAACTGAATTTTTCAAGGTGAATATCTTCAAAAGTGTTTAAGGTAGGAACATGAAAATTGGTATAGAGCTATAGGATAACAACACCATTCTCACCCATAAAACTTGGGGTTATCGAAAAAGGGGGCGAGGTACCTCCCATACAATCTTTAATTATTTTGGTTGTTAATCTATATATATAAAAATGAAATGGTGTTCAGTCGTTACGCTAAAACTCGAAAACGGCTGAACCAAATCATATACTTCCTTTAGGGGGTTTGTTTATTATTACCACGCGCAGGTCATGTTATAAAATCAGAACGAAATAATAGGGGGGCGTGGCACCTCCCATACAAAGATTTTTCTTCAAGGTGAATATCTCTAAATGGGTTTAAGGTAGGGACCTGGAAATCGGTACAGACCTATAGGATAACAACACCATTCTCACCCATAAAACTGGGGTTTAACCAAAAAGGGGGCGTGGCACCTCCCATACAAATGAAATATTTCATAGTCGATATCTCTGGAAGTATTCATTTTAGACCACTGAAATTTGGTAAGGGGTTATATGAGATCGATCCCTACCACCTCCAAAAAAACTAGGGTAACGAAAAAGGGGGCGCGGCACCTCCCATACGAATGAAATACTTCATAGTCCATATCTCGGGAAGTGTTTAGGTTAGACCAGTGAAATTTTGTGAGGAGTTATATAAGATCAATACCGGACACCTCCAAAAAAAACTGGGGATAAGGAAAAAGGGGGCGTGGTTTCTCCTATATGAAGGAAACATTTCATAGCCCATATCTCTGCAAGTATTTATGTTAGACCACTGAAATTTGGTGAGGGTTTATATGTGATCGATCCCTAATACCTCCCAAAAAACTCGAGTTAACGATAAAGGGGGCGTGGCACCTCCCATACGAATAAAATACTTCATAGTCCATATCTCTAGAAGTATTTAGCTTAGACCACTGAAATTTTGTGAGGAGTTATATAAGATCAATCCCGGACACCTCCAAAAAAAACTGGGGATAAGGAAAAAGGGGGCGTGGTTTCTCCTATATGAAGGAGATAGGGATATGGTTTAAAATAGATATAGGGATCGGGTTAGAGAAACAGACTGAAATTTGGTGAGGGTTTATATGTGATCGATCCCTAATACCTCCCAAAAAACTCGAGTTAACGATAAAGGGGGCATGGCACCTCCCATACGAATAAAATACTTCATAGTCCATATCTCTAGAAGTATTTAGCATAGACCACTGAAATTTTGTGAGGAGTTATATAAGATCAATCCCGGACACCTCCAAAAAAAAACTGGGGATAAGGAAAAAGGGGGCGTGGTTTCTCCTATATGAAGGAAATAGGGATATGGTTTAAAATAGATATAGGGATCGGGTTAGAGAAACAGACAGGGAAATAAATTTGTGGCAGGACAACGTCTGCCGGGTCAGCTAGTCTATATATATAAAAATGAAATGGTGTATAATTGTAACGCTCAAACTCGAAAACGGCTGAACCAAATGCAATACTTCCTTTGGGGGATTTGTTTGTTATTACCACGCGCAGGTCATGTCTTAAAATCAAAACAAAATATTAAGGGGGCGTGGCACCTCCCATACAAACTGAATTTTTCAAGTTGAATATCTTCAAAAGTGTTTAAGGTAGGAACATGAAAATTGTTACAGAGCTACAGGATAACAGCACCACTCTCACCTATAAAATCGGGGGTTATCCAATGAGGGGGCGTGGTACCTCCCATACAAACTAAATTTTTTAAGCAGAATATCTGTGAAAGGGTTCAAGGTAGGGACCTGAAAATTGGTATAGACCTATATGGTATCAAAAGCCTTCTTACACATAAAGAAGGGGTAATCGGAAAAGGGGGCGTGGCACCTCCCATACAAACTGAATTTTTCAAGGTGAATATCTTCAAAAGTGTTTAAGGTAGGAACATGAAAATTGGTATAGAGCTAAAGGATAACAACACCATTCTCACCCATAAAACTTGGGGTTATCGAAAAAGGGGGCGTGGTACCTCCCATACAATCTATATATATAAAAATGAAATGGTGTTCAGTCGTTACGCTAAAACTCGAAAACGGCTGAACCAAATCATATACTTCCTTTAGGGGGTTTGTTTGTTATTACCACGCGCATAAAATCAGAACAAAATATTAGGGGGGCGTGGCACCTCCCATACAAACATTTTTCTTCAAGGTGAATATCTCTAAATGGGGTTAAGGTAGGGACCTGGAAAGCGGTACAGACCTATAGGATAACAACACCATTCTCACCCATAAAACTGGGGGTTAACCAAAAAGGGGGCGTGGCACCTCCCATACGAATGAAATACTTCATAGTCGATATCTCTGGAAGTATTCATGTTAGACCACTGAAATTTGGTAAGGGATTATATGAGATCGACCCCTACCACCTCCAAAAAAGCTGGGGATAACGAAAACGTGGGCGTGGCACCTCCCATACAAATGAAATATTTCATAGTCGATATCTCTGGAAGTATTCATGTTAGACCACTGAAATTTGGTAAGGGGTTATATGAGATCGATCCCTACCACCTCCAAAAAAACTGGGGATAACGAAAAAGGGGGCGTGGCACATCTCATACGAATGAAATACTTCATAGTCCATATCTCTGAAAGTACTTATGTTAGACCACTGAAACGTGGTTAGAGGTTAGATGAGGTCGATCCCTACCACCTCCAAAAAAACTAGGGTAACGAAAAAGGAGGCGTGGCACCTCCCATACGAATGAAATACTTCATAGTCCATATCTCGGGAAGTGTTTAGGTTAGACCACTGAAATTTCTTGAGGAGTTAAATAAGATTAATCCCATCATCTCCAAAAAAACTGGAGATAAAGAAAAAGGGGGCGTGGCACTTCCCATACGAAGGAAACATTTCATAGCCCGTATCTCTGCAAGTATTTATGTTAGACCATTGAAATTTGGTGAGGGGTTATATGTGATCGATCCCTAATACCTCCCAAAAAACTTGAGTTAACGATAAAGGGGGCGTGGCACCTCCCATACGAATAAAATACTTCATAGTCCATATCTCTAGAAGTATTTAGGCTAGACCACTGAAATTTTGTGAGAGTTATATAAGATCAATCCCGGACACCTCCAAAAAAAACTGGGATAAGGAAAAAGGGGGCGTGGTTTCTCCTATATGAAGGAAATATTTCATAGCCCATATCTCTGCAAGTATTTATGTTAGACCACTGAAATTTGGTGAGGGTTTATATGTGATCGATCCCTAATACCTCCCAAAAAACTCGAGTTAACGATAAAGGGGGCGTGGCACCTCCCATACGAATAAAATACTCCATAGTCCATATCTCTAGAAGTATTTAGGTTAGACCACTGAAATTTTGTGAGGAGTTATATAAGATCAATCCCGGACACCCCCAAAAAAAACTGGGAATAAGGAAAAAGGGGGCGTGGTTTCTCCTATATGAAGGAGATAGGGATATGGTTTAAAATAGATATAGGGATCGGGTTAGAGAAACAGACAGGGAAATAAATTTGTGGCAGGACAACGTCTGCCGGGTCAGCTAGTATTTTATAAATTTTAAGGAAACATTTAAGCACACGCTAATAAGTTGTTTTTAATATTTGACAAGTATCAGGAGCACAGTATTTCAGTAAGCAATTATACAAAAAAAAAATTCAATAAACTGGTATGTACAGATGGGGGTTGGTGGGGCAACTGCTCCCACTTTTAAATTGCATTTCGAAAATATCTTTGTGTATAAGAAAAGAACTGAAAGCTAGTAGATTGCGTGTTTTTGAAGTTATTAAAATCAATATTAGCACACGCTAATAAATTATTTTTTTCAGGAGCACATAATTTCAATGAAAACAATTACATATAAAACATTGAAACAAAAAATACAGTTTTAGACAAGAAATAAAGATCACGTAGAATCTTTATTTATTTTGTAAGTTATTTTTGAAACAATATTTGTGTATTCCAGCCACAATCAATGAAGGGAAAGTAATGTAACTATGTATTCTAATTTTTGTTCATAAAACGTTTATTTTGATATAAGAATGTCAACATATGCACATTCTGAGGAAGCAAGCAGTTTCTTAATGCAGTAACGATACTTCCCGCACTAGAAAATGTTCGTTCAGATTCTGCTGAAGTAGCAGGAATACACAAATATTGTTTGGCAATCTCAAAAAGCTTAGGGTAAATCCCAGAATGATTTATCCACCATACAAGGGGATTTATATTATTGTCAATCTGAGGTTCTGCTGCATAAAAGTCCAACTGCGTTCGGGAATCACTTTGGCTGCTTTCACATTGAAATAAAAAGTCCAATTGCGTGTTTTTAGAAGGCCTCGGTTCACAAACATTTAAAATGTTATTATACTCAAGCAAAGATGCTATAAATGAAATCACCTTAGCCTTTGTTCCCTCTACTTCGTAAGCTAAATTTTTGTGTCTGGGATCCAGGAACGATGCAACTACCGGTGCTGAAATGTCAGTAATATCAATTTCGAATCTTTCTTTTAATGATAATCTTGCTGTGTTTTTAAAAACTTCCTCATTGCTTTGCTCAAAATACGACTACGCCATATGGTTATTTATCAAAGCATGAACCAGAGGACGAATCATAGATATAGAGATGTCTTTCTCAGTGCATAACACATTCGTTGCTACATCGAAAGGTTTCAGCATCTCAACCATTTTTCCATGGTTGTCCATTCGGTTTCCGCCATGTCTAGTTTTATTGCGTAGGAAAGTTTTGTTACACTTCGGTCTTGGAGGACTAAAGAGATAGCATTTTTGTTGCGAATTAAACTTTCGCACATCTTATACTTCGAGTTCCACCGCGTTTCGATACATTGAACTAGTCGGTTCTCCTTCACACCCAATTGCGTCTGACGATTTGATAATGTGGATTTAGCTATTGTCGATCGGTGGAAATAGCTTACCACATTTCGTCCTTTATTACAAACTTCTCCATATTGTGGAACTGACGTCAATGCATCTTTAATCACAAGCTGAAGAAGATGTGCGCTACATTTTATGCTACTAGGAACAACGATTAGTTGCGCTGCTGCTGCGTTCATCACGTTTGCGCTGTCATGTGTCATAGCTCGCGTTTTCTCCATTATACCCCAGTCAGCAAGAACTACTTCGAGAGATGAACTAATATTCTCCGCCATTGGTCTACCTAGATTTATTTAACATATCTCAAGTCTCGACTTAGAAAAGATCAAAATACACACTTCAAAAACGCAAATTGGAACAGCTTTTGGATGGGGCTTAGATGTACGGTTGTCTTGAAATCTTTCTATAACATTAACTATGGGTGTGTTCGAGCAGCTCAATATTACTGCAGTATTGCAGCCATGTTACTTTATTGATGCCCTGAAGCTGATACTTAGGTGATAATATGCTGCAATGATTGCATATTTTTTTTTAATGTTGCGAATGATGAGCTTGTGATGAGTAACATATTGTCAACATTTTATTAACCCTGCTGCCATAACGTACGTCTTCGAGGCATATCGACTTTTTTCTTGTTGATCTCCCTCTCGCAATTACTCTCTAAGCTAACTCATACTGGCATTTATCTCCGTCGTTGATGGTTGATTTTGAGGAGTAGGTTTCGTATTTCATGATATATGGTTATAACATACGCCTGAGAGACGTATCGTTATGAATTAAGGGGTAAAAAATAACGTTATGAAAGCAGGGTTAAACGAAAGCGCGAAATTTTGCCGAAGAACATGATGCTCTGTCATAAAAAGTAGCACTGCTACAACCAACGCGGCTCGAACACACCCCATATTTTTTTTTGCGGGACGCTACTGGAATAATTTTTAAAAATTTTTGACAAGCGGCCATGTTTTTCTTCAAACGTACAATACAGACTTACTCACATAAAAAAATTGTTACACCAAACCCTGTAGTCAACTCCAAGTCAACTACTAGTTCTTTATTTTTCAGTGTTCATAGCACTTTTATTAGAGCGTCTCGGGCTTACAGGCAAATAAAAAAAGACGGCCGTACTCCCCTCATACAAAGTGTTTTTGAAAAACATTAAAAAAAAAAAATTTTTGTGGCAAGCCTAGATGTCGCCTAATTACATTTTTCTTCAAATCTTTGGCATTTGTTGTCGGATTTTAATGTTTGACACATAAATTTTTTCGTCTCAAAGAGGAGGTTTTTTCTCAAGAAAGTTCATTGAGCTCAAGCGTTTCGTTGTGGTACCACACTCGACTGAGATGGAAACAAAAGGTGAAGGATGACTTAAACTCCCTTGGGGTTTCCAATTGGCGTCAGTTATCGCTAAAAAGGAATGATTGGCGTGCTCTGATACGAAACGGCAAAAAACCGCTTAGGCGGGTTGTCGTCATTATGATCAAAGCCAAGATTAGAATTTCAGATAAAAAAAGCATCTTTTTTAAGTCAGCTTTTGATTTCATTGAAAATTTGTATGATGTCAGCATTGATCTGGCTTAGAACACCGGTTTCGACCTTAAGTGAGGCCTGGACAGCTACGTATGAATGCATGATAAAACCAAACCAAAAACGTAAATAAATTATTATTAGTATCTCATAACTAAATTTGATTAGTTAACTAAAACAAGTACTTATATGTATAGAAATCTGAAGATATTTGGTATTTGAGAAAAGGTTTCGATACCAATGGTACAATGAACAGCTAGGATGAAAATAAATAATAATAGTTGACTTGGAGTTATATGAATTTCCTACAGGGTTTGGAGACAGAATTTCTTTATGTAAGTATGTAATTCTGTCACAAATATTGTACGATTGAAAAAAACATGGCCGCTTGTCAAAAATTATTTCAGTAGCGTCCCGTATAAAAAAATATGGGGTGTGTTGAATAAAATGTTGACAATCTGTTGCTCATCACAAGGTCATCATTCGCTACATGAAAAGGAAGTATGCAATTATTGTTGCATATTGGGGTCTATCAGCTATTCCGACGGAGCTCCCGGCGGGAGAAAATTTAACAGATCTTGAGGGAATTCCAACGATTTTAAGGGAATTTGACGGTATGTTTCGATAAATTCGATGTTATCTTTATCCACTCTATTACCTTCATTCCTGCCGGGAGCTCCGCCGGAGTAGCTGATATTATCACTTAAGTATCAGCATCAGAGCATCCATAAAGTAACTTGACTGCAATACTGCAGTAATATTGATAAGAATATTAACGTTATAACTTCAAAAACACGCATCTACTAGCTTTCAGTTCTTTTCTTATACACAAAGATATTTTCAAAATGCAATTTAACAGTGGGAGCAGTTGCCCCACCAACCCCCTTCTATACATACCAGTTTATTGAATTTTTTGTATAATTGCTTACTGAAATTCTGTGCTCCTGATACTTGTCAAATATTAAAAACAACTTATTAGCGTGTGCTTAAATGTTTCCTTAAAATTTATAAAATACTAGCTGACCCGGCAGACGTTGTCCTGCCACAAATTTATTTCCCTGCATGTTTCTCTAACCCGATCCCTATATCTATTTTAATCCATATCCCTATCTCCTTCGTATAGGAGGAACCACGCCCCCTTTTTCGTTATCCCCAGTTTTTTTGGAGGTGGCAGGGATTAATCTTGTTTAACTCCTCACGAAATTTCAGTGGTCTAACGTAAATACTTTCAGGGATATGGACTATGAAATGTTTCCATCGTTTGAGAGGTGCCACGCCCCCTCTTTGTTTATCTCCAGTTTTTTTTTGGAGATGATAGGGATTAATCTTATTTAACTCCTCATGACATTTCAGTGGTCTAACCTAAATACTTCCCGAGATATGGACTATGAAGTATTTCATTCGTATGGGAGGTACCACGCCCCCTTTTTCGTTACCCCCAGTTTTTTGTTTGGATGTGGTAGGGATCGATCCCATATAACCCCTTGCCAAATTTCAGTGGTCTAACATGAATACTTCCAGAGATATGGACTATGAAGTATTTTATTCGTATGGGAGGTGCCACGTCCTATTTTGGTTAACACCCAGTTTTATGGGTGAGAATGGTGTTGTTATCCTATAGCTCTGTACTCATTTTCAGGTCCCTTTTAGAGATATTCACCTTGGAGAAAAAAGTTTGTATGGGAGATGCATATGTAGCAGAGTACACCTAGCGACAGCAGCACCACGCAACACGACGCGACACAACAATGTTGATCAAATAGGCAACTATTTGGTCGTGTCGCGTCGTGTTGTTAGATGTACCCGTACCTTAAGACTTCACCAACAGAAGTCGGTGCGCTTTCACGTAGATCCGTGGTATACACATTATTAAAACAAAAATACCCAAAGAATTTTCGTTTAATACCAAATTTCATGATGGTTTTTTTTTTGATTATGAAAAAATATATATGCATTCAAGATGGTAATACGTTAAAAAAAAATTAAAAAAACGACGCAACTTCTTAACATTTTAATGTGTTTAGTATGAAACCCAAAAAAAACGACCCAATTTGAACACTGCGTTGAACCATGCAGCGACATCTGTTTCTGAAAAATTGGCTTGTACGCAGCTACGACAAAAACCAATTCAACACAGAATGAAAATATCGCGCTAGGGGGGAAATAAACAAAAAGGAGATACCTATAAATTATGGTGGAATTAATAAGATGAGATATAAAATATGGTGGAATTAATAAGATTGTAAAGGAGGTACCACGCCCCCCTAATATTTTGTTTTGATTTTAATACATGACCTGCGCGTGATAATAACAAACAAACCCCCCCAAGGAAGTATATAATTTGGTTCAGCCGTTTTCGAGTTTTAGCGTGACGACTGAACACCATTTCATTTTTATATATGTATATAGATTAACAACCAAAATAATTAAAGATTGTATGGGAGGTACCACGCCCCCTTTTTCGATAACCCCAAGTTTTATGGGTGAGAATGGTGTTGTTATCCTATATCTCTATACCAATTTTCATGTTCCTACCTTAAACACTTTTGAAGATATTCACCTTGAAAAATTCAGTTTGTATGGGAGGTGCCACGCCCCCTTTTCCGATTACCCCTTCTTTTATGTGTAAGAAGGCTTTCGATACCATATAGGTCTATACCAATTTTCAGGTCCCTACCTTGAACCCTTTCACAGATATTCTGCTTAAAAAATTTAGTTTGTATGGGAGGTACCACGCCCCCTTATTGGATAACCCCCGGTTTTATAGGTGAGAGTGGTGCTGTTATCCTGTAGCTCTGTACCAATTTTCATGTTCCTACCTTAAACACTTTTGAAGATATTCAACTTGAAAAATTCAGTTTGTATGGGAGGTGCCACGCCCCCTTAATATTTTGTTCTGATTTTAAGACATGACCTGCGCGTGGTAATAACAAACAAATCCCCCAAAGGAAGTATTTCATTTGGTTCAGCCGTTTTTGGAGTTTTAGCGTTACAATTATACACCATTTCATTTTTATATATATGTATATAGATTAACAACCAAAATAAATAAAGATTGTATGGGAGGTACCACGCCCCCTTTTTCGATAACCCCAAGTTTTATGGGTGAGAATGGTGTTGTTATCCTATATCTCTATACCAATTTTCATGTTCCTACCTTAAACACTTTTGAAGATATTCACCTTGAAAAATTCAGTTTGTATGGGAGGTGCCACGCCCCCTTTTCCGATTACCCCTTCTTTTATGTGTAAGAAGGCTTTTGATACCATATAGGTCTATACCAATTTTCAGGTCCCTACCTTGAACCCTTTCACAGATATTCTGCTTAAAAAATTTAGTTTGTATGGGAGGTACCACGCCCCCTTATTGGGTAACCCCCGGTTTTATAGGTGAGAGTGGTGCTGTTATCCTGTAGCTCTGTACCAATTTTCATGTTCCTACCTTAAACACTTTTGAAGATATTCAACTTGAAAAATTCAGTTTGTATGGGAGGTGCCACGCCCCCTTAATATTTTGTTCTGATTTTAAGACATGACCTGCCCGTGGTAATAACAAACAAATCCCCCAAAGGAAGTATTTCATTTGGTTCAGCCGTTTTCGAGTTTTAGCGTTACAATTATACACCATTTCATTTTTATATATATAGATTTAAGCGCTATTTCCAGAAATTTTTCGAGCATGTTTTTTATTATTATGCGTTCCAAATAATTTCCAGTGAAATTTGGTTTTGTAACAAACCGGTTTCGGCGATCTGCCATCTTCAGTGTTTGATTTCGTTCTCGAGAAATCAAATCAACTCAATTTCCAGTGACTTTTATATTAAAAAACTACATCAGCTTTTAAAGGGAAAATTATACAATCTTAAATTGGATTAAAATCTCGTGTTTCAATCATCTCCTGTATTTTAATTCGGCCTGACATAACAGCATCATTGGAGAGCGCTTAGCAGCGCATGAAACAAATAACATTTTGAAAAGTTTGTTGCAAATCTAAAGTTTTCAAACAGAAACTAAGACTCCAGAGTTGCAGGTGCTTATAATTTCTCACATGTCAAATTTGTTTTTTATTTTCATAGAAAATCTTTCATTGGCGTGCAGAAGCAATTTTGCCACAAAAAAAAATAAATTCTCAAGCTTAATCATTCCGATAGAAAGTGTGGAACTTTTTTTGGCACTCTAATGTTCCCGTATATTTTTGGTAATACATCAAAACTCTCTATGTAAGGTTTGTAATTTTTGAGTTCTTTGGAAAATTAGGTGTGATTTAATGTACTTTTACATATCTTTTGCCCCACAAATCAATCTTTCAACTAACTTATTTCAAACGGCAACGTAAAATAAGAGAAAGATGCGTACATTGCGCATTTAAACCTGAAAGAATAATTTTGACATACAACGTTTTGCAGTATGAAAAAAAAATTTCAAACTTTTTTTATCTACATACATACAAATATTGCTACAAACATACATACATTTTTCAAAATTTCATTTTTGTATATCTACCTACACAAATATTCTGTGCTCCTGTTACATTTTTTTTTAAATTTCAAAGAAATGAAGCAAATAAATTGGCGAAAATGGCAGATACCACTTAGACATGCATGCGAATTACAGTAGAAATTTCCCGCCTTATTACCCGGGTCTTCAGACCAGTAATCGACTAGTCAAAAGCAACTATTCGACTAGTCGATTAGTGATAATCGAATATTTTTGGAAACGACTAGTCGAAATCGATTATTCGACTAATCGATTTGTCGATTATCAAGAGCCCTATCGATTACCGACAAATAAATAAAAAATTAACCACAGATAAATTCCCATTGCCACGGCTAGATGATATACTGGAATAATTGGGTAGAGCTAAATATTTTTCATGCTTGGACTTGATGTCCGGCTTTCATCAAATTGAGTTACATAAAGACTCTAGAGACATCACATCGTTTACGGCAGACGATGGCACACATCGTTTTAAAAGATTGCCATACGGCTTAAAGGTAGCCCCCAACTCATTTCAAAGAATGATGACTCTGGCATTTGCAGGTCTCAAACCATCACAAGCATTTCTGTATATGGATGATTTAGTGGTGTTAGGTTGCTCCGAAAAACATATCATAACAAATTTGAGAGATGTATTTTCAACCTGCAGAAAATACAATTTAAAATTGCATCCGGATAAATGTTTATTTTTTAACCAAGAAGTTACTTACCTTGGCCATAACTGCACAAATAAAGGCATTTTGCCAGATCCTAGTAAATTTGAAGTTGTCTTAAATTATCCAACCCCAAAAAATGCAGATCAAGTTGAAAGATTTGTAGCATTTTGTAACTATTACCGGAGACTGGTTCCAAATTTTGCAGAACATTCCAGAATTTTAACAAGGTTATGTAAGAAGAATGTTTCTTTCGATTGGACAGAAGAATGTCAAAAAGTTTTTGTCCAACTTGAAGGAGGCATTAATTAACCCAAATGTTTTGCAATATCCAGATTTCAGTAAAGAATTTTGTATAAACACAGATGCCAGTGGATTCGCCTGCGGCGCAGTTCTTAGTCAAGAATATGAAGGCAAACAATTACCAATTGCCTATGCGTCAAAAGCATTCACGAAAGGTGAAAGCAATAAAGCAACAATTGAAAAAGAATTGGCGGCAATCCATTGGGCAATCACTTATTTCAGACCATACGTTTATGGCAGAAAATGTTTAGTTAAAACAGACCATCGCCCACTAACATACTTGATTTCGATGAAAAACCGTTCATCAAAATTAACTCGAGTTAGACTGGAGTTGGAGGAATATGACTTTGAGGTGGAATACATTGCTGGAAAAGAAAATTATGTTGCAGATGCACTATCACGAATAAATATAAATGATTTAAAAGACTTATCAGTAAAAGCATGCCAAATAATGATGGTTACGACTCGATCGGAAACCAATAAAAATTCAAACGACAAAAATATTAATAATAAAGAAAAATGTCAGAATGAGAATCCAAAAATATATGAAGCGCTAAATAAATGTGAAGTTAAAAGGTTAGCCCAGCTTGTTTTCGATCCTCCGAAATTATATTTCAGAAAAGGAAAGAAAATTTGTAGTGAAATAAATATTGATAATGTGATAATGTGATAATGTGTGGGAGTGTAATGGAGTGTGGTTGCTAAGTGACCTTGCTCAATCCCGACTCTTGCGTCCTCATTCGTGCACTCTTGGCAACGGGAGCTACCTAGGCTCGCGGCAGAAAGAGAGGGAGCCCCGGTGGGGCCACTCCGACATACTTGGTTTAAGGGCTTACCGAGGTCTTTTTCGCAGCCTCTGTTCACCACATGGTGCGGCTGCAAGCGGGTGTCTGTCTTGTAGCAAGCGGCTCGCTATATAAATGTGTGAATATTTTTATCAAAATTCCGGAGACGTGTTGTGCGCTGGGTTTGGGACGAGCGTCTCGCTTCGATCCGCATCAAGGCGAGAAGGACTCCTTCTACGATAAACTTGAACAAACTTATGATCGCTGCCCCTAACATGATATCAAAATCGTGCTCGGCGACTTTAATGCAAAGGTGGGCAAGGAAGGAGTCTTTGGTCCTACAGTTAGAAAATTTAGTCTCCACGATATAACATCACCCAACGGCACTAGGTTGATTGACTTCGCCGCTGCTCGCAATATGGTCATCAGTAGTACTAGGTTCCAGCATAAACGAATACACCAAGCCAAGGGGCTGTCCCCTGATCAAAGAACAAGAAACCATATTGATCATGTCATGATTGACGGCAGACATAGCTCCACCGTTCTGGACATGCGTACACTGCGTGGTTCCATTATCGACTCGGACCATT
The DNA here is from genome assembly GCA_964058755.1 of Campiglossa producta. Classification (NCBI taxonomy): domain Eukaryota; kingdom Metazoa; phylum Arthropoda; class Insecta; order Diptera; family Tephritidae; genus Campiglossa; species Campiglossa producta. The sequence continues at coordinate 182,018 of CAXKVI010000090.1, read as the reverse complement.
ATCTTGTCGCAGCCAAGATTCGCACACGCCTCTGTGCAACGAAAAAATTGCGCACAGTAACGGAAGGAAAGTTTGACGTCGAGAAGCTGCGCATGACACAGACAGCTGATAATTTCACAACTCGACTCTCACACCTGCTAGCAGAGGGCAATCCCCCACCTAACGATGTAACCGAGCAATGGAATCATATCTCTCACTCTTTGCGTACCGCCGCTGAGGCCACTATAGGGTTCCAGCGAGCCCGCAAGAACAACTGGTACGATGAGGAATGCAAAACTTCCTTGAAAAAAAGGACGCTGCCTACAAGGAGACGTTGCGAACGGGCGCAACCCGCAGTGTATGGCAACAATATCGTGAGGCAAAGAAGGAAGAGAGACGCCTTTTCAGTAAAAAGAAAACTGAGGCCGAAAGGCGTGAGTGTGAGGGGCTTGAGATGCTGGCTATGGCATATGCCGATGACTTAGCTATAGTAAACAGGGGCAAATTCCCACAAACCCAGTGCGACTTGATGCAAGTAGCACTGAGAGTGGTTTCCTCATGGTACTCGCGCTGCGGACTGAGCATCAACCCGGGAAAAGTAGAACGGGTCCTTTTCACCAACCTTTATAAGATACCACCGCTAATACTACCAAAACTGATAGGAAACTAACCTGGAAGGAGAATGTTCTTCAGCGCCAGAAGAAAGCGTGTATTGCACTCTACACGTGCAAAAGAGCCATTGGAAAGAAATGGGGGCTCAGCCCCAAAATATGCAAATGGATCTACAATGCAATCATTCGACCAATCATGCTCTGTATAAGCGATGCATGATCTGTATAAGCGGTGCGTTAAGAACAACGCCCACTGAAGGAGTCCCGTCACTCATGGCGGCACTTCCATTTATACTGATGGCTCGAAGTTAGACGGCAGAGTTGGGGGAGGGGTTTATTCAAAGGATCTGAACCTTGAGCTCTCCTTCAGACTACCTGATCACTGCAGTGTCTTCCAGGCTGAAGTATCAGCAATCATGGACGCCGCGGCTTGGATAGGCCAACACACTATCAGACAGGACATTTTTATATTCAGCGACAGCCAGGTGGCCATGAAATCCCTTGGCTCTTACTCGTTCAACTCTGAACTGACGCTCAGCTGTCGTCGATCTCTACAAGAGATGGCCCAACAGAATCGCGTTAACCTCACATGGGTCCCTGGGCATAGGGACATTGAGGGAAATTGTAGGGCAGACGAACTTGCGAGGCAGGGCACGACCAAGCAGGTTCTTCGCGATAAAGAGCGCTTAGGTATGCCGTTTGCCACATGCAAGCTTATGCTGAAGGAATACACACTCCGCCAAGCCAACGAAAGATGGCTGCTATCTCCAGGATGCCAGATATCCAAAGAAACCTGGCCGAAATGGGATCGTAAAAGATCAAGACAAATTTATGCCCTAAGGAGAAGAGAAATCTCCATATTAATAGGCGTATTAACTGGGCACTGCCTCATTGGTAGGCACGCAGAAAGATATGGGTGCCCTACCGACGATGCTGTAGGAGTTGTAAGGATGATGAGGAGGAGGAAACGGTGGAGCATCTCATCTGCAACTGCCCGGCTTTAAGTCAGCCTACGCCAGGTCACGGAGCTGGACATAAAGGACCTGATGGCCTTCATCAAGTCATCTAAATGGTTCGAGGAGGAGTAACGGTGTCGGTATAGGAGGGTCAGTCCCGGGATTCTGCTATGTGGAGAATTCCGTTAATACCGGGATTTTCCATATGGCAGGGTCTCAGAACTGACTTTCCTAGTGTTGGTGGTACCACAACGGGCCTTTAAATACTGGCCTAGGTGTGCATCTGCGGCAGCCACTTGAACCTAACCTAACCGCGGAGTGGTAGAAAGGCTGATGCCCATTGTAGACAAACTGATGGGACCTTATCAGTCTTTAGACCTGGTACGTCTACCATCGACCAGATTTTCACGATACGCCAAATCCTGGAGAAGACCCATGATAAAAGAATCGACACACAACATCTCTTTGTCGATTTCCAAGCCGCTTTTGACAGCGCAAAAAGGAGTTGCCTGTATGCCGCCATGTCTGAATTTGACTTCGCTGCAAAGCTTATACGGCTTTGCCAAATGAAGTTGAGCAATACCAACAGCTCCGTCAGAATCGGGAAGGACCTCTCTGAGCCATTTGAAACCGAACGAGGCTTCAGACAGGGCGGCTCCCTTTCGTGCGATTTCTTCAATCTGATGCTGGAGAAGATAATTCCAGCAGCAGAGCTAAACCGCAATGGTACAATCTTTTACAAGTGCCTTAACAACCGCGCCGTAAGCGCTGCCTTCTCTGGACTGGATAAGGAAGCGAAAAAAGTGGGTCTTGCCGTGAACGAGGACAAGACGAAGTATTTGCTGTCATCAAAGAAAGAATCGGCGCACCTGTGCCTTGCAGCCATGTCACTGTTGATAGTTACAAATTTGAAACTGTGAGGGACTGCGTCTATTTGGGAACCAGTATCAACACCGAAAATAATATCAGTCTAGTAATCCAGCGGAGAATCACTCTTGCCAACAAGTGCTACTTTGGACTGAGTAGGCAATTGAGGAGTCAAGTCCTCTCTCGAAGAACAAAGATCACGCTCTATAAGTCCCTCATCATACCTGTCCTGATGTATGGCTCAGATTCATGGACAATGTCAAGAAAAGATGAGATGGCCCTTGGAGTATTTGAGATAAAAGTTCTCCGGAAGATTTATGGTCCTTCCCGTGATGCCAACGGCGAGTATCGACGGAAATTTAACGATGATTATTTAGAAAAATAATTTTTCTAAACGGGGTCGCCCCTCGGCAGTAGTTTGGCAAAACTCTCCGGGTGTATTTCTGCCATGAGAAGCTTCTCAGCAAAAAATTCATTTGCTTTGCAAGTGCCGTTCGGATTCGGCAAAAAAATGTAGGTCCCGCCAACTTGTAGCAACACACCACAAGTTGGAAAGAGAAGCTCGGCTAAAATCTCGTTAGAGGTTATGGTAACCTGTTGGTATATCGCCGCCATTAGTTTTTTTTTTTTGTACGAGCTCTACGCAGATCTGACCATAGTCCAGCGAATTAAAGCTCAAAGACTCCGCTGGCTGGGCCATGTTATGCGAATGGACAAAGAAGCTCCAGCACAGAAGGTTTTCCTATCGTCGTCTGAATTCGGCAGCAGAGGAAGGGGGAGGCCTCGACTGAGATGGAAACAACAGGTGGAGGATGACTTGAACTCCCTTGGGGTTTCCAATTGGCGTCAGTTATCGCTAAAAAGGAATGACTGGCGTGCTTTGATATGCAACGGCCAAAATCGCTTAAGCGGTTAAACGCCAATAAATGATGATGATGATGTGATTGTTGAGGCGAAGGTTGACTCAGGCCAATCCTTTGCCAGGCTTCCAAAAGAAGCCGGCAATTCAAATATTAATAATTCAATTGTTGAGGCGAAAATTGATTTAGGTCAATTCTTTGCCAGACTAATGAAAGAAGCCGACAATTTGAAAAAAAATTAAATACAGTTGTCCTTAGGAGACAAGTGTTTAAAGATAAATATACTCGAGTAAGCTCATTTAAAGAAATTGGTACCAAAGTTCTCAAAAACTCAACAATTGCATTAACTCCGGAGGTTATGCATGTGACTAGTAAAGAAATAATTTAAAATATCCAAAAACCATAAAATTGCCCTACAATATGGGTATTAAATGAAAGCGGATGGCCCCAGGTTTCATTTGGACTTCGATATATGTATTTCGATATATTCATCGATAACTGAGTTATCGGTCAAAAAGTGATCGCCCTAAAACCTAAAATTATTTAATCAATCTACCCTTCCCCATTTATGGGAATTTTGAAAATTTTAAATACTCTTGGTAAATGCTTCAGTATTCAATAATCTTACTAATATTACAAATGTGAATGTAGCGCTGTTTGGATGTCCAGACGTTTACTTCTGTTTCTCAATAACGTGAAAATGGCAAGACGGATTTTGTTGAAATTTGGTAGGCAGAAGGAGTCTGTAAGGAGGTATAGGCTATTTATTTTTTTAATTTTGGGGGGTCCGGCCATGCTAGGGACCTTAACTTTTCAATTTTTTTGTTTTTCCATATAACTCTGAGAACACTTGACCTAAACTTATGATATTTCGCATACAGGTGTCGAAACTTCGTACAATATGTATCAAACGAAACTGCAAGGTCCCAGATCTCATTTGGACTTCGATATATTTCGATAAATTTATCGATAACTGAGTTATCAGTCGAAACGCGATTGCCCAGAAACTTAAAATTTGGCCTATAATATGGTTGTGAAACGAAAGTTGATGACCCCAGGTTTCATTTTGACTTCGATATATTTCGAAAAATTTATTGATAACTGAGTTATCAGTCGAAATGCGATTGCCCTGAAACCTAAAATTTACCCTACAATATGGGTATCAAACGAAAGGGAATGGCCCCAGGTTTCATTTGGACCTCGATATAATTCGATAAATTTATCCATAACTAAGTCATCGATGAAAATGTGATTGCCCAAAGACCTCAAAATTGCCCTACAATGTGGGACTTCGATATATTTCGATAAACTTATCAATAACTGAGTTAGCGGTAAAAATGTGATTGCCCAAAAACCTCAAAATTGCCTAACAATATTCATTTGGACTTCGATATATTTCGATAAATTTATCGATAACTGAGTAATAGGTGAAAATGTGATTGCCCAAAAACTTTAAAATTGTCCTACAATATGCGTATCAAAAGAAAGGGGATGTGTAGTATATCAGAGCATGTCACTAACAACAGCAAAGCCACACGCCGATCTAAATGTTTGGCTGTGGAATGTAAACATTTTGCGGAGTCAACGTATTCATAATTACGTTCACTTTCTCACGCGCCCCAAATATATAAGCGGCACTAGCTATAGAGTTTCATATCGCCTTACATACGCTAGTCGCATATGTGTGAATGTGCGCGGCTGCATTGCTAGCAGCTCCACGCTTGGTACATGTGTGCGCACGTACATATGTAACGGCATTACTTGTAGCTGCGAGCTGTATATGGTTGTATGTATGTTACTGACTGCACTGAGCTACACAGCCAGTACATAGGCTTAGAAGTAAATATGTATTTAGCAAGTAAGAATTTTAGAGTTAAGAATTACTATAAATAAGAAGAAATTTTATTGAATAAAAACAATTGTTATTCTGCCTTCATTACGGCAGAGACCACAACTATTTGTAATTTATTGGGAAGAACACTTTATGGCGATCCTGCCAGGTCTGACGGCAAATTGCTCTTACAATAGCAATTGCCTTATAATCCTGGTAGGATTTACATCATACAATCCTTAAAATTAAAGTTTTTATGACAACGACCAATCAAATTATACGCATGTGATAAGTTTGCCGTTTCAAATTATTTTTTTTTTTTTTGAAACTCTAAACTCTTGAATTATAATGCCAAAAACCGATCCCATCGATCCAAATGTGTTTCTGGACGAATTGTTAAAAGAATTAGATGAAGAATACAAAAGGCGTATTTTGATAGAAAGAATTAAATGGTTAATAAATTTCAAAAAATTAATAAATATACAACAGTAATCTGAAATTTTTTCCTTTTCTTAGTTGAATTCAATAATTCAAATAGTTTTTTTTTTCTTGAACGTTGTTTATCTTTTTACATTGAACTATTGGTATGTCCTCAGAGGAGGACATACAAACGAAAAAACAATTCGATAAAGTCTTTTCCCGTGTAGTCGAACTGGGTCTGGAAGCGAATAAAATAATTAAAGAAGAACAAGTCAGGCAAGGCCCTAAGCCGCTGACTTTGGAGGAATATAGAAAAAGAAATAAAAACAAAAAAGTAATTAAGCCACGCATTCCAGAGCCAGTAAGATATAAACGGAAAAGAGGAGGCAAGCAGTATATCTAATAGAAGAAGAGAACTTGCCGAATTATATCAACAATTGAATTTATGTACAAATAAAGAAATACAAATCCAATTAAAAAAGGATATTAGGAAATTAAGAAGTAATTTTGAACATTAAGAAAAGTTTGATACTAATAAAAAATTAAAAATAATTTTGATGTCAAGTCGTAGAAATAACGGCCCACTTGCCTCAAGTGAAGAATTACAAATAGAAATAAATGAATCAGTCCTACCAATTGATTATGAAAAAGAATTAGTTAGGTTAACTAAGTTTTGGAAACAGATAGGTATGACTAGGGAACCAACAGTGTAAGATGTAAAAAACCCCACTACCAGAGAAGAGGAAATAATATGTATGATGAGGTGGTGCGGTTTTCAACCTGCTTGTTAAAATTAAGAAAAAAAAAATTTTATAAATAAATAAACCACAAATACAAATTTCTTTTGAATAATTCTTTGATAATGGGAGGACAAGAATCCAAAGTGTCTGATCCAAACGCTAACGTGGTGAACCCAGTTCAAATAATTGACCACACTGAAGCTTTGGATACAATAAAAATCTACCTTTTGCTCATTGTCATACTTAACGCTGTGAACTTGTTCTTGAGATTCTATTCAACACATAACAAATTTTTTAAGAAAAAGTATCAGGGTCGCGCCGACGCATAGATAAAATTAAAAAAAAAAAATTAAAAAAAACTTTAAGAATTTTTTTTCTCTAATTTCCCTACCTAAATGGGTCAATGGGAAGAAATTAATAAAATACTCATAGAAAAGAAAATTTTGGCAGAAAAGTCATATAAATGCATTACTAAAAATACGAAAATCAAGAATGAAACTGTGTTGAAGCATCTCACAACAATTTTACAGTCGTTGAATAACATAGACAAGGCTATTCGAGGGGTATATAACCAGTTAACTCCTAATCACAAGCCAGAGGCAAAGCAAACCTTTTCCGGTGTTAGGAATAAATTAGTATCCTCATTAGCAAGATATAATATTGAGGTACCCGTCCCAACATCTTTCGAGAAAGATATTGAAATAGATTTAGCTGTCTTCTTGACGGAACAAGAGGAGGATAATAAAATAGAAACCAAATCACATACAAATTTTGTTGACTTCGCGGAAAAGAATTCGCAGACTGAAACAATCATGGCGCAACCAATGGTAGCATTTATCAAAACTGCATCATCGATCTTACCAGAGTTCGATGGCAAACCTGAAAACCTGTCTAGTTTTTTAAAAGCCCTCGAAATACTCGAACAAATTAAAGAAGAGCATGAGGCTATTGCAGTGTCTATGATAAAAACAAAGCTGAAAGGCACAGCCAGAAATTTTATAAGCTCTGAAGCGACCATTGAAGAAATAAAACAAACATTAAAACGTAAAGTAAAGGGTGAGTCAGTCGAAGTTATAACAGCAAAACTCCTGAACATCCAACAACGCAGTAAGACAGCCAATCAGTATACTGCAGAAATTGAAAAATTAACTAAATAACTAGAGGGAGCATACATATCTGATGGTTTAACAACAGATCTAGCCACCAAATATGCTACACAAACAGCTGTAAAAGCTAGGTGTAAAAATTGCTCCAATGATAAGGTGAAGACAATAATGCAAGCTGGAACGTTCGCATCACTGAACGAAGCTGTATCTAAATTTACAAATAGCTGCACAGAAATTACGGGTAACCCTAATTCATTGTTGCACATACGCCAACAAAATTACTTTCGCGGTAATTTCCGCAGAGGTTACCAAAATAACTCTTATATAGGTAACCAGCAGCGTTCATTCCCATCACGGTTTAATAATAATAATAATAATAATAGAAATAATAATAGATCCGAGAGAAATTTCGGAAGTCAAACACGCGGTTGTAATCGCAATAACACTAGAAATGTGAGAAATGTTAACCAGATGGAAAACCAGCAAACTCCACCTCAATAAATAAAAAATTATATGTTTTTAACCTACACCTCAATAGCTATATATCCTCCAAAACAACTCTGAATAATTCTATTTCAATCCAGCTGATCGATACAGGAGTCTAAGTTCGGGTGAAACCGAACATTACATACCCAGCTGTGCACATAAAGTGGGCGTGATCGTTCACCGATTTTTCTTATTTTCTGTGGTAGTACTCTACATAAACATAACATGCCTGGTACCTAGTTTCGTAAATCTATCTCACACCGTTCTGAAGTTGTTAGCAGTCGAATTTAAAAATTGCTTGACTCATAAGTGGGCGGTGCCATATTATTATAGCGAAATCAGTTAATTAGATATGGACTTTTCAATATTTCCACCTCCTTTCAATATAACTTTTATGAAAAAGTAGGCGTGGTCGCGAAGCGATTTCGTTTATTTTCTATAGCTGAATTTACCACAACAATAGTATGTCCTCTACGAAATTTCGTTATACTAGCATAAACTGTTCTGAACTTATTAAGAGTGAAAATTTTAAAATTTCTTCAAATATACGTGGGCAGTACCACGCCCCCTTTTCAAAAATTTTTATAAAATCGGCCTTAGAACATCTAAATCAATACATATTGCAAATTTTATCATTATAGCTGCTTCTAATATTGAATTAACCCATTTTATACGTTTTTCGAAATTTTCGATATCGAAAAAGGGGCGTGGTTATGGTCCGATTTTACCCATTTTCAATAGCAATCTATTCTGAACCCAAATAAGTACGCATGCCAAATTTGGTGAAGATATCTCATTATTTGCTCAAGTTATCGTGTTAACGGACAGACGGACGGACGGACGGACGGACGGACGGACGGACAGACGGACGGACATGGCTCAATCAAATTTTTTTTCGATCCTGATCATATTGATATATGGAAGTCTATATCTATCTCGATTCCTTTATACCTGTACAACCAACCGTTATCCTAACAAAGTTATAATACCCTGTGTACAAGTACAGCTGGGTATAAAAAGGTCAAATTGACAATGACGTCACAATTAATTATTCTCAAAAACCCGATTTAAAGGGCATTGGCTAGGGTTTAACAAGTACTATTGGCACAGTTACTGCAGATTTAAAAGATGATTACCTACTAATTAAACACAAATTTCACATAGTTAATAGAAGATAATTTCCCAATCCCATGTGACGGAATTTCGGGACTTGATTTTATTAAAAAATATAATTGCATTTTAGATTACAATAAAAACGGAGACAGCCTTATACTACGTCCATATGATTACCTAGAAAACATAATAATAGAAGATAGACAAATATACCAACGGTTAATTGCATAACAATTCCTGCAAGATCGGAAGTAATCCGAAAAATCCAATTGAAAATGGAAGTTCTGAATTTTTAATCCCTCATCAAAAATTATCCGAAGGCATTTTTATTGCAAATACCTTAGTAAATGTAAACATAAATACAACAGATAAAAATGCAACCATTCAAAATTAACACAGAAAATTTAGATGATTACACAATAATAAATAACAAAACCGAAATAATTGAAAATAATAAAGAAAAAATAGAAAGATTAAATAAAAATTTTCCAAAATTCGTTTCCCAACAGCTTAATGCACTATGTGCAGAATATATAGACATATTTTCACTAGAATCAGAACCCATTACCACTAATAATTTTTACAAGCAAAAATTACGTATGAAAGATGATAATCCCGTTTATGTAAAAAATTACCGAATCCCACAAGCTCATAAAAACGAAATTAGTAAACAAGGTAATAAGTTAATTAAAGATGACATAATAGATCCGTCTATGTCAGAATATAATAGCCCAAGTTTGTTGGTACCCAAAAAATCTCTACTGGGAAAAAATGATAAAAGATGGAGATTAGTAGTCGATTGCCGACAAGTAAATAAAAAATTAACCGCAGATAAATTCCCATTGCCACGGATAGATGATATACTGGATCAATTGGGTAGAGTTAAATATTTTTCATGCTTGGACTTGATGTCCGGTTTTCATCAAATTGAGTTACATAAAGACTCTAGAGACATCACATCGTTTACGGCAGACGATGGCACATATCGTTTTAAAAGATTGCCATACGGCTTAAAGGTAGCCCCCAACTCATTTCAAAGAATGATGACTCTGGCATTTGCAGGTCTCAAACCATCACAAGCATATCTGTCTATGGATGATTTAGTGGTGTTAGGTTGCTCCGAAAATAATATGATAACAATTTGAGAGGTGTATTTTCAACTTGCCGAAAATACAATTTAAAGTTACATCCCGGTAAATGTTTATTTTTTAACCAAGAAGTTACTTACCTTGGCCATAATTGCACAAATAAAGGCATTTTTCCAGATCCTAGTAAATTTGAAGTTGTTTTAAAATATCCAACCCCAAAAAATGCAGATCAAGTTAAAAGATTTGTTGCATTTTGTAACTATTACCGGAGATTTGTTCCAAATTTTGCAGAACATTCCAGAATTTTAACAAGGTTATGTAAGAAGAACGTTTCCTTCGATTGGACAGAAGAATGTCAAAAAGCTTTTGTCTACTTGAAGGAGGCATTAATTAACCCAAATATTTTGCAATATCCATATTTCAGTAAAGAATTTTGTATAACAACAGATGCAGGTGGATTCGCCTGCGGCGCAGTTGTTAGTCAAGAATATGAAGGCAAACAATCACCAATTGCCTATGCGTCAAGAGCATTCACGAAAGGTGAAAGCAATAAAGCAACAATTGAAAAAGAATTGCCGGCAATCCATTGGGCAATCAGTTATTTCAGACCATACGTTTATGGCAGAAAATTCTTAATTAAAACAGACCATCGCCCCTTAACATATTTATTCTCGATGAAAAACCCTTCATCAAAATTAACTAGAGTTCGATTGGAGTTGGAGCAATATGACTTTGAGGTGGAGTACATAGCTGGAAAAGAAAATTACGTTACGGATGCATTATCATGCATAAATATAAATGATTTGAGGGACATGTCAGTAAAAGCATGTCAGATAATGAAGGTTGCGACTCGATCGGAAACCAATAAAAATTCCAATAATAAAAATAATGAAGAAAAATGTCACAATGAGAACCCAAAAATATATGAAGCGCTTAATAAATGTGAAGTTAAAAGGCTAGCCCAGCTCGTTTTCGATCCTCCGAAATTATATTTCAGGAAAGGAAAGAAAATTTGTAGCGAAATAAGTATTAATAATATGATTGTTGAGGCGAAGGTTGACTCAGGTCAATGCTTTGCCAGGCTTCCAACAGAAGCCGGCAATCCAAATATTGATAATTCTATTGTTGAGGCGAAAATTGATTTAGGTCAATTCTTTGCCAGGCTAATAAAAGAGGCCGACAATTTGAAATTAAATAAAATACACTTGTCCTTAGGAGACAAATTGTTTAAAGATAAATATACTCGAGTAAGCACATTTAAAGAAATTGGTACCAAAGTTCTCAAAATTTAACAATTGCATTAACTCCGGAGGTTATGCATGTGACTAAAAAAGAAATAATTTAAAATATCTTGCTAAAATATCACGAGATCCTGTTAATGGTGGCCACCCAGGAATCAATCGAACACTGAATAAAATAAAACAGAAATAATATTGGAAGAATATGAAAAGTGATATAAGAAATCATATTAAAAAATGCATAAAATGTAGTAAAAATAAAGTAAATAAAAACTTGAAAGAACCAATGATTTTGACTGAAACACCAGCAAAAGCATTCGAAATAATACAAATAGGTACCATTGGACCACTACCCAGAACGTCGAATGGTAATGAATATGCTGTTACTCTAATATGTGATTGGACTAAATAGCTGATTGCAATTCCCATACAGAGCAAACACGCAAAAACAGTAGCCAAAGCTATTTTCGAAAATTTCATTTTGGTTTATGGAAGTATGAAAACCATAAAAACGGATATGGGATCCGAATATAAAAATAGCGTATTTGAGGAACTATGTAAACTTCTCAATATTGAACACAAAACATCTACACCATACCACCATCAAACACTAGGCACTGTTGAACGTAGTCATAGAACTTTCAATGAATACGTGCGTTTTTACATATCTATCGACAGGGATGACTGGGATGAATATCTTAAATATTTCGCGTATTGTTACAATACAACCCCATCTACAGTTCATGGTTATTGCCCATTCGAATTAGTTTTTGGTAAAAACCCCAAATTTACGAATTTTTGCAAGAAAATGCCGTAAACCCATTATACAATTATGAGGCTTACGACAAAGAAATTAAATACTGGTTGCAAATAGCACAACTAAGAGCTACTAAACTAGTTAAAGAAGCAAAAGAAAAACAAAAACTTAATTACGATAAAAATAAGGAAATAAATTTAGGAGATTTAGTATTAGTTAAGAATGAAGCAGGTCATAAGTTAGATAGTAGATACAAAGGGCCCGATAGAGTAGCAAATATTAATAATAAGAATAATTATACTTTAACTCACTATAGCATAGAAAACATAGGTTTAAATAATGACAATAAGAATATCATAAGTCTTAAAAATAGACTTAAGCTATTGGAATAAGTTAATTTCATTTGGCCTAAAAGTTTATCTCATAAATTTACAAATATACATTTTTTTACGATCTATAAAACTTTGTTTACGTTTTAAGTAATTAGCATTATAAACAAAAAACCGACACTTATACAAATTGTACAAAAGAAAACAAATTACAAATACAGAAAATGTATCAGATAAATAAATAAATAAGTAAACAAACATCTAAAAACACATGAGTTATTCAAGTGGACAACACTTGAAAATAAAATAAACAAAATTGAAAAACATTGTAACATAATTACCAGGCACAACAGAAAATTTTGTAAACAAACGACAAGCAATAAAAAAAAAAAATCTGAAAAGTATCAAATGAAACACTCGTAAATTAATTGCAGAAATCTACACAAAAAAAAACCACTTAAATATATCACAGCTATAAAATCGTTCACGATTTTTTTTGGAAAGGAGGTGTAGTATATCAGAGCATGTCACTAACAACAGCAAAGCCACACGCCGACTTCTAAATGTTTGGCTGTGGAATGTAAACATTTTGCGGAGTCAACGTATTTATAACTACGTTCACTTTCTCACGCGCCCCAAATATATAAGCGACACTAGCTATAGAGTTTCATATCGCCTTACATACGCTAGTCGCATATGTGTGAATGTGCGCGGCTGCATTGCTAGCAGCTCCACGCTTGGTACATGTGTGCGCACGTATGTAACGGCATTACTTGTAGCTGCGAGCTGTATATGGTTGTATGTATGTTACTGACTGTACTGAGCTACACAGCCAGTACATAGGCTTAGAAGTAAATATGTATTTAGCAAATAGAATTTTAGAGTTAAGCATTTCTATAAATAAAACGAAATTTTATTGAATAAAAACAATTGTTATTCTGCCTTCATTACGGCAGAGACCACAACTATTTGCAATTTATTGGGAAGAACACTTTAGATGGCCCCAGGTTTCATTTGAACTTCGCTATATTGCTGACTGAAACGTGAAAGTGAAAGCAAGTGAACGTGGGGCGCTCACTTCTAAATCAATTTATAAGCCAATTTTAAATTACTTATTTTTCAAAATGAATTGCATAACGAACGAAAAAATTGATCGCAATAGTCCTAATAAAATTGATTGTTCCGACTGTATGAACTTTTTTAATGGCATTTGTGTTAATATCAATGCAGGTGAATTAGAATTTTTCAAGTCAAACAACAAAAAGTATCGCTGCGACAAATGCACTGCTATGCGAAGAAAAACTTTGCGAGGTACAACAACAACACCAACGCAGCCAGCTAACCAAAAACAAGTTGTGACAAGTGCACCCAATGTTGGTAGAAACAAAACAATGCTAACGAGTGCGCGCGAAGTTAAGCAAATAGAGACGTGCAAAATAAACAAAATGTAGGTGAGCAGCGAAAAGCAGCAAGCGAAGCAGCGCAGGCAGTAACATGCGAAAATAGGGAGGAAGGTAAAATAACTCTTCAACTCTTGTACGAAGAGATTATTAGCCTCAAGCAAATAAATACTGAATATTTAAATGAAATACAACATATAAAAGAAGAAAATGTGACGTTAAAAAACGAGTTGATAAGCTGGAGAGTCGGCTAAACTCGAAAGAGAAATCTCAGTTAACCATTTCAATTGAAATTGTAGGCGTACCGAATGTAAACAAAGAGAATGCTAAAGAATGCATGGCGAAAATTTTCAGTGTTGCATTGAATGTGGAGGTAATGGACGACGATATTGAAAACGTCAGCGTTAAACCTGTCAATGCACGGCAACCCCAAGCAGCAAATTCTAATGACAGCACAGTTGTTTTCGTTAAGTTCAGATCCTTTGAATGCAAGAAAAAAATTATGATGGCCAAACGAACTGCTAAAAAGAAGCTAAATTCTTTGCTCTTTTCTGGTGCTAGCAATAAAAATATATATATTAACAACAGCTTTACTAATTATTATAGAGCATTGTTCTTAGCTGCTACTAGAGTAAAAAAAGAAAAGAAGTTTAAATGTTTATGGTTAAGCAATTCGAGAATCCTTATGAAAAAAATGAGAATGATAGAGCTGTTATTATTACAACTTGATCTCTTCGAGATCAATTTAAATTAAATATTTTGCAATTTTTACCTTAAAAGACCTTTGGGTCTGCAACCTTGAATCCGTTGTTGAACTTCCCGATATTATATTTGTTTCCGAGATTTGGATTTTCTCTTACGAAATTAATGATTTTAAATTGCCTAATTAAAACTTTTTCGCAAATACAAACGACTCGTATTCTGCAGGAGGTGTTGGAGTCTTTATACGAGATGTCTACGAATGTGAAGTTACATGTCTTAATTTATCAACCGCTGATGCCATTAAGATTTCGTTGTTAATATCCAATGTACCTTACTCCTTTGTATGTTTTTATAGATTTCATTCCCTTAGGTTAGGTTAGGTTCAAGTGGCTGCCGCAGAGGCACACTTAGGCCAGTTTTGAAAGGCCCGTTGTGATACCACCAACACAAGGAAAGTCAGTCCCGGGACCCAGCCATATGGAAAATCCCTGAGTAGTTGGGATTTTCCACATAGCAGAATCCCGGGACTGACACTCCTAAACCGACACCGTTACTCCTCCTCGAACCACTTAGATGACTTTATGAAGCCCATCAAGTCCTTTATGTCCAGTTCCGCGATCTGGCTTAGGCTATCCAGGAACGGAACTCCCAAAAAGCGCGTTCTCGCGCCGCTTAAAGCCGGACAGTTGCAGATGAGGTGATCCACTGTTTCCTCCTCCTTATCATCTTTGCAACTCCTGCAGCATCGTCGGTAGGGCACACCTAGCCTTTCTGCATGCCTACCAATGAGGCAGTGACCGGTTAATACCCCTATCAATATGCAGATTTCCCTCCTAGTTAGGGCATAAATGCGTCTAGACCTTTTAAGATCCCATTTTGGCCAGGTTTGTTTCGATATGCGACACCCTGGGGATTGCAGCCATCTTTCGTTGGCTTGACGGAGTGTGTGCTCCTTCAGCATTAGTTTGCATGTGGCAAACGGCATACCTAAGCGCTCTTTATCCTGAAGAACCTGCTTGGTCGTGCCCTGCCTGGCAAGCTCGTCTGCCTTACAGTTTCCCTCAATGTCCCTATGTCCCGGGACCCATATGAGGTTTACGCGGTTCTGTTGGGCCATCTCCTGAAGAGATCGACGACAGCTGAGCGTCAGTTCAGAGTTGAACGTGTATGAGCCAAGGGATTTGATGGCCGCTTGGCTATCGCTGAAAATAGCGATATCTTCTCCGATAACACGTTTGCTTAACCAGGCCGCGGCGTCCAGGATTGCCGAGACTTCCGCCTGGAAGACGCTACAATGATCAGGTAGTCTGAAGGAGAGCTCAAGGTCCAAATCCCTTGAATAAAAGCCTCCTCCAACTCTGCCGTCCAACTTCGAGCCGTCGGTGTATATGGAAGTGCCACCATTTGTTTCGGGACACCAATCCGTCCTCTCCCAGTCTTCTCTGCTGGGAATGTTTATTTTGAAACAGCTATCCCCGACTGTAGTAGTCGCACAACGATCTGTGCTTAGAGGGAGAAAGCTGTAAGATTCCAGAATACTGGAGTGTCCAATAGTCCCCGCAGCCCAACTGGAGGTTTCTCTTAGGCGCAGAGCTGATGCCGCCGCTGACCGAAACCCTTCCAGATCAAGTGGCAAAATGCCCAGAATGACCTGGAGGGCTTCGTTGGGCGTTGTCCTTAGCGCACCGCTTATACAGATCATATTGGATCTATGGACTTTCCGCAACAGATTCAGGTATGTTGCCTTGCTCAGCGCAGGCCACCATACGACGACTCCATAAAGCATGATTGGGCGAATGATGGCCGTGTAGATCCAACTGCATACTCTAGGGCTGAGCCCCCATTTTTTGCCAATGGCTCTTTTGCAGGTGTAAAGAGCGATGCAAGCTTTCTTCTGGCGCTGAAGAACATTCTCCTTCCAATTCAATTTCCTGTCCAGAACTATGCCTAGAAACTTGGCCTTATCCGACAAGCCCAGGCGCGTGCCATCTAGTTCTGGTAGGCTTAGTGGCGGTATTTTGTACCGGTTGGTGAAGAGGACAAGTTCCACCTTCCCTGGGTTGATACTAAGTCCGCAGCGAGAGGACCACGTCGAAACTTCTCGCAGTGCTACTTGCATCAGGTCACACAGAGTTTGTGGGAACTTGCCTCTGAATGCAATAGCTAAATCGTCTGCGTATGCCACTATCTTCCCGCCCCCCCAGCTTGTGTCACGTAGCAACGAGTTGACTGTGAGGTTCCATAAAAGCGGGGAAAGAACACCACCCTGGGGTGTTCCCCTTGTGACATAGCGTGATAACTCAACCGTACCAAGTGAAGAAGCTATTTTCCTTCCCATTAAAAGTTGGTCAATTAAACCAGTTAGAGGTCTATCTACTCCCAGATTAGTTAGAGCGGAGTTGATAGCCTCCGGGCTTATATTGTTGAAAGCCCCCTCAATGTCTAGGAGGGCCACGAGACAGTAGTCCTTTTCACACAGCGATTTCTCAATGACAGACACTAGGCTGTGCAGAGCGGTTTCTGTTTATTTACCCTTGGTGTATGCATGCTGATAGCTAGAGATAAGGTTGCTATCAATAGTCGTTAAGAGGTAGTCGCTTAATATCCTCTCAAAGGTTTTTAGTACAAAGGACGAGAGACTGATCGGTCTGTAGTCTTTTGGCTCGTAGTGGGATGCCTTCCCAGCCTTAGGGATAAACACTACCGTGGCGCTTCTCCAGGAGCCCGGAATGTGGTTGAGAGCCAGGCAGGCTGTGAAGAGAAATACCAGCCATTTAGCTGATGTCTCCAACGTGTTTATAAGCTGCGCGGGGATAATCCCGTCCGGCCCGGCAGCCTTATACGGTTCAAAGCTCTTAACTGCCCACCTTACTCTTTCCTCAGTGATGGGTATATTTACTGCCAGGTTTGTTGCAGGTGCTAGTGGTGCATCATGCAGATTCCCCGGAAAATGTGTATTCAAGAGCAGCTCAAGGGTTTCCTCTTCCGTGCTGGTCCAGGATCCGTCAGGCTTTCGCAAATAGCTGATGGTTGTTTGACTTTTCGAGAGGACTCGTCTAAGTCTCGCTGTGTCGTCGACCTTTTCGACGCCAGTGCAGAAATTTCTCCACGAGGTTCTCTTCGCCTGTCTCAGAGCTTTTTTGTAGGCCCTTAGTTTAGCTTTATATTCGTGCCAATGAGGCTCAGAGCCGAAGCTCTTGGCCTTGTTAAATTGTTTCCGGCATGATATTCGGAGCGAGTCCAAATCGTAGGACCACCAATGTGGCCTGTGTTTACCGCGTGGTTTTGGCACTGGACAAGCCTGTCCTAGAGCATTTGAGAGCGCCGATGTAAATGTAGTAACAAGATCCTCCAGCTCCTCTACTGATGAGGGGGCTTGTGAGGGCAGTACTGGGAGGTCTCTGTCTAATATTTCATTGTGTAACTGCCAATCAGTGTTACGTGGATTGCGTTTCATGATTGGTTGTTCTACAATAAAGTCTAAAACCATTTCTATGTAACGGTGGTCGGAGAAAGAATGTTCTTCCAGAACCCGCCATTTTCTGACCCACTCATAAGCGCCTTCACTACAGAGAGTGAGGTCTATGACCTCCCTGCGGGTCTTAGTGATAAAAGTAGGCTCATTACCCACGTTGCAAATCACCAGGTTGGTTGTTAAGAGGTAATCAAACAGAGACTCGCCCCTGGCATTGATGTCGGAGCTCCCCCATTGGACATGGTGAGCATTAGCGTCCGCTCCAATAATAAGATTACCCGTGCAGAAATTTGACACCAGGTCTTTCACCTCCATTTGTGGTGGGGGTTCTTCGGCGTCGTAGGGCATATAGACCGACGCCACCGTCAGGCGGGTGCTGTCGACCGTTAGACTGATAGCGGTAATATCACCATTGGTGTAGTTAGGTAGGAGAAAGGAGTTCAACTCAGACTTGACCAAAATACACGTTCTGACTTTGCTCTCCTCGCTGGCTCGAATGAGCTTGAAGCCCTTAGTCCCCAATCCGCAGATTCTCGAGCTATTGACCCAGGGTTCTTGGATGAGGACCACATCCACGTCGCCTTTAGAAAGACGACTACTTAAAGCAGCCGAAGCTACTTTAGATTTGTGCAGATTAATCTGAAGCACGCCCAACATGAGAGCGCACAGACTTCCCTGCCGTCCCCATATCGTCGAGGTTTGCCCCATCCCGGAGGTTGCCTATCAACGACGAGTTGTTCCGATTAACTGCCCGATATGGCGTTGCAGGAGTCTTGCTGTCTGCAGCGTTAGATGTTAATCGCTCAGCGTTGGCTGCTACCACCGTGACGTCGAGGGCTTCCTCGTCCTGTAGGCTGTCCTCCATCTCCGAGTTGTTCACAGCACTATCGCCAAGGGACGTGGCGGATAACATGCTTTCCGCATCGGAATCCTCCGCTTCCTCTTCTGGTAATTCGTTTTCCGGTTCCCCCGGAGCAGCCGAGAAGGCAGCGCGCTGAGCATCACCACGATATACGTGGATAACGATCTGGCCTACGCTGTAGTGTACTAGGCCATTGCACCTTTTGAGGGGCTCGATTGACTCTTTATTCATGGTGAACACCACCTGTCTGTCGGGCCCTACCGCATCCCCGACCAGATTGACACTCCAGTCATGCGTTGGCAGGGACGGATTCATTAGCCGTAGCATCCCGAGAATTCTCTCGGGTTCGTCAGGGATGGCCGGAATCCACGCCCTTGCCCTTGGACGAGCTGGAATGTCCTTCCAGTCGACGACCTCTATCTTTGCGCCCTTGTAGACTTCACCCAGCTTAGCAGCTGCTGCCTTGTACAGTGCTACGGTTTTTGCATCCTCGCATGCGAGTAATTTAATCTGACCCTGGTGCCAACCCGCATCCGTTACTCGCGCCGAACTACCCGAACATTGAGAAGAATGTTGCCGAGTTCATTTCGCACGTAACGCCACCGGTCCTTAGGGATGGCCAGGCGGTCATTGCCTCGGTCCAGGACGCCTATAAGGATCCTGTCCTTGGTTACCTCAGCAAAGCTTAGTTTGCCCGCTCCAGGGGTATTCTGATGCCGCTTGGGAGGGGGATTCAACTCCAGGTCCGATCTCTGGCGCTTGAAAGGGTTAACTTTTAACCTCTTTGGCATGTAAGAATTTTGGAAATCCGGTATCACAGCTTTCGCTAGCTCTACCGATTTACTGGAATTCGGCGACAGCGATTCCTGCGGTACCCCTTCATACCTCTTCAGGATCTTTGCAGCCAATCTTTTCTCGTGGTATGTGAAGCGGCGGGGAGATGTCTCCTGGGAGTGCGGACCCGTAGTTGCCATCGCGGTCGCTCTCCTTGCCGAAATCTCAGTTGCAGCTTCCTTCTCCTTCGAAACTCCGAGGCCAGGTCGTGAGACCGCTGCCACAGACGTAAAGATACTGGTTTTCATATCAGCGGTTGATGGGAGTTTAGCATCTGCCGTTGTCCGCTTAGTTGCGTTGGCAACCGCACTGGTGCTAGCTCCCATCAAGTCAATCTTAGTCGATAGAGGGTTGGTTGACCGACTCGTAGTTGCCATCGCTGTCGATCCCCCCCTTGATTGTGGAACGGAGGTTGTCCTCCGGCGTTGTTGTTGCTTTCTCGCCTGTTCCTCCATAGCTCTCCTTTGCTGAGGAGTGAAATTTGGCGTTGTTTGTTTTTTAGGTTTATCGTTTTTATTTGGATAATTTGAGTTCATCTTGTTCGTACGACCCATCGCCGGACACGGCCAGCTTAGGGTCAAGGGAAGAGTAGGGGAAAATGTGTCGTCCGCCGCGGCAGAGCCCCGCACCGCGGTAAGGCCATGCTTACTCTCTGAGGCGACCCGGTATCAGAGAGGCTCCGTTCAAATACAGCCACGATTTGCCTCCCGGCTGCAAACGTCCAATGGGCACGGTTTCGCATAACACCCTGGATTGGGAGGGGGAAGATCTTTGTCGTCGCGCCAGAGAGGCTAGGCTGCTCTCGTGATGAAGTGCCGTACGGAGCTATGATCACAAGGGCAGCGTAGCCCTGTGGCTATCGACTTAAGCCCTCGTACCGCGGCAAGGTATCCACCCTTCCCTTTCTTTTAAACTATTTCATGATGAATTTTCTCTCCTATCGTGTAGTGAAAAATCAGAGAATATTGTTATTTTAGGTGATTTTAATTTTGATTTGCTGAGTGCAAACACTATGTTAGATAACTATCTTGCACTCCTGGCAGAACATGGTCTAACTTCTTTTATTCAAGAGACTACCCGCCCTAAGTCAGGCACCTGTATAGACCATGTGTATGGTAGATTAAGTAATTTTGATGATGACTTACATGTGGGTATAAATCTTGATTTCGGAATTTCTGACCTTTGTATGACTGGTATTCAACTTAGGAATATAAACATTAACAGGCAACTTAATAGTTTTAATATCCAATCAGGCACCAACAAAATAAATTTCAATGTTCTTTATGAATCACTTTGCTATGAGAACTGGGAAAATGTTTTTGGAGAAACAAACGTAAACCAGGCTTATAATTTATTTATTAACACTCTAACTCTCCACATCAACAATTCTAAAATTTCTTTTTTTCCGAAACCATCCTCTTTATCTTTGAAGCCATGGATAACTCGTAACTTACTACACAAAATCAAAATGAAGAAAAAATTACGGAAAAAATGTATGAGGCAGCCGACCAACACCAACCTACGGAATCGTGTACGTCGGTTGACTAATAAGCTAAATAAGGAAAATCGAAATTCTAAGCGAAAATCGGACTCACTTGTGTTACGCGTAGATGGTGTGGATATTTCGGAGTCTTTGATAGTTGCAAACGAACTCAATAACTTTTTTGTTAATGTAGGAGCAGTTTCTGATATAATGAGGAATCCAATGATTTGCATGTGCCATACAAACCCTATAATCACTGAATTCACACCTCCCAGCAATAGTTTTTTCTTTGATCCAATCTCTGGTTCAGAAATTCTTAAAATAATTAAAACTTTGAACAATTCTGATTCAAGTGGTTGTGACGAAATCTCAAATCGCACGTTGAAAAGCATAGCATTTTATATTGTTGATATATTTATTTAATTTAAGCATTACCTCCGGAGTATTTCCAGAAGATTTGAAATGTGCCACAGTGATACCACTCTTCAAAAAGGGAGATAAAAAAGACAAAAATAACTACAGGCCCATATCTTTGCTATATTCAATTTCAAAAATCTTTGAAAAAGCAATAAAAGTTCGGATTTTAGCGTACATGAATAAAATAAAATTTTTTGCCCGAAGCAGTTTGGTTTTATGTCCGGGCTATCAACTGAAGATGCTCTTCTCGACTTTTCTTCTTTTATATATAAGGCGATTGATGATGATTGTGCTGTGCTAGTCTATTTGTGGACATATCAAAAGCATTTGATATGGTTGACCCTAGTATCTTACTGAGCAAGCTTAGTTCAGCGGGTTTCCGTGGCAACATTCTTAGTTGGTTTCAGTCATACTTAACGAATAGAGTTCAGAAAGTTAAAGTTGGGAATAATCAAAGTCAACCCAAAGCTATAACCGTAGGGGTACCACAAGGCTCCGTTCTTGGACCAATCTTGTTTTTAATATACATAAACTCTATTTTCTCTTTGCCATTTATTGGAAAAGTAACGGCCTTTGCTGATGACCTCGCCATCGCATATGGATCAAAAAAGTGATTTAATCTTTTTGCTGAAATCAATCACGATGTGTTTATGTTGCGAACATGGTTCGCAAGCCATAACCTCGTGGTAAGCAACAAGACAAAACTGATATATTTTAATATTTGCGGAAAGGAAATGCCAAGAAACGACATTCTCTTTCACGCTTCTAACTGTATGCGTCATCGCTTGTGTTCAAATAATTGTATTCAACAAAACCCCTCCAACACTTTTGACGGCATTAGTTTATCATGGACTAGTTCATTCAAAATTACTATATGGCATCACTCTTAATTCCACAAAAGTGTCTCATCCGAAGAATATGTAATGCGTGCCGTCTATCACACTCTATGGACCTTTTCAAGAAATTAAATATTCTTCCCGTGCGGCACCTATACTATTTTAAAGTGTTGACAATTTTTTTATAAGGAGTGGGTATACACGTAGCCCTATATATAACCCTTACTGCCTAAGAAGTAGATCGTCATCTTACATAACATTTCCTAGCTTTCGTACCACACTTTTTCGTAACTTCTACACCACCGACTCGTGTAAACTGTACAACAAACTACCTGCTGAGATACAGCGTACTAGACGGCTATCCGAATTCATGAGGGAAGTCAAACATTGGCTACTCGGTTTCAACCATGAGGGTATAGAAATTCTGTTGCGACCCATTGTATAAACTCCTGTTGTTTAGTATTACTCAAGGATTCGCCTTATATGAAAGTTAATTTTATATAGTCTAGTTTCGACTCTTTTATTTTTATTTTATTTTTATTTATTTTTTTTACCTAAAAACTGTGAATTTTAAGCAATTTTATCTTTTTATTATGCGCCCCACAAGCATTTATAATTTTATCAAAGGAAATGACATTTCCACTGCTTTGAAATAAGTATTTAATGTCGTTAACTATTTTCTTAATTTAATTTTTATTATATTGTTATTTTTTATTGTTAATATTTTAAAAATTGTTAATAAGAAAATAATCAATAAATATAAATACATACATACATTTCGATAAATGTATCGATAACTGAGTTATCAGTCGAAATGCGATTACCCAGAAACCCAAAATTTGCCCTATAATATGGGTGTCAAACGAAAGATAATGACCTCAGATTTCATTTGGACTTCGATATATTTCGAAAAATTTATGGATAACTGAGTTATCAGTCGAAATGCGATTGCCCAGAAACCTAAAATTTACCCTACAATATGGGTATCAAACGAAAGGGAATGGCCCCAGGTTTCATTTGGACCTCGACATATTTCGATAAATTTATCGATAACTAAGTTATCGGTGAAAATGTGATTGCCAAAAAACCTCAAAATTGTCCTACATTGTGGGTTTCAAACGAAAGGACATGGCCCCAGGTTTCATTTGGACTTCGATATATTTCGATAAACTTATCGATAACTGAGTTATCGGTAAAAATGTGGTTGGCGAAAAACCTCAAAATTGCCCTACAATATGGGTATCAAAGGAAAGGACATGACCCCAGGATTCATTTGGACTTCGATATATTTCGATAAATATATCGATAACTGTGTATGGAGTATGGTTGCTAAGTGACCTTGCTCAATCCCGACTCTTGCGTCCTCGTTCGTGCACTCTGGGCAACGGGAGCTACCTAGGCTCGCGGCAGAAAGAGAGGGAGCCCCGGTGGGGCCACTCTGACATACTTGGTTTAAGGGCTCACCGAGGTCTTTTTCGCAGCCTCTGTTCACAACATGGTGCGGCTGCAAGCGGGTGTCTGTCTTGTAGCAAGCGGCTCGCTATATAAATGTGTGAATATTTTTATCAAAATTCCGGAGACGTGTTGTGCGCTGGGTTTGGGACGAGCGTCTCGCTTCGACCCGCATCAAGGCGAGAAGGACTCCTTCTACGATAAACTTGAACAAACTTATGATCGCTGCCCCTAACATGATATCAAAATCGTGCTCGGCGACTTTAATGCCAAGGTGGGCAAGGAAGGAGTCCTTGGCCCTACAGTTGGAAAATTCAGTCTCCACGATATAACATCCCCCAACGGCACTAGGTTGATTGACTTCGCCGCTGCACGCAATATGGTCATCAGTAGTACCAGGTTCAAGCATAAGCGAATACACCAAGTCACATGGCTGTCCCCTGATCAAAGAACTAGAAACCAGATTGATCATGTCTTGATTGACGGCAGACATAGCTCCACCGTTCTGGACGTGCGTACACTGCGTGGTCCCAATATTGACTCTGACCATTATCTTGTCGCAGCCAAGATACGCACACGCCTCTGTGCAACGAAGAAAGTGCGCACAGTAACGGAAGGAAAGTTTGACGTCGAGAAGCTGCGCATGACACAGACAGCTGATAATTTCACAACTCGACTCTCACACCTGCTAGCAGAGGGCAATCCCCCACCTAACGATGTAACCGAGCAATGGAATCATATCTCTCACTCTTTGCGTACCGCCGCTGAGGCCACTATAGGGTTCCAGCGAGCCCGCAAGAACAACTGGTACGATGAGGAATGCAAAACTTCCTTGAAAAAAAGGACGCTGCCTACAAGGAGACGTTGCGAACGGGCGCAACCCGCAGTGTATGGCAACAATATCGTGAGGCAAAGAAGGAAGAGAGACGCCTTTTCAGTAAAAAGAAAACTGAGGCCGAAAGGCGTGAGTGTGAGGGGCTTGAGATGCTGGCTGACAGGAATGATGCCCAAAAATTCTATGAAAAGATCCAGCGGATGACGGAAGGTTTTAAGACCGGGGCAAGCTCCTGTAAGGACAATAATGGCGACCTGGTAACCGTGGGGATTTTGGCCAAAGTGTCAGTAAATAATAATTTCCTGTAAATATACACATGTTTATATTTTTACATATTACATATTTATACTTTTATTAATTGGAAATAATAATCTCCTGGCCCATTGTAGTTCTTAGAAAAGTTTTTAACATTCGAAGGGAAGAGAAAGAGCGTTCGCTAGGAGCAACGGAAACTGGAGGCGTCGCATCAATTTTTATATATCGATGTACCGTAGGGAAAAAATACACGGAACAATTATTTAATGCATCAATGAACGTGCTTGCTCGCTCCTCCTTTGCGATTGTCAAACAATGCCTGAAAAAGTTTTGCTATGTTTTTTATTATGGCTTTATACAAAAAATTTTTTTGATCATATTTTCATTTGATTTACTTGATGAGAGATTTCTTTCATTGCATTTTTATTGAAAGGTGGGTAAAACCGCGTCAAACCGTACACGTGTTTTTAACTGATCTCTAGAATTTCAATAACGATATATAGGTAATGTCGATACAAAACTACACTTTTCGAAATTCCTCTTCGTTTTCAAGAATTTTTTTTTTATAGAACATTTTAGTGAAAAGTTAATAACTCGCCTTTATATTATTTTTGTAGATAAAACATTTGCCTAATCTCAAAAAAAATTTTATGGATTTATTGCAAAAAGTCTGTGAGTTATTAGGGTTAGGTTCAAGTGGCTGCCGCAGAGGCACACCTAGGCCAGTATTAAAAGGCCCGTTGTGATACCACCAACACTAGGAAAGTCAGTTCCGGGACCCTGCCATATGGAAAATCCCGGTATTAACGGAATTCTCCACATAGCAGAATCCCGGGACTGACTTTCCTATACCGACACCGTTACTCCTCCTCGAACCATTTAGATGACTTGATGAAGGCCATCAGGTCCTTTATGTCCAGCTCCGTGACCTGGCGTAAGCTGACTTAAAGCCGGGCAGTTGCAGATGAGATGCTCCACCGTTTCCTCCTCCTCATCATCCTTAGAACTCCTACAGCATCGTCGGTAGGGCACACCAAGTCTTTCTGCGTGCCTACCAATGAGGCAGTGCCCAGTTAATACGCCTATTAATATGGAGATTTCTCTTCTCCTTAGGGCATAAATTTGTCTTGATCTTTTATGATCCTATTTCGGCCAGGTTTCTTTGGGTATCCGGCATCCTGGAGATTGCAGCCATCTTTCGTTGGCTTGGCGGAGTGTGTATTCCTTCAGCATAAGCTTACATGTGGCAAACGGCATACCTAAGCGCTCTTTATCGCGAAGAACCTGCTTGGTCGTGCCCTACAATTTCCCTCAATGTCTCTATGCCCCGGGACCCATGTGAGGTTAACGCGATTATGTTGGGCCATCTCTTGTAGAGATCGACGACAGCTGAGCGTCTGTTCAGAGTTGAACGAGTAAGAGCCAAGGGATTTGATGGCCGCCTGGCTGTCGCTGAATATAAAAATGTCCTGTCTGATAGTGTGTTGGCCTATCCAAGCCGCGGCGTCCATGATTGCTGAAACTTCAGCCTGGAAGACACTGCAGTGATCAGGTAGTCTGAAGGTGGGCTCAAGCTTCAGATCCTTTGAATAAACCCCTCCCCCAACTCTGCCGTCTAACTTCGAGCCGATCCGTGCTCTCCCATTCTTCCCTGCTGGTAATATTGATTTTAAAACCGCTATCTCCGACTGTTGTGGTCGCACAGCGATCTGTGCTCAGCGAAAGAAAGCTATAGGATCCCAAAATACAGGCGTGTCCAGTAGTGCTTGCGCCCCAGCCGGAAGTTTCCCTTAGACGCACAGCCGCTGCTGCTGCTACTCGTTGCCCTTCCAGATCGAGTGGCAAAATGCCAAGAATGGCCTGGAGTGCCTCATTGGGCGTTGTTCTTAACGCACCGCTTATACAGATCATGCAAGATCTGTGTACTTTACCTAGCAGATTAAGGTTTGTTGCCTTGCTCAGCGCAGGCCACCATACCACAACTCCATAGAGCATGATCGGTCGAATGATTGCAGTGTAGATCCATTTGCATATTTTGGGGCTGAGCCCCCATTTCTTTCCAATGGCTCTTTTGCACGTGTAGAGTGCAATACACGCTTTCTTCTGGCGCTGAAGAACATTCTCCTTCCAGGTTAGTTTCCTATCCAGAACTGTGCCCAAGAACTTGGCTTTGTCAGCCAAGTTCAGGTGCACGTTATTCAGTTTTGGTAGTATTAGCGGTGGTATCTTATAGCGGTTGGTGAAAAGGACCACTTCCATTTTTCCCGGGTTGATGCCCAGTCCGCAGCGCGAGCACCATAAGGAAACCTCTCTCAGTCCTACTTGCATCAAGTCGCACAGGGTTTGTGGGAATTTGCCCCTGTATACTATAGCTAAGTCATCTGCATATGCCACTACCTTCCCACCTCCCCCCCCCCCCCCCCCCCCCCCCCTCCCCCCAGCTTGTGTCTCGCAGCATCGAGTTGACAGTGAGGTTCCATAGAAGCGGGGAGAGAACACCACCCTGAGGCGTTCCCCTTGTGACATAGCGTGATAAGTCAACCGAGCCCAGTGATGAAACTATTCGTCTACCCCTTAGCAGTTGATCAATAAGTCCAATAAGACCTGCTTATGCCCAGACTTGTTAAACCAGTGTTTATAGCATCAGGGCTTATGTTGTTGAAGGCTCCTTCAATATCTAAAAAGGCCACAAGACAGTACTCCTTTTCATACAACGATTTTTCAATAACAGAAACTAGGCTGTGAAGCGCAGTTTCTGTAGATTTCCCTTTGGTGTATGCATGCTGATAGCTATAGATCAGGTTGCTATTAATAGTAGAGGAGAAGTAGTCATTTATTATCCTCTCGAAGGTCTTGAGTACAAAGGATGAGAGACTGATCGGCCTATAGTCCTTGGGCTCGTAATGAGACGCCTTCCCCGCCTAAGGAATAAACACTACCGTGGCACTTCTCCAGGAGCACGGAATGTAGCTAAGAGAAAGGCAGGCTGTATAGAGAAATACGAGCCATTTGGCTGATGTCTCCAGCGTGTTTATGAGTTGTGCGGGAATAATCCCGTCTGGCCCGGCAGCCTTGAACGGTTCGAAGCTTTAACCGCCCACCTAACCTTTTCCTCCGTGATGGGTATGTATACAGCCAGGTTTGTTGTAGGTGCTACGGGTTCCTCATGCAAGTTCCCTGGGAAGTGCGTATTCAAGAGCAGCTCTAGGGTTTCCCTCTCCGTGCTGGTCCAGGATCCGTCAGGTTTGTGCAAATAGCTTGTGGCTGTTTGAGTTTTTGAGAGCACTCGTCTAAGTCTCGCTGTATCGTCGACATTTTCGACCCCAGTGCAGAAATTTCTCCACGATACTCTCTTCGCCTGACTCAGAGCTTTTTTGTAGGCCCTAAGTTTAACTTTATATTCGAGCCATTGAGTCTCCGTGCCAAGGCTCTTGGCCTTATTAAATTGTGTCCTACATGATTTACGGAGCGAGTCCAGGTCGTAGGACCACCAATGCGGCCTATGTTTACCGCGTGGTTTTGGCACTGTTCAAGCCTGCTCTAGGGCATTCGAGAGCGCCGTTGTAAAGGTTTTTACCAGATCCTCCAACTCCCCTACTGATGAGGGGACTTGTGGGGCAGTGCTGGCAAGTCCCTAGATAGTATTTCATTGTGTAGCTGCCAGTTAGTGTTACGTGGGTTGCGTTTCATAACCGGCTGCTCAACAGAAAAGTCTAGAACTAATTCTACGTACCGGTGGTCGGAGAATGAGTGTTCATCGAGAACGCGCCATTTTCTGACCCACTCATAAGCGCCTTCGCTGCAAATAGTGAGATCTATGACCTACGGGGTTTAGTAATAAACGTAGGTTCGTTACCCACGTTGCAAACTACCAGGTTAGTTGTTAACAAATAATCAAACAACGACTCTCCTCTAGCATTGATATCGGAGCTTCCCCACTGGACGTGATGAGCATTGGCGTCTGTTCCGATAATAAGATGACCCATGGAAAAATTTGCAACCAGGTCTTTTACCTCCCTCTGTGGCGGTGGTTCTTCGGCGTCGTAGGGCATATAGACCGATGCCATCGTCAGACTGGTACTGTCGACTGTTAAACTGGCAGCTGCAACGTCACCATTGGTATAGTTGGGCAAGAGAAAATCATTCAGCTCAGACTTAACCAAAATACAGACTCTAACCCTGCCCCCCTCGCTGGCTTGGATTAGCTTAAAACCCTTAGTCCCCAAACCGCAAATCCTTGAGCTGTTGACCCAGTGTGAGTTATTAACTTTTCATTAAAATATTCCTAATTTTTGTAAACACTGTATCTTGCAAACGGAGTGGAATCTCGAAAAATCGCTCAAGTGTATTTTTGTATCGACATTTTCTACATATCTTTGCAGTCTTTGTCAGAGATTAATGAAATTACATTGGCGGTATTGACGTGACTTTACTCAGGTGAAACATACAAAAACGAGATGACTGAGCATGAAAATAATGCAAAATTCGATATTTTAAAAAGATAATTGCTCTGTAGGAAATAAAAAGAATTTGTTTTTTTCGTCATACCCCCCGAAAAGTTAGGTATTGATAAGAAAATAAGCTTTGCAAAAAATTAGCCCTTTGACTTAACCCTTAGGGGTGGCTATTTTTTCCGCCCTTTTGTATGGGAAATGTATGGGAAAAAGTGAGATTTTTTTCAAAGTGTTTTTTCTCATAATTTTTTAAATTTTTGTGTGTGTTATGTGTGTATGTGTGTGCCACAGTACAAAAATCTTTCATTTTTATCTCTCCTTTTTTGAAAAACATTTCAAATATTATGAGATAAAAAAAAGGGCGAAAAAATAGCCACCCCTATGGATTAAGTTACAGCGCTAACTTTTTGCTTGGCTTATTTTCTCATCGTTACCTAACTTTTTAGGGCCTAAGAACAAGGCGATATGAAACTCTATAACTAGTGCCGCTTATATATTTGGGGCGCGTGAGAAAGTGAACGTAATTATGAATAAGTTGACTCTGCAAAATGTTTACATTCCACAGCCAAACATTTAGAAGTCGGCGTGTGGCTTTGCTGTTGTTAGTGACATGCTCTGATATACTACAAAATAACAAAACCAAAATAGTAGAAAATAATAAAGAAAAATTAGAAAGATTAAACAAAAATTTTCCAAAATTCGTTTCCCAACAGCTTAATGCACTATGTGCAGAATATATAGACATATTTTCACTAGAATCAGAACCCATTACCACTAATAATTTTTACAAGCAAAAATTACGTATGAAGGATGATAATCCCGTTTATGTAAAAAAATTACCGAATCCCATAAAAACGAAATTAGTAAACAAGTTGATAAATTAATTAAAGATGACATAATAGAGCCGTCTATGTCAGAATACAATAGCCCAATTTTGTTGGTACCCAAAAAATCTCTACCGGGAAAAAATGATAAAAGATGGAGATTAGTAGTCGATTACCGACAAGTAAACAAAAAATTAACCGCAGATAAATTCCCATTGCCACGGCTAGATGATATACTGGATCAATTGGGTAGAGCTAAATATTTTTCATGCTTGGACTTGATGTCCGGCTTTCATCAAATTGAGTTACATAAGACTCTAGAGACATCACATCGTTTACGGCAGACGATGGCACACATCGTTTTAAAAGATTGCCATACGGCTTAAAGGTAGCCCCCAACTCATTTCAAAGAATGATGACTCTGGCATTTGCAGGTCTCAAACCATCACAAGCATTTCTGTATATGGATGATTTAGTGGTGTTAGGTTGCTCCGAAAAACATATCATAACAAATTTGAGAGATGTATTTTCAACCTGCAGAAAATACAATTTAAAATTGCATCCGGATAAATGTTTATTTTTTAACCAAGAAGTTACTTACCTTGGCCATAATTGCACAAATAAAGGCATTTTGCCAGATCCTTGTAAATTTGAAGTTGTCTTAAATTATCCAACCGCAAAAAATGCAGATCAATTTGAAAGATTTGTAGCATTTTGTAACTATTACCGGAGACTGGTTCCAAATTTTGCAGAACATTCCAGAATTTTAACAAGGTTATGTAAGAAGAATGTTTCTTTCGATTGGACAGAAGAATGTCAAAAAGTTTTTGTCCAACTTGAAGGAGGCATTAATTAACCCAAATGTTTTGCAATATCCAGATTTCAGTAAAGAATTTTGTATAAACACAGATGCCAGTGGATTCGCCTGCGGCGCAGTTCTTAGTCAAGAATATGAAGGCAAACAATCACCAATTGCCTATGCGTCAAAAGCCTTCACGAAAGGTGAAAGCAATAAAGCAACAATTGAAAAAGAATTGGCGGCAGTCCATTGGGCAATCACTTATTTCAGACCATACGTTTATGGCAGAAAATTTTTAGGTAAAACAGACCATCGCCCACTAACATACTTGATTTCGATAAAACCGTTCATCAAAATTAACTCGAGTTGGAGGAATATGACTTTGAGGTGGAGTACATAGCTGGAAAAGAAAATTATGTTGCAGATGCACTATCACGAATAAATATAAATGATTTAAAAGACTTATCAGTAAAAGCATGCCAAATAATGATGGTTACGACTCGATCGGAAACCAATAAAAATTCCAACGACAAAAATATTAATAATAAAGAAAAATGTCAGAATGAGAATCCAAAAATATATGAAGCGCTAAATAAATGTGAAGTTAAAAGGTTAGCCCAGCTTGTTTTCGATCCTCCGAAATTATATTTCAGAAAAGGAAAGAAAATTTGTAGTGAAATAAATATTGATAATGTGATAATGTGTGGGAGTGTAATGGAGTGTGGTCGCTAAGTGACCTTGCTCAATCCCGACTCTTGCGTCCTCATTCGTGCACTCTTGGCAACGGGAGCTACCTAGGCTCGCGGCAGAAAGAGAGGGAGCCCCGGTGGGGCCACTCTGACATACTTGGTTTAAGGGCTTACCGAGGTCTTTTTCGCAGCCTCTGTTCACCACATGGTGCGGCTGCAAGCGGGTGTCTGTCTTGTAGCAAGCGGCTCGCTATATAAATGTGTGAATATTTTTATCAAAATTCCGGAGACGTGTTGTGCGCTGGGTTTGGGACGAGCGTCTCGCTTCGATCCGTATCAAGGCGAGAAGGACTCCTTCTACGATAAACTTGAACAAACTTATGATCGCTGCTCCTAACATGATATCAAAATCGTGCTCGGCGACTTTAATGCAAAGGTGGGCAAGGAAGGAGTCTTTGGTCCTACAGTTAGAAAATTTAGTCTCCACGATATAACATCACCCAAAGGCACTAGGTTGATTGACTTCGCCGCTGCTCGCAATATGGTCATCAGTAGTACTAGGCTCCAGCATAAACGAATACACCAAGCCACCTGGCTGTCCCCTGATCAAAGAACAAGAAACCATATTGATCATGTCATGATTGACGGCAGACATAGCTCCACCGTTCTGGACGTGCGTACACTGCGTGGTCCCATTATCGACTCGGACCATTATCTTGTCGCAGCCAAGATACGCACACGCCTCTGTGCAACGAAGAAATTGCGCACAGTAACGGAAGGAAAGTTTGACGTCGAGAAGCTGTGCATGACAAAGACAGCTGATAATTTCACCACTCGACTCTCACACTAGCAGAGGGCAATCCTCGACTTAACGATGTAACCGAGCAATGGAAGCATATCTCTCACTCATTGCGTACCGCCGCTGAGGCCACTATAGGGTTCCAGCGAGCCCGTAAGAACAACTGGTACGATGAGGAATGCAAAACTGCCTCGAAAAAAAAGGACGCTGCCTACAAGGAGACGTTGCGAACGGGCGCAACCCGCAGTGTGTGGCAACAATATCGCTCAACAAAGAAGGAAGAGAGACGCCTTTTCAGAAAAAATAAAAGTGAGGCCGAAAGGCGTTAGTGTGAAGAGCTTGAGATGCTGGCTGACAGGAATGATGCCCGAAAATTCTATGAAAAGATCCGGCGGGATGACGGAAGGTTTTAAGACCGGGCAAGCTCCTGTAAGGACAAAAATGGCGACCTGGTAACCGACGTACAAAGTGTACTTAAATTATGAAGGGAGCACTTCTCCTCACTGCTAAATTTCGAGGGAGACGTCGAACCCGATACCCCAATCCCTGACGATGGAAAAGTCGTCCCACCACCTGACTATGATGAAGTGAGGATAGCTATATTCCGGCTCAAAAACAACAAAGCGCCTGGAGAAGACGGACTACCCGCCGAGGTGTTCAAACACGGAGGCGAAGAGCTGGTAAAAAGCATGCATCAGCTCTTATGCAGAATATGGTCAGACGAATGCATGCCTCCAGATTGGAATTTAAGTGTGCTCTGCCCAATCCACAAGAAAGGCGATCCCGCTAACCCCACCAACTACCGCGGAATCAGTCTTCTTAATATCGCATATAAGGTTCTTTCTGGCGTATTGTGTGAAAGACTGAAGCCCATCGTAGACAAACTGATTGGACCTTATCACTGTGGCTTTAGACCTGGTAAGTCTACCATCGACCAGATTTTCACGATACGCCAAATCCTGGAGCAGACCCATGATAAAAGAATCGACACACACCATCTCTTTGTCGATTTCCAAGCCGCTTTTGACAGCGCAAAAAGGAGTTGCCTGTATGCGGCCATGACTGAATTTGACTTCGCTGCAAAGCTTATACGGCTTTGCCAAATGACGTTGAGCAATACCACCAGCTCCGTCAGAATCGGGAAAGACCTCTCTGAGCCATTTGAAACCAAACGAGGCTTCAGACAGGGCGGCTCCCTTTCGTGCGATTTCTTCAATCTGATGCTGGAGAAGATAACTCCAGCAGCAGAGCTAAACCGCAATGGTACAATCTTTTACAAGTGCCTTAACAAGCGAAAAAAGTGGGTCTTGCCGTGAACGAGGACAAGACGAAGTATTTGCTGTCATCAAAGAAAGAATCGGCGCACCTGCGCCTTTGCAGCCATGTCAGTGTTGATAGTTACAAATTTGAAACTGTGAGGGACTTCGTCTCTTTGGGAACCAGTATCAACACCGAAAATAATATCAGTCTAGAAATCCAGCGGAGAATCGCTCTTGCCAACAAGTGCTACTTTGGACTGAGTAGGCAATTGAGAAGTAAAGTCCTCTCTCGAAGAACAAAGATCACGCTCTATAAGTCTCTCATCATACCTGTCCTGATGTATGGCTCAGATTCATGGACATGGTCAAGAGAAGATGAGATGGCCCTTGGAGTATTTGAGAGAAAAGTTCTCCGGAAGATTTATGGTCCTTCCCGTGATGCCAACGTCGAGTATCGAAGGAAATTTAACGATGAGCTGTACGAGCTGTGGCGGCCTCCGTGGTGTAGCGGTTAAGTGTTCGACCTTCTACACCATATCGTGGCGGTTCGATGCCCGGCAAAAGTAACATAAAAAATTATTTAGAAAAATAATTTTTCTAAACGGGGTCGCCCCTCGGCAGTAGTTTGGCAAAACTCTCCGGGTGTATTTCTGCCATGAGAAGCTTCTCAGCAAAAAATTCATTTGCTTTGCAAGTGCCGTTCGGATTCGGCAAAAAACTGTAGGTCCCGCCAACTTGTAGCAACACACCACTAGTTGGAAAGAGAAGCTCGGCTAAAATCTCGTTAGAGGTTATGATAACCTGTTGGTATATCGCCGCCATTAGTTTTTTTTTTGTACGAGCTCTACGCAGATCTGACCATAGTCCAGCGAATTAAAGCCCAACGACTCCGCTGGCTGGGCCATGTTATGCGAATGGACAAAGAAGTTCCAGCACAGAAGGTTTTCCTATCGTCGCTTGAATTCGGCAGCAGAAGAAGGGGGAGGCTTCGACTGATATGGAAGCAACAGGTGGAGGATGACTTGAACTCCCTTGGGGTTTCCAATTGGCGTCAGTTATCGCTAAAAAGGAATGACTGGCGTGCTTTGATATCCGGAGGTTATGCATGTGACTAATAAAGAAATCATTAAAAATATCTTGATAAAATATCACGATGATCCTGTTAATGGTGGCCACAGAGGAATCAATCGAACAATGAACAAAATACAACAGAAATATTATTGGAAAAATATGAAAAATGACATAAGAAATCATATTAAAAATTGCGTAAAATGTAGTGAAAATAAAGTAAATAAAAATTTAAAAGAACCAATGACTATAACAGAAACGTCAACGAAAACGAAATTAGTAAACAAGTTAATTAAAGATGACATAATAGAGCCGTCTATGTCAGAATATAATAGCCCAAGTTACACAAAAAATCTCTACCGGGAAAAAATGATAAAAGATGGAGATTAGTAGTCGATTACCGACAAGTAAATTAAAAATTAACCGCAGATAAATTCCCATTGCCACGGATAGATGATATACTGGATCAATTGGGTAGAGCTAAATATTTTTGAGATTTTTTTCAAAGTGTTTTTTCTCATAATTTTTTTAATTTTTGTGTGTGTTATGTGTGTATGTGTGTGCCACAGTACAAAAATCTTTCATTTTTATCTCTCCTTTTTTGAAAAACATTTCAAATATTATGAGATAAATCACTTTGAAAAAAATCCTATTTTTTCCCATACATTTTCCATAAAAAAGGGCGAAAAAATAGCCACCCCTATGGATTAAGTTACAGCGCTAACTTTTTGCTTGGCTTATTTTCTCATCGATACCTAACTTTTTAGGGCCTAAGAACAAGGCGATATGAAACTCTATAACTAGTGCCGCTTATATATTTGGGGCGCGTGAGAAAGTGAACGTAATTATGAATAAGTTGACTCTGCAAAATGTTTACATTCCACAGCCAAACATTTAGAAGTCGGCGTGTGGCTTTGCTGTTGTTAGTGACATGCTCTGATATACTACAAAATAACAAAACCAAAATAGTAGAAAATAATAAAGAAAAATTAGAAAGATTAAACAAAAATTTTCCAAAATTCGTTTCCCAACAGCTTAATGCACTATGTGCAGAATATATAGACATATTTTCACTAGAATCAGAACCCATTACCACTAATAATTTTTACAAGCAAAAATTACGTATGAAAGATGATAATCCCGTTTATGTAAAAAAATTACCGAATCCCATAAAAACGAAATTAGTAAACAAGTTGATAAATTAATTAAAGATGACATAATAGAGCCGTCTATGTCAGAATATAATAGCCCAAGTTTGTTGGTACCCAAAAAATCTCTACCGGGAAAAAATGATAAAAGATGGAGATTAGTAGTCGATTACCGACAAGTAAATTAAAAATTAACCGCAGATAAATTCCCATTGCCACGGATAGATGATATACTGGATCAATTGGGTAGAGCTAAATATTTTTCATGCTTGGACTTGATGTCCGGTTTTCATCAAATTGAGTTACATAAAGACTCTAGCGACATCACATCGTTTACGGCAGACGATGGCACATATCGTTTTAAAGATTGTCATACGGCTTAAAGGTAGCCCCCAACTCATTTCAAAGAATGATGACTCTGGCATTTGCAGGTCTCAAACCATCACAAGCATTTCTGTATATGGATGATTTAGTGGTGTTAGGTTGTTCCGAAAAACATATGATAACAAATTTGAGAGATGTATTTTCAACTTGCCGAAAATACAATTTAAAGTTACATCCCGATAAATGTTTATTTTTTAACCAAGAAGTTACTTATCTTGGCCACAAGTGCACAAATAAAGGCATTTTGCCGGATCCTAGTAAATTTTAAGTTGTTTTAAAATATCCAACCCCAAAAAATGAAGATGAAGTTAAAGGATTTGTAGCATTTTTTAACTATTACCGGATATTTGTTCCAAATTTTGCAGAACATTCCAGAATTTTAACAAGGTTATGTAAAAAGAACGGTTCCTTCGATTGGACAGAAGAATGTCAAAAAGCTTTTGTCTACTTGAAGGAGGCATTAATTAACCCAAATATTTTGCAATATCCAGATTTCAGTAAAGAATTTTGAATAACAACAGATGCAAGTGGATTCGCCTTCGGCGCAGTTCTTAGTCAAGAATATGACGGCAAACAATTACCAATTGCCCATGCGTCAAGAGCATTCACGAAAGGTGAAAGCAATAAAGCAACAATTGAAAAAGAATTGTCGGCAATCCATTGGGCAATCACTTATTTTAGACCATACGTTTATGGCAGAAAATTCTTAATTAAACAGACCATCGCCCCTTAATATATTTATTCTCGATGAAAAACCCTTCATCAAAATTAACTAGAGTTCGATTGGAGTTTGAGGAATATGACTTTGAGGTGGAGTACATAGCTGGAAAAGAAAATTACGTTGCGGATGCATTATCATGCATAAATATAAATGATTTGAAAGACATGTCAGTAAAAGCATGTCAGATAATGAAGGTTACGACTCGATCGGAAACCAATAAAAATTCCAATAATAACAAGTAAGGAAAGCTGTCTTCGGCTGTGCCGAAGGCTAAATACCTTTCATGAATAAGCGTCCCGATTTTCACTGTTTGATCCCCAGTACAGCCTGTGGGAATTTAACTTTAGCTCATACCGAAATTATCGGAGCTATCGATTATATGGGGACGATGTGTTATATTGGTCCAATCTCATTGATTTTTAAAATCGACATTCCACTTTCTAAAATAGCAACATTTACGAAATTTCACGTTCCTACCGATATAATTACAGGAGTTATCTACCAAAATCCGTTTATCGGAACAATCGATTGTATAGGGGCTATGTGAAATATTTATCCCATTTCAATGATTTTCAACATCGATATTTTACATATAAAAATAGCAATACGTCCAAAATTTCACGTTCCTACGTGTTTAATTACAGGAGTTATAGCCCAAAATCTGTTTATCGGAATAATCGATTGTATGGGAGCTATGTGAAATATTTATCCCATCTCTATGAGTTTCAACAGCGATATTTCACATATAAAAATAGCAATACTTACAAAATTTCACGTTCCTACGTGTTTAATTACAGGAGTTATAGCCCAAAATCCGTTTATCGGAATAATCGATTGTATGGGAGCTATGTGAAATATTTATCCCATCTCTATGAGTTTCAACATCGATATTTCACATATAAAAATAGAAATACTTACAAAATTTCACGTTCCTACGTGTTTAATTACAGGAGTTATAGCCCAAAATCCGTTTATCGGAATAATCGGTTGTATGGGAGCTATATGTTATATTGGTCCGATCTTGCTGGTTCCGACAAATGATTTCTATATTGGAAAATGGTGGCCGCATACCAAATTTCAGCCAAATATCTCTAAAACTGAGGGACTAGTTTGCGTTCAAACAGACATACAGACAGACGGACAGACGGACATGGCTAAATCAACTCATCTCGTCATCCTGATCATTTCGGTATACTTATTGATGAGTCTCTCTCTTCTTCTTCTCATATTTACAAACATCGGACCAAAGTTATAATACCATTTCATGTTCATGAAAGGTATAAAAATAATGAAGAAAAATGTCACAATGAGAACCCAAAAATAAGAAGCGCATAATAAATGTGAAGTTAAAAGGCTAGCCCAGCTCGTTTTCGATCCTTCGAAATTATATTTCAGGAAAGGAAAGAAAATTTGTAGCGAAATAAATATTAATAATATGATTGTTGGCCGCCGTGGTGTAGCGGCTAAGTGTTCGGCCTTCTACACCAAGTCGTGGCGGTTCGATGCCCGACAAAAGTAACATCAAAAAGTATTTAGAAAAATAATTTTTCTAAACGGGGTCGCCCCTTGGCAGTAGTTTGGAGTCGGCAAAAATCTGTAGGTCCCGCCAACTTGTAGGAAAAACTCAAAAGCAACACACCACAAGTTGGAAAGAGGATCTCGGCTAAAAATCTCGTTAGAGGTTATGATAACCTGTTGGTATAACGCCGCCATTAGTTTTTTTTTTTTTTTAATATGATTGTTGAGGCGAAGGTTGACTCAGGTCAATCCTTTGCCAGGCTTCCAACAGAAGCCGGCAATCCAAATATTGATAATTCAATTGTTGAGGCGAAAATTGATTTAGGTCAATTCTTTGCCAGGCTAATAAAAGAGGCCGACAATTTGAAAATAAATAAAATACAGTTGTCCTTAGGAGACAAATTGTTTAAAGATAAATATACTCGAGTAAGCACATTTAAAGAATTTGGTACCAAAGTTCTCAAAAATTTAACAATTGCATTAACTCCGGAGGTTATGCATGTGACTAATAAAGAAATAATTAAAAATATCTTGCTAAAATATCACGATGATCCTGTTAATGGTGGCCACCCAGGAATCAATCGAACACTGAATAAAATAAAAGAGAAATATTATTGGAAGAATATGAAAAGTGATATAAGAAATCATATTAAAAAATGCATAAAATGTAGTAAAAATAAAGTAAATAAAAACTTGAAAGAACCAATGATTTTGACTGAAACACCAGCAAAAGCATTCGAAATAATACAAATAGATACCATGGGACCACTACCCAGAACGTCGAATGGTAATGAATATGCTGTTACTCTTATATGTGATTTGACTAAATATCTGATTGCAATTCCCATACAGAGCAAACACGCAAAAACAGTAGCCAAAGCTATTTTCGAAAATTTCATTTTGGTTTATGGAAGTATGAAAACCATAAAAACTGATATGGGATCCGAATATAAAAATAGCGTATTTGAGGAACTATGTAAACTTCTCAATATTGAACACAAAACATCTACACCATACCACCATCAAACACTAGGCACTGTTGAACGTAGTCATAGAACTTTCAATGAATACGTGCGTTTTTACATATCTATCGACAGGGATGACTGGGATGAATATCTTAAATATTTCGCGTATTGTTACAATACAACCCCATCAACAGTTCATGGTTATTGCCCATTCGAATTAGTTTTTGGTAAAAAACCCCAAATTTACGAATTTTTGCAAGAAAATATCGTAAACCCATTATACAATTATGAGGCTTACGACAAAGAAATTAAATACAGGTTGCAAATAGCACAACTAAGAGCTACTAAACTAGTTAAAGAAGCAAAAGAAAAACAAAAACTTAATTACGATAAAAATATTCAATATAAGGAAATAAATTTAGGAGATTTAGTATTAGTTAAGAATAAAGCAGGTCATAAGTTAGATAGTAGATACAAAGGGTCCTATAGGTAGAGTAGAAAATATTGATAATAAGAATAATTATATTTTAACTCACTATAGCATAGAAAACATAGGTTTAAATAATGACAATAAGAATATCATAATTCTTAAAAATAGACTTAAGCTATTGGAATAAGTTAATTTCATTTGGCCTAAAAGTTTAGCTTATAAATTTACAAATATAAATTTTTTTACGATCTATAAAACTTTGTTTACGTTTTAAGTAATTAGCATCATAAACAAAAAACCGACACTTATACAAATTGTACAAAAGAAAACAAACTACAAATAAAGAAAATGTATCAGATGAATAAATAAATAAGTAAACAAACATCAAAAACATGAGTTATTCAAGTGGACAACACTTGAAAATAAAATAAACAAAATAGAAAAACATTGTAACATAATTACCAGGCACAACAGAAAATTTTGTAAACAAACGACAAGCTATAAAAAAAAAATCTGAAAAGTATCAAATGAAACACTCATAAATTAATTGCAGAAATGTACACAAAAAAAAAACACTTAAATATATCACAGCTATAAAATCGTTCATATGCATTCACGATTCTTTTTTGGAAAGGAGGTGTAGAATATCAGAGCATGTCACTAACAACAGCAAAGCCACACGCCGACTTCTAAATGTTTGGCTGTGGAATGTAAACATTTTGCGGAGTCAACGTATTTATAACTACGTTCACTTTCTCACGCGCCCCAAATATATAAGCGACACTAGCTATAGAGTTTCATATCGCCTTACATACGCTAGTCGCATATGTGTGAATGTGCGCGGCTGCATTGCTAGCAGCTCCACGCTTGGTACATGTGTGCGCACGTATGTAACGGCATTACTTGTAGCTGCGAGCTGTATATGGTTGTATGTATGTTACTGACTTCACTGAGCTACACAGCCAGTACATAGGCTTAGAAGTAAATATGTATTTAGCAAGTAAGAATTTTAGAGTTAAGAATTACTATAAATAAAACGTAATTTTATTGAATAAAAACCATTGTTATTCTGCCTTCATTACGGCAGAGACCACAACTATTTGTAATTTATTGGGAAGAACACTTTAGATGGCCCCAGGTTTCATTTGGACTTCGATATATTGCTGATTGAAACGTGAAAGTGAAAGCGAGTGAACGTGGGGCGCTCACTTCTAAATCAATTTATAAGCCAATTTTAAATTACTTATTTTTCAAAATGAATTGCATAATTTGCATCGAAAAAATTGATCGCAATAGTCCTAATAAAATGGATTGTTCCGACTGTATGAACTTTTTTCATGGCATTTGTGTTAATATCAATGCAGGTGAATTAGAATTTTTCAAGTCAAACAACAAAAAGTATCGCTGCGACAAATGCACTGCTATGCGAAGAAAAACTTTGCGAGGTACAACAACAACACCAACGCAGCCAGCTAACCAAAAACAAGTTGTGACAAGTGCACCCAATGTTGGTAGAAACAAAACAATACTAACGAGTGCGCGCGAAGTTAAGCAAATAGAGACGTGCAAAATAAACAAAAAGTAGGTGAGCAGCGAAAACAGCAAGCGAAGCAGCGCAGGCAGTAACATGCGAAAATAGGGAGGAAGGTAAAATAACTCTTCAACTCTTGTACGAAGAGATTATTAGCCTCCAGAAAATAAATATTGAATATTTAAATGAAATACAACATTTAAAAGAAGAAAATGTGACGTTAAAAAACGAGTTGATAAGCTGGAGAGTCGGCTAAACTCGAAAGAGAAATCTCAGTTAACCATTTCAATTGAAATTGTAGGCGTACCGAATGTAAACAAAGAGAATGCTAAAGAATGCATGGCGAAAATTTTCAGTGTTGCATTGAATGTGGAGGTAATGGACGACGATATTGAAAACGTCAGCGTTAAACCTGTCAATGCACGGCAACCCCAAGCAGCAAATTCTAATGACAGCACAGTTGTTTTCGTTAAGTTCAGATCCTTTGAATGCAAGAAAAAAATTATGATGGCCAAACGAACTGCTAAAAAGAAGCTAAATTCTTTGCTCTTTTCTGGTGCTAGCAATAAAAATATATATATTAACAACAGCTTTACTAATTATTATAGAGCATTGTTCTTAGCTGCTACTAGAGTAAAAAAAGAAAAGAAGTTTAAATGTTTATGGTTAAGCAATTCGAGAATCCTTATGAAAAAAATGAGAATGATAGAGCTGTTATTATTACAACTTGATCTCTTCGAGATCAATTTAAATTAAATATTTTGCAATTTTTACCTTAAAAGACCTTTGGGTCTGCAACCTTGAATCCGTTGTTGAACTTCCCGATATTATATTTGTTTCCGAGATTTGGATTTTCTCTTACGAAATTAATGATTTTAAATTGCCTAATTAAAACTTTTTCGCAAATACAAACGACTCGTATTCTGCAGGAGGTGTTGGAGTCTTTATACGAGATGTCTACGAATGTGAAGTTACATGTCTTAATTTATCAACCGCTGATGCCATTAAGATTTCGTTGTTAATATCCAATGTACCTTACTCCTTTGTATGGTTTTATAGATTTGAATTTTCTCTCCTATCGTGTAGTGAAAAATCAGAGAATATTGTTATTTTAGGTGATTTTAATTTTGATTTGCTGAGTGCAAACACTATGTTAGATAACTATCTTGCACTCCTGGCAGAACATGG
Organism: Campiglossa producta; assembly: GCA_964058755.1. Lineage (NCBI taxonomy): Eukaryota > Metazoa > Arthropoda > Insecta > Diptera > Tephritidae > Campiglossa > Campiglossa producta. The sequence continues at coordinate 139,309 of CAXKVI010000090.1, read as the reverse complement.
TCTAACTTCTTTTATTCAAGAGACTACCCGCCCTGAGTCAGGCACCTGTATAGACCATGTGTATGGTAGATTAAGTAATTTTGATAATGACTTACATGTGGGTATAAATCTTGATTTCGGAATTTCTGACCATTGTATGACTGGTATTCAACTTAGGAATATAAACATTAACAGGCAACTTAATAGTTTTAATATCCAATCAGGCACCAACAAAATAAATTTCAATGTTCTTTATGAATCACTTTGCTATGAGAACTGGGAAAATGTTTTTGGAGAAACAAACGTAAACCAGGCTTATAATTTATTTATTAACACTCTAACTCTCCACATCAACAATTCTAAAATTTCTTTTTTTCCGAAACCATCCTCTTTATCTTTGAAGCCATGGATAACCGTAACTTACTACACAAAATCAAAATGAAGAACAAATTACGGAAAAAATGTAAGAGGCAGCCGACCAACACCAACCGACGGAATCGTGTACGTCGGTTGACTAATAAGCTAAATAAGTTCAAGTCGAGAAAAATATTACCAAAACCTGTTTTTATCAGCACAAGGTAACCCAAAAAAAAGAATGGGACGCTGTAAATCGAATTATAAATCGAAATTCTAAGCGAAAATCCGACTCACTTGTGTTACGCGTAGATGGTGTGGATATTTCGGAGTCTTTGATAGTTGCAAACGAACTCAATAACTTTTTTGTTAATGTAGGAGCAGTTTCTGATATAATGAGGAATCCAATGATTTGCATGTGCCATACCAACCCTATAATCACTGAATTCACACCTCCCAGCAATAGTTTTTTCTTTGATCCAATCTCTGGTTCAGAAATTCTTAAAATAATTAAAACTTTGAACAATTCTGATTCAAGTGGTTGTGACGAAATCTCAAATCGCACGTTGAAAAGCATAGCATTTTATATTGTTGATATATTTATTTAATTTAAGCATTACCTCCGGAGTGTTTCCAGAAGATTTGAAATGTGCCACAGTGATACCACTCATACCGTAATGACTGTGTGTCCTTTTGGAGCTATATTCTAGAAGGACTCAGCTTTGGTTATAGCAGTCGCGATAGTATTGAAAAACGTTTTGCTTGCGTTAAATGTATGTTGGATAGCTTGCAAAAAGTGGAATTGAGTTACAAGCAGACCTACGACCTATTAATCCGTTTATGTCAACATCTTGCAACTTTCCCCTCGGAACAACTAATTGAAGTGTTGGAAGCCTGCATTGAGGGTATACGAATGGGCGATCGTAAATATATATGGTAAAGAGATGAGCTTCTAATTCTAAAGAGTTTAAAATGCAAATATCATTATATTTTATTTGCAGCTGGAAGGACCTGTTACCAGATGTCCTAAACGTCTTGGCTCAGCAACAACAAATACTTGTTAATGGTGTCGCAATGAAAGGCAGTGAATTTCGTGCGAGCATTATTCGCAGTTTAACCACTATGCGCTGGCCAACAGAGATTGTTACAGCAACTCTCAGCGTTCTCAATTAAATTCCTCCAGCTTTTGTACACAACATAGTATTTCCGGATTATCATTGATGTCTCAGGCGACTTTGGGCAATCGTCAAAATCCGTATCGTCATTTTGATATGCTTACATTGGAAATAATTGGACTGCTACGTAGTTGCTTCTCTAATAATTTAACAATGAAACGAGTGCTATATGAAAGTAATTAAATGCCTAATTTTTAAATGAATGCATATTATTTTAATTACATTCACTTTACATTAGATTTGCAACGTGCCGTGGAGCTGAATCCAAAACTGGTGCCACATGTGCTACAGTTTGTTGATTGGCATTTCCGTTCTTTCTTCCAAGCTTCAATTATCATTGGCGATGTGGAACAGTTTTGTGTGCTGTTTGACAAAACCGTACACTCTTCGCCTGAAAATGCTTACGAATTGCAAGTGCAAGATAATCTTGGACTCTTAATACAATTTGTTAGTCATTGTTTGGCTATATTTCAACAATTTGAAGGCGAATACGATGTGAGGGAAATGCATCGTCTGCTGCGCTTAGCTGTGAACAAGGTGATCACTAAGGAACTACAATTTGAAGAGAAAAACGACAATTGGGCTCCATTGAAAAGCGCATTGCTGGAGCAACAGATGAACTTTTTGGAAGGTTTAACTGCGTATGCTTTGCTTATGTCCCAGCAGAATAATGATACTGTTAAGAATATCCTACCCTTGTTCAAGGCACACTGCAAGTGCCTTTTGTGCATGAAAATACACATGTCGATATTTCAACTATTTGTAAGGACAAGTTAAATTTAAGAAAAATGTTAAATATTTACTATGGTTTATTCATACCAAAACAAAATTAAATCGATTACTTTTTCTTTCAATATAATTTTGTTCGAACAAATTATATATTTTTGTAAAAAGTTTTAATTTTTGAAAAGTGCCTTTTGTGTACTTTTGTACATACTTACAAATGTCCTTTGCGAGAAAAATACAATAAATACAATTTATACAATTAAATCTTTTATTTATTGATCCAAGCATGAGGTAATAATTATATATGTACATCGTATATCTATATCTATAGTATATATATATATTTGCAGTTATTGTCACTAGCACCCAACGGCCGCAACCATTCACGCCGCCTAATAAAAGCAAAAAGAAAAAAATCATCCTCACACACATGCTTTTTAATTTAGATATATGAATAAAAATTAGTAGGGTTGATATAAAAAAAATAATGCAACGAAAAAATAAGCACGACTAGTAAAACAAAAATATATAAAAAAAAGCCATCAAAAAAGCGGGATTATTAAAAGGTAGTATGCAATGTTAGAAAAAAATTAAAAAAAAAAAACCAAAACCAAAATAGCACTACATATATTTATACGAAGGAGTGCAACCGAAACCGTAACCGATTAAAACCGATTCATTCATAAAACTATTTTTTAATTTCCCTCTCTTTCCCATGACTTGTCCCATTTCGTTTTCCTATCCCTATTTCCTATTTCGTGCAATCCGTGCCCCTAGCAAGACTTCGGATTTTACATCCATTTGTTTCACCTTTCTGAAAAACAAAATCAAAATAATTTTTGAAAAAAAAACGTAATCTTTTTTTTTGGCCCAGGCTAATGTACATATTATAGTAGGGAACTAGACATCTATCTTCTTCATCCAACCCCTAGCAACCTAACTCTACCTAACAGTCCTCATGAAAAGAAGCCAAAACAAGTGTAGTTTGAACTCGCACGAATATAAAACCTCAACTTTGGGTAGCCATGCGAGTGCAAACTAAATTGCATACCCCAAAGTAAAGTATAAATAACAACTTACCGGTCAATTTCTTCCTCTGGTGGGAAAGTGTAAAGCGGTACTCCCATACCACACCCAGCTATACAGCGTCTCACCATTATCTGAAAATTAAAAAAACCATAATAAATTTTTTGCACATTTTTAGGGACGGCATAATGTGATTACAACAACCACATAAATTCGCGGGTATATTATGGGTAATTGTATGGATCACACGTCAACTCGAAAAATTACCCTGGTCCGATCCCAATTAGGGGTAGGATCCATGGTGTTTATGTGCAGAACATCTTTCTTACAATAACACAATAACTTTTTTAGGGACGGCCTAATGTTGTATATCAGAGTATCAGAGTATCAGAGCAAGTACTCTAAATGTTCGCTGTGAAACATAAACAGTTTATTAGGTTTCTAATTTCACCTATTGTCCCACGCAAAGATCTATATATGTAGATATGTGCAATTGCACTGCCAAGCGGCTACACGCTTGGTATGTATGCATGTGTGTATGATCGCACTGAATTGGACACCGAGCCATGCACATATGAATGCATGTAAATATGTGCATGGCTGGAGTCTCATTTAGCTTTAAGGATTATAAGTAAATATGTAACGTAGTAAATAAGTAGTACATAAGAGTTTTAGAGTATAAATAAGCTTCTGAAGTTCAATAAAATCAATCATTGACATTCGGCACTTCGCGGTGCTTGGTCAAAATAATAAAAATATTTTTCAATACTTTTCATGGCGATCCTGCCAGTGATACTGCAGGCCAATTGCTCATTCTAGCAATTGCCTAAAATTCACTGCGGGGAAAACCGGCAAAAGTTGTAAAGTAAAAATTGTAAATTTAAAAAAAAAAAAAATTTTTTTCTCGGCCCAACAAAATAACTTGGACAAATTATGGTCACCGGTTGGTGCTGATAAATTTACCGAATTACAGAAAGAGAAAAACAAAAAAGGGCGCCCGTCATCGATTTGGTGCAAATCATTTACCACAAACTGTTGGGATATGGACATCTGCCAAAGCAGCCCGTGATAGTAAAAGCCAAATATGATGAAGAAATGAAGAAATTGAATCTCAGCGTGCAGAGAGAAGTGGGATAATAAGATCGGTCATCATACAAAAGCAGTCTTAGATAAGTTATTTATGTACACATAAAAAAAAAAAAAAAAAAAAAAAAAATAAACATTCTGGACGGCCTAACGGCTGCCTGCCCGACAAGCAAAAATTAAATTTTTTGCTGTATAAACTCAGCAACTAAATTGATATGTCCCAAGAAGAGGACATAGTCACACAAACCCAGTTTGATCAAGTCTTTTCTAACGCGGTTAGGTTGGCTTTGGAAGCATTAGAAAAAAATAGACAAGAACAAGAACAAGTAAGACAAGGCCCTAAGCCGCTGACAATTGAAGAATATAATAAAAGAAATAAGGTTCGAAAAATTGAGAAACCAAAAATTCCAGAGCCAATCAAGCTAAAGAGAAAAAGAGGAGGTAAAAAATTCAATAATAGAAGAGCATTAGCTCAACTATACGAAAAATTTAATCTGAGTTCAAATCGGGCAGAAAAAATACAATTAAGAAAAGAAATTAGAAAGTTGAGAAACAGAATTAATGAAGAAAGAAAGTAATAAATTTTTTTTTTGTCTTTTGAAAATTTTTTTTTGCTAATGTCTAAACGTTATATTAAAGGCCCACTGGCCACAATTGAGGAACTTCAAAAAGAAGTTGATGAAATGTATAAAGAGCCAGATTATGAAAAGGAATTAATTTGGTTGACCAAATTTTGGAAAGACATTGGCATGCCAAGGGAACCAACTCTTGAAGATATAACAAATCCTTCCACCAAGGAAGAAGAATTAATAAGATTAATGAGAAGTTGTGGATTCAAGCCTTATGGAGAATAAATAAGAAAAATCTAAACATTAAATATTGAATTTTTGCATATTTCTTTTAAAATGGGAAGCAAGGAATCGAAAGTCACTGATCCAAATGCTAACGTGGTAAACACAGTTCAGATAATAGACCACACTGAAGCTTTGGATGCCATAAAAATTTACCTTTTGATCATTGCTGTCATCAATGTAGTGAACTTATTCTTGAGATTTTACTCAACCCACAACAAAATTCTGAAAAAGAAATACCAGAGCCGCACTGACGGTCTGGATAAAGTGTAAGTATAAAGTCTCGTTTTTCTCTCAATGGAGAAATGGGAGGAAATCTCAAGGGAACTCATTGAAAATAAGGTAAATGCAGAAAAGTCATATAAATGCATATGTAAGAACACAGATATAAAAACAGAGACTGTAAAGAAGCATCTAAATGTTCTACTGTCATCACTAAATAATTTAGGAAAACTTTTACGCAGAGTCTATCAAATTCTAACAAAAGCGCATCAAACAGAATCCTACCAAATATTTTCGAGCGTTAGATACAAATTGGTATCCTCGTTATCCAGGTATAACATTAATGTTGAAATACCAACCTCCTACGAACGACATATAGAGATCGATTTCGACACTTGGTTGTCCGAAAGTGAGTCAGATAGTGAGGAAGAACAAAAGGTACATACAGATGCCAATAAATCCGCTCAAACTGAGATTGTTGAGCGAGAAGAAACATCTACACAAACAAATATCGTAACACCAGTTGAACAAAACTCCCAAACAGACATAAACATGGCGCAAACAATGGTAGCGTTCATTAAAACTGCGTCATCGATCTTGCCTGAGTTCGATGGCAAACCCGAAAACTTATCCAGTTTTCTGGACGCCCTTGATATCCTCGAGCAAATCAAAGAGACACATGAGGCTGTCGCAGTATCCATGATAAAGACAAAGTTAAAAGGCACAGCCAGAAACTTTATTGGTTCTGAAGCGTCCATAGAGGAAATAAAGCGAAAACTAAAAAGTGCGATAAAGGGTGAGTCGGTAGAAGTTTTAACTGCAAAACTCTTGAACATCCAGCAGCGCAGTAAAACTGCAAATCAGTACACTGCTGAGATCGAAAAACTCACAAAATCATTGGAAGGAGCATACATATCTGACGGTCTAACAACAGACCTCGCAACTAAGTATGCTACACAAACAGCTGTCAAAGCTATGTGTAAAAACTGCTCCAATGACAAAGTAAAAACAATCATGCAAGCTGGAACGTTCACCTCGATGAACGAAGCTGTATCTAAATTCACAAATAGTTGCACAGAAATCACGGGTAACCCTAATTCATTGTTGCATATACGCCAACAAAACTATTTTCGCGGTAATTTCCACAGAGGTTATCAATCTAGCAACTATAGAGGTAACCAAAGGCGTACATACCCAACACGCTTTAACAATTTTAATAACAATAATAATAATCGATCAAATAGCCAAAGATCGGGTCGCAACTTTGGATCACGGGGATCTAACCGTAACAATACCAGAAACGTCAGAAATTTTAACCAACAGGAAAACCAGCAAACTCCACCTCAATAAGTAAAAAGTTATATGTTTTCAATTTACACCTCAATAGCTATATATCCTCCAAAACAACTTTAAATAATTCAATTTCAACCCTCCTGATCGATACAGGAGCGGATATATCAATTATAAAAAAGGGTCAAATTGACAGTAATGTCACAATTAATTACTCACAAAAAACTGATTTAAAAGGCATTGGTCAAGGTTTAACAAGCACTATTGGAACGGTTAAAGCAGATTTAAGGGATGATTATCTATTAATTAAACACAAATTTCACATAGTTGAGGATAATTTCCCAATTCCTTGTGATGGAATTTTGGGACTTGACTTTATTAAAAAATATAATTGCATTTTAGATTACAGTAAAAATGGAGACAACCTAATACTGCGTCCATATGATTACCCAGAAAACATAATAATACAAATGACAAATAGACCAACCATTAATTGCATAACAATACCTGCAAGATCGGAAGTAATCCGACAAGTCCATATTGAAAATGGTAATTCTGATTTATTAATACCTCACCAAAAATTATCTGATGGCATTTTTATAGCCAACACATTAGTAAATTCAAATCAAACCTTTATTAGAATAATTAATACAACAGATAAAAATGCAACCATTCAAAATTTCAAAATTAACACAGAAGATTTAAATGATTACACAATAATAAAAACTAAATCTGAATCAATAGAAAATAAAAAGGAAAAATTAGAAAGATTAAATAAAAATTTCCCACCTTTCGCTAGTCAATCACTTAACACACTATGCTCAGAATTCATCGATATATTTTCATTAGAAACAGAACCAATTACTACTAATAACTTTTACAAACAAAAATTACATATGAAAGATAGTACTCCTGTATATATTAAAAATTATAGATTACCCCAAGCCCAAAAAGGTGAGATTAACAAACAAATTAATAAATTAATTGAAGATGACATTATAGAGCCGTCTATGTCAGAATATAATAGCCCCATTCTCCTGGTACCGAAAAAGCCGTTGCCAGGAAAAAACGATAAAAGATGGAGATTGGTAGTCGATTACCGACAAATAAATAAAAGATTAACTGCAGATAAATTCCCATTACCAAGAATTGATGATATACTAGATCAATTGGGTAGAGCTAAATATTTTTCATGTCTGGACTTGATGTCGGGCTTTCATCAAATTGAGTTACATAAAGACTCTAGGGACATCACATCGTTTACGGCGGACGATGGTACATATCGTTTCAAAAGATTGCCGTATGGTTTGAAAGTAGCCCCTAACTCATTTCAGAGAATGATGACTCTCGCATTTGCAGGTCTTAAACCATCCCAAGCTTTTCTATATATGGACGACTTAGTAGTATTGGGATGCTCCGAAAAACATATGATTACAAATTTAAGAGATGTATTTTCTACTTGCAGAAAATATAATTTAAAATTACATCCGGATAAATGTTTATTTTTTAACCAAGAAGTCACTTATCTTGGACATAAATGCACAAATAAAGGGATTTTACCTGATCCTAGCAAATTTGAAGTTATTTCAAACTATCCAATTCCAAAAAATGCTGAGGAAGTTAAACGATTTGTAGCTTTTTGTAATTATTACCGAAGATTTGTTCCAAATTTTGCAGCTCATTCTAGAATTTTAACAAGATTATGTAAAAAGAATGTTTCTTTTGATTGGACAGAGGAATGTCAAAAAGCTTTTGTCTACTTGAAGGAGGCATTAATACACCCAAATATTTTGCAATACCCAGATTTCGATAAAGAATTTTGTATAACAACAGATGCCAGTGGATTTGCCTGCGGCGCAGTTCTTAGTCAAGAATATGAAGGCAAACAACTACCAATTGCCTATGCGTCAAGAGCATTCACAAAAGGTGAAAGCAATAAAGCCACAATTGAAAAAGAGTTGGCAGCAATCCATTGGGCTATAGCTTATTTTAGACCATACGTTTACGGCAGAAAATTTTTAATTAAAACAGACCATCGCCCCTTAACATACTTATTTTCGATGAAAAACCCCTCATCGAAATTAACTAGAGTTCGGCTGGAGTTGGAGGAATATGACTTTGAGGTGGAGTACATAGCTGGAAAAGAAAACTATGTTGCAGATGCGCTATCACGCATAAATATAAATGACTTAAAAGACATGTCAGTAAAAGCATGTCAAATAATGAAGGTTACGACTCGATCGCGAACCAATAAAAATCCCAATAATAAAAATTCCAATAATGAAAATATTAATGAAAAATGTCACAATGAGAACCCAAAAATTTATGAAGCGCTTAATAAATGTGAAGTAAAAAAGCTAGCTCAGCTCGTTTTCGATCCCCCGAAACTGCAGTTCAAAAGAGGAAAGAAAATTTGTAGCAAAATAGATATTAATGATTCAATTGTTGAGGCGAAGATTGATTTAGGTCAATTCTTTGCCAGGCTAATGAAAGAGGCCGACAATTTGAAAATAAATAAATTACAGTTGTCCTTAGGAGACAAATTGTTTAAAAATAATTATACACGTGTAGACACATTTAAAAATATTGGTACCAAAGTTCTCAAAAACTTAACTATTGCATTAACTCCGGAAGTTGTGCATGTGACAGATAAAGAAATAATCAAAAAGATATTGCAAAAATATCACGATGATCCTGTTAATGGTGGCCACCCGGGAATCAATCGAACAAATAATAAAATCAGACAAAAATATTACTGGAAAAATATGAAAAATGATATACGAAATCATATTAAAAAATGCATTGAATGCGGTAAAAACAAAATAAATAAAAATTTAAAAGAACCGATGATAATAACTGAAACACCAACAAAAGCTTTCGATACGGTGCAAATTGATACAATTGGACCATTGCCCGTGTCGGAATATGGAAATGAATATGCGGTTACCATAGTATGTAATTTGACAAAGTATCTGATCGCAATTCCAATTGCGAGCAAACACGCAAAAACAGTGGCCAAAGCAATTTTTGAAAATTTTATTTTGATTTATGGTTGTATGAAAACAATCATCACGGATATGGGAACTGAATACAAAAACAATGTATTTGAGGAATTGTGTAAACTTTTAAAAATTGAACACAAGACTTCTACCCCATATCACCATCAAACTTTGGGCACTGTTGAGCGTAGCCACAGAACTTTCAACGAATACATCCGTTCTTACATATCCATTGACAAAAATGATTGGGATGAATATTTGAAATATTTTGCGTATTGTTACAATACAACACCATCTACAGTTCATGGTTATTGTCCATTTGAACTAGTGTTTGGAAAAATACCTCTGACTTACGATTTTTTGCAAGACCATACCGTAAGCCCATTATACAATTATGAGGCTTACGACAAAGAAATTAAATTTAGATTACAAATAGCTCAAGAAAGAGCTCATAAATTGGTAAAAGAAGCAAAAGAAAGACAAAAAATTTATTATGATAAAAATCTTCAAATTAAGGAAATAAATTTAGGAGATTTAGTATTAGTTAAGAATGAATCAGGTCATAAGTTAGATAATAAATATAAAGGGCCCTATAGAGTAGTAAATATCGATAAGAACAATAATTTTACTTTAACTCCTCATAAAATAGAAAATATAAATTTAAATAATCAATTAAGCGATAGAAATAAGAAAATCATAATTCATAAAAATAGGCTTAAGCTATTTGAATAAATTCACTTCAAAAATTTTTTTTCTTTACCCATAAATTTTACTTATTCATAAATTTTCTACTTTAAGCCATAAGAAATAGTTGTATACAAAATAGGTCCAAGTGTTTATCATAAACAAAAAGTCGACACTTATCCGAAGTGCTCAAAAGAAAAACAAAATTTTTTTTTGCATGAATAATTTTACAAGTAAACATATATGAATTATTGTACTACCCACTTGAAAAAAAAAAAAAAAAAAAAAAAAACTTAAACACTGTAACACAAGTAATAACCAGACAGAACATAAAATTTTTGTAAACAAACAATAAAAAATCTCAAAAGTGTCAAATGAAATTATGTTCAAAAATTATTTGTAGAAATGTACAAATCAGCTCTAAAATCGTTCATATGTATTCACGATTTTTTTTAGGATGGGAGGTGTTGTATATCAGAGTATCAGAGTATCAGAGCAAGTACTCTAAATGTTCGCTGTGAAACATAAACAGTTTATTAGGTTTCTAATTTCACCTATTGTCCCACGCAAAGATCTATATATGTAGATATGTGCAATTGCACTGCCAAGCGGCTACACGCTTGGTATGTATGCATGTGTGTATGATCGCACTGAATTGGACACCGAGCCATGCACATATGAATGCATGTAAATATGTGCATGGCTGGAGTCTCATTTAGCTTTAAGGATTATAAGTAAATATGTAACGTAGTAAATAAGTAGTACATAAGAGTTTTAGAGTATAAATAAGCTTCTGAAGTTCAATAAAATCAATCATTGACATTCGGCACTTCGCGGTGCTTGGTCAAAATAATAAAAATATTTTTCAATACTTTTCACTAATTTGATTAACACAACATCATTGTGGATAACATATTGTTTGCGGATTCACCCTACTGGGACCAAAATGCTTCTTTTGGTACCTTTCCTGACATATTTCAGGATGGTTTTCAAGTTGACGTGCAACTAAACGGCACATTCACTTTTTTCACTATAAAACTACTTACCAACTTACTTCTCCTTTGTAGTGAAAAGTCGAAATCTGGAAAGAGAAATTTATAATTACAATTAGAATATATATATTTAAATATCTTTATATAATTCGTAAAATGTTTGAAAGTTGTCTAAACGCCATTCAAAAATGGCGTTTAGGCAACTTTTTACATTTTTCACTAGGGACACAAATAATTAATTGTACAAATACTTACCAATTACCAAGCCTTTCGGGGCAACCTGAAAAGAAAAAATAGATTAGAAAATCAATATTTATTTGATAATTTATTAAAAAAACGTGTGGGCACGTCGCCGCCTGAAGAAAACGTTGATAAATGTTTTTAAAATTTTGAGTATGTGTATGTGCATATGCACAGGACAGGGTTGCAAAAAAAAAGTAGTTCCCTAAAACTTAAAAAATTATTTGATTTTTGTTATTTATATTATATGTTATATATATATATGCTTTAATTAATTAAATTTATTTTAATTAATTTAATTAATTAATTTAAGGGCCGGTTTCTAATTTCCCATTTTGGTAAAGGTGCAGTTTACGGTCCCGTCCGAAATTTGAAGCAAAAAATTCAAGTAAGGGCTCAAAAGACGCGTATTCACGAGTAGATTAAGAATCCGAAAGCGGAAATTAACTTTTTTTCAAACTCAACAAAAGTTATTAAGGGCCAAAGTTCATTTAAAGAATTTTTTAAATCAAAATGACTTGAATACTATTGAATCGATTTAAAAAAATTTTTTTTGCATTGGATAGGTAATTAAGTTACCTTTCATTTGAGATACCACTCTTGTGGGTGCGAAACCGCGTATGTTAAAAATTTAAAATTTAATTTTAACTAAATTAATGTATTTCTGTCTATAACTTTTGAACGGATAAACAAATATAATTTCCGCTTTCGGATTCTTAATCTAATCGTGAATATGCATTTTTTGATCCCCCACTTTCCCCTTTTGAACAAAATTTCGGAGGGGACCCTAAACTGCACAACCCTCCATTTTAAATATACTTGAAATTTTTCCGTAAACTAATTAAAATATTGGTCGATTTATGTTTTGAATTTTTTTTTTTCACTTTTATTTATGTATGTTATATTAAGGGCGAATTTCTCAACTGCCTGTTAAACCTGCAAATATTTAGAGTACTCAGTTCAACATCTAAAGAGTAATCCATTTGAAGCATCAGAGTACTCCAAATGTAATCATTTTCCATATAGAATTAACATTGCGATGTCCTATGACAAGGAGTACGTGCCCGATAAATATTATAGTGAGCGCTTAAGTTGACGGCTAGTCAAAAAATCCGCCCTAAAAGAAAAAACTTAAAGGTACGCTTAAAAATTTCGCCACAAATTGAAATGAAAATGTTGTGCAACACAGCAACACTTTTGTGCAAACAAGAACCCTGTCTGATCAATTTGCGGTGCTACACAAAACCCTGTTTTGCCGAGTCATTGCCGAGCGCAACGAAAACAACAATAGCAACCCAGATTTTTGACATGGAAGTGTGTTTTAACAATTGTGATTTGACGTGGAAGTGTGTTTTGACATTTGTGTCAAAGCTATATTTCACACTTTATGTTATCCACAATGCCCGATACCCCAATCCCTGACGATGGAAAAGTCGTCCCACCACCTGACTATGATGAAGTGAGGATAGCTATATCCCGGCTCAAAAACAACAAAGCGCCTGGAAAAGACGGACTACCCGCCGAGCAGTTCAAACACGGAGGCGAAGAGCTGGTAAAAGCATGCATCAGCTCTTATGCAGAATATCCACAAGAAAGGCAATCCCGCTAATCGCACCAACTACCGCGGAATCAGTCTTCTTAATATCGCATATAAGGTTCTTTCTAGCGTGTTGTATGAAAGGCTGATGCCCATTGTAAACAAACTGATTGGACCTTATCAGTGTGGCTTTAGACCTGGTACGTCTACCATCGACCAGATTTTCACGATACGCCAAATCCTGGAGAAGACCCATGATAAATGAATCGACACACACCATCTCTTTGCCGATTTCCAAGCCGCTTTTGACAGCGCAAAAAAGAGTTGCCTGTATGCCGCCATGTCTGAATTTGACTTCGCTGCAAAACTTATACGGCTTTGCCAAATGACGTTGAGCAATACCAACAGCTCCGTCAGAATCGGGAAGGACCTCTCTGAGCCATTTGAAACCAAACGAGGCTTCAGACAGGGCGGCTCCCTTTCGTGCGATTTCTTCAATCTGATGCTGGAGAAGATAATTCCAGCAGCAGAGCTAAACCGCAATGGTACAATCTTTTACAAGTGCCTTAACAACCGGATAAGGAAGCGATAAAAGTGAGTCTTGCCGTAAACGAGGACAAGACGAAGTATTTGCTGTCATCAAAGAAAGAATCGGCGCACCTGCGCCTTTGCAGCCATGTCACTGTTGATAGTTACAAATTTGAAACTATTAGGGACTTCGTCTATATGGGAACCAGTATCAACACCGAAAATAATAATAATTGTCTAGAAATCCAGCGGAGCTACTTTGGACTGAGTAGGCAATTGAGAAGTAAAGTCCTCTCTCGAAGAACAAAGATCACGCTCTATAAGTCTCTCATCATACCTGTCCTGATGTATGGCTCAGATTCATGGACAATGTCAAGAGAAGATTAGATGGCCCTTGGAGTATTTGAGAGAAAAGTTCTCCGGAAGATTTATGGTCCTTCCCGTGATGCCAACGGCGAGTATCGAAGGAAATTTAACGATGAGCTGTACGAGCTGTGGCGGTCGCCGTGGTGTAGCGGTTAAGTGGTCGGCCTTCTACATCATGTCGTGGCGGTTCGATGCCCGGCAAAAGTAACATCAAAAATTATTTAGAAAAATAATTTTTCTAAACGGGGTCGCCCCTCGGCAGTAGTTTGGCAAAACTCTCCGGGTGTATTTCTGCCATGAGAAGCTTCTCAGCAAAAAATTCACGGCACCTGCAACCGTTCGGATTCGGCAAAAAACTATAGGTCCCGCAAACTTGTAGCAACACACCACAAGTTGGAAAGAGAAGCTCGGCTAAAAAATCTCGTTAGAGGTTATGATAACCTGTTGGTATATCGCCGCCATTAGTTTTTTTTTTGTACGAGCTCTACGCAGATCCTACCATAGTCCAGCGAATTAAAGCCCAAAGACTCCGCTGGCTGGGCCATGATATGCGAATGGACAAAAGCTCCAGCACAGAAGGTTTTCCTATCGTCGCCTGAATTCGGCAGCAGAGGAAGGGGGAGGCCTCGACTGAGATGGAAACAACAGGTGGAGGATGACTTGAACTCCCTTGGGGTTTCCAATTGGCGTCAGTTATCGCTAAAAAGGAATGACTGGCGTGCTTTGATACGCAACGGCCAAAATCGCTTAGGCGGTTAAGCGCCAATAAATGATGATGATGATGTGATTGTTGAGGCGAAGGTTGGCTCAGGTCAATCCTTTGCCAGGCTTCCAACAGAAGCCGGCAATCCAAATATTAATAATTCAATTGTTGAGGCGAAAATTGATTTCGGTCAATTCTTTGCCAGGCTAATGAAAGAAGCCGACAATATGAAGATAAGTAAAATACAGTTGTCCTTAGGAGACAAATTGTTTAAAGATAAATATACTCGAGTAAGCTCATTTAAAGAAATTGGTACCAAAGTTCTCAAAAACTTAACAATTGCATTAACTCCGGAGGTTATGCATGTGACTAATAAAGAAATAATTAAAAATATCTTGCTAAAATATCACGATGATCCTGTTAATGGTGGCCACCCAGGAATCAATCGAACAATGAACAAAATACAACAGAAATATTATTGGAAAAATATGAAAAATGACATAAGAAATCATATTAAAAATTGCGTAAAATGTAGTAAAAATAAAGTAAATAAAATTTAAAAAAAACTAATGACTATAACAGAAACGTCAACGAAAGCGTTCGATATAGTGCAAATTGATACAATCGGTCCATTACCAAGATCAACAAATGGAAATGAATACGCAGTCACAATTGTATGTGATTTAACAAAGTATCTGATCGCAATTCCAATTGCGAGCAAACACGCGATAGCAGTGGCCAAAGCAATTTTTGAAAACTTTATCTTAATTTCTGGTTTTATGAAAACAATCATAACTGATATGGGAACTGAATACAAAAACAACGTATTCGAAGAATTGTGTAAACGTTTAAAAACTGAACACATATCATATCACCATCAAACTTTGGGCACTGTTGAGCGTAGTCACAGAACTTTTAACGAATACATTCGGTCTTATATATCCACTAGCAAAGATGATTGGGATGAGTATATTAAATATTTTGCATATTGTTATAATAGAACACCATCAACAGTTCATGGTTATTGCCCATACGAGCTAGTTTTTTGGAAAAATACCCCTGACTTACGAATTAAAAAAAAAAAAAATACCGTAAGCCCATTATACAATTATGAGGCTCACGAAAAAGAAATTAAATTTAGATTGCAAATAGCTCAACAAAGAGCCAATAAACTAGTAAAAGAAGCTAAAGAGAGATAAAAGTTTTATTTTGATAAAAATCTACAATATAAGGAAATAATTTTAGGAGATTTAGTATTAGTTAAGAATGAAGCAGGACATAAGTTAGATAGTAGATACAAAGGGCTCTATAGAGTAGTAAATATAGATAATAAGAATAATAATTATACTTTAACTGACTATAACATAGAAAACATAGGTTTAAATAATGACAATAAGAATATCATAAATCATAAAAATAGACTTAAGCTATTCGAATAAGTTAATTTCATTTTGACTAAAATGTTAGCTCGTAAATTTACAAAATAAAAGTTTTACGACCACTAGAAAATCTTTTCCACACGGTTAAGTTATTTAATATCATAAACAAAAAACTGACACTTGTGTAAAGTGTCTCAAAGATAAAAAACTCACAAAAAAGCAAAATGTATCAGATGAATGAATAAACAAGTAAACAAACATCTAAAAACATGAGTTATGTATTGTCCACTTGAAAATTAAATAAACAAGCCGAAAAAATTGTAACATACGTAATTAGCAGGCATAACAGAAAAATTTTGTAAACAAATGACAAACAAATCTGAAAAGTATCAAATCAAACACTCATAAATTATGTAATTGTAGAAATGAAAAAAACCCATTTAAATATATCACAGCTATAAAATCGTTCATATGTCGTCGCTCCCAACGAAGACTAATACAGTTCAGTTAGCGTGGAAGACTAACACAGTTCGCTCTCTGCGTCGAAGACTAACACACTTCGTTCTCTGCGTGGAAGACTAACACACTTCAACTTTCTGCGTCGAAGACTAACACACTTCGTTCTCTGCATCGAAGATTAATACACTTCAGTTTTCTGCGTGGAAGACTAATACACTTCAGTTTTCTGCGCGGAAGACTAACACAATTCAGTTTTCTGCGTCGAAAACTAACACACTTCGTTTTCTGCGTCGAAGACTAATACACTTCAGTTTTCTGCGCGGAAGACTAACACAATTCAGTTTTCTGCGTCGAAAACTAACACACTTCGTTCTCTGCGTCGAAGACTAGGTTAGGTTCAAGTGGCTACCGCAGAGGCACACTTAGGCCAGTTTTGAAAGGCCCGTTGTGATACCACCAACACAAGGAAAGTCAGTCCCACATAGCAGAATCCCGGAACTGGCATCCTAAACCGACGCCGTTACTCCTCCTCGGACCACTTAGATGACTTTATGAAGGCCATCAAGTCCTTTATGTCCAGTTCCGCGATCTGGCGTAGGCTATCCGGGAAGGGAACTCCCAAAAAGCGCGTTCTCGCGCCGCTTAAAGTCGGACAGTTGCAGATGAGGTGCTTCACTGTTTCCTCCTCCTCATCATCTTTGCAACTCCTGCAGCATCGTCGGTAGGGCACACCTAGCCTTTCTGCATGCCTACCAATGAGGCAGTGACCGGTTAATACCCCTATCAATATGGAGATTTCCCTCCTAGTTAGGGCATAAATGCGTCTAGACCTTCTAAGATCCCATTTTGGCCAGGTTTGTTTCGATATCCGGCACCCTGGGGATTGCAGCCATCTTTCGTTGGCTTAACGAAGTGTGTGCTCCTTCAGCATTAGTTTGCATGTGGCAAACGGCATACCTAAGCGCTCTTTATCCTGAAGAACCTGCTTGTTCGGCCCTGCTGGGCTATCGCTGAAAATAGCGATATCTTCTAGGATAACACGTTTGCTTATCCAGGCCGCGGCGTCCAGGATTGCCGAGACTTCCGCCTGGAAGACGCTACAATGATCAGGTAGTCTGAAGGAGAGATCAAGGTCTAAATCCCTTGAATAAACCCCTCCTCCAACTCTGCCGTCCAACTTCGAGCCGTCGGTGTATATGGAAGTGCCACCATTTGTTTCAGGGCACCAATCCGTCCTCTCCCAGTCTTCTCTTCTGGGAATGTTTATTTTGAAACAGCTATCCCCGACTGTAGTGGTCGCACAACGATCTCTGCTTAGAGGTTTGCCACATCCCGGAGGTTGCCTATCCACGACGAGTTGTTCCGATTAACTGCCCGATATGTCGTTGCGGGAGTCCTGCTGTCTGTAGCGTTAGTCTTCCTCGCAGAGAACGAAGTGTGTTAGTATTCGACGCAGAAAAGTTAAATGTAATAGTCTTCGACCCAGAAAACTGAAATGTATTAGTCTTCGACGCAGAGAACGAAGTGTGTTAGTTTTCCACGCAGAAAACTGAAGTGTGTTAATTTTCCACGCAGAAAACTAAATTGTATTAGTCTTCGACGCAGAGAACGAAGTGTCCTAGTTTTCGACGCAGGAAGCTGAAGTGTGTTAGTCTTCCACGCAGAAAACTGATATGTATTAGTCTTCGACGCAGAGAACGAAGCGTGTTAGTTTTCGACGCAGAAAACTGAAGTGTGTTAGTCTTCGACGCAGAAAACTGAAGTGTGTTAGTCTTCCACGCAGAGAACGAAGTGTGTTAGTCTTCGACGCAGAAAGCTGAAGTGTGTTAGTCTTCCACGCAGAGAACGAAGTGTGTTAGTCTTCGACGCAGAAAACTCAACCGTGTTAGTCTTCGTTGGGAGCGACGATGTATCAGAGCATTTCACTAACAACAACAAAGCCACACGCCGACACCTAAATATCCGGTTGTGGAATGTATACATTTTGCTAAGTCAACATATCTCAAATAGAGTTCACTTTCTCACGCTGCCAAATATGTGAGCAGTACAAGCTATGACGTCGCATATCAGTTTGCATATGCTTGTCACATATGTGTGTACGCGAGTGACTGCATGGCTTGCAGCCACACTCTGGCCACATATGTATTTATGTATGTGACTGCATTACTCACAGCTACATGCCCTATATGTCTATGAATGTTGGTGACTGCACTGAGCTGCATTGTATGAACACATAGAATTAGAGTAAATAAGTATTTTAGTAAATAAGGCTTTTAGAGTTAAGAATTACTATAAATAAGCCGAAATTTGATTGAATAAAAACAATTGTTATTCTGCCTTCGTTGCGGCAAAATCCAATAACAATCATCTCTTTTTTTGGGCACACTTTAGCACACTGGGGTCTTCAGCAGAATAATAACAAAACCAAAAAAAAAAAACCTACCCTTCTGTATGCCAGGCAGCTCATTTCATGAGGTTGCTGGCTGCCTCTATACCTGTCCTACCATTGGCCTTATTGATGTTATCAAGGCCCCAAATACATTACCACTATCTCAACAGGTCCCAAACCAAATAAAAGAGCACTAATTAGCCATCATTATAATTATTATTAATGCCAGAAAATTCAATCCAATACAAATTTTAGGGCTTTTCTTAGACTATTTGACTTATTATATAAGTAGAGAAAAATTTACATATGTTTCTAAAAATTAATGAAAAATTATCGAACAGTGATAAGTACCCCCTAAATCTCTACCTAAACAGCTGATTTTAATAGAAAAACTTTAGTGCAAAAAAAAGTAGCAATATATAGAAATAAACATGTACATATGTATGTAAATATGCATACGCGAATATGTGCAGAGTTGATTGTCAAGCA
This sequence comes from Campiglossa producta, assembly GCA_964058755.1. Classification (NCBI taxonomy): domain Eukaryota; kingdom Metazoa; phylum Arthropoda; class Insecta; order Diptera; family Tephritidae; genus Campiglossa; species Campiglossa producta. The sequence continues at coordinate 119,835 of CAXKVI010000090.1, read as the reverse complement.
CGAAAAGAAACAATTACAATAATACGAACTAATCAAAAACTGAATCCAATTTGAGTTTTCGCAAAATCAAAAACAATGTAAGTTAGACTTACATACATATATACATTAGAGCGTCTCGGGCTTACAGGCAGAAAAAAAAAGTTGGCCGTACCTCCCCTCATACGTAGTGTTTTTGAAAAACATTTAAAAAAAAATTTTGTTTTTGTGGCAACCCTAGATGTCGCCCAATTACATTTTTCCTCAAATCTTTGGCATTTGTTGTCGGATTTTAAAGTTTGACACATCAATTTTTTCGTCCTAAAGAGGAGGTTTTTTCTCATGAAAGTTCCTTGAGCTCATGCGTTTCGTTGTGGTACTACACTTTAAAATCCGACAAAAAATGCAGAAGATATAAAGAAAAATGCAATGGGGCGACTTCTAGGGTTGCCAGAAAAAAAATACAACTTTTTTTTTTAAATTTTTTTCGAAAACACTTCATATGAGGGTAGGTACGTTGTGGTGTCACACTTTAAAACCGACAATAAATGCCGAAGGTATGAAGAAAAATGCAATTTTTCGACATCTAGGTTTGCCAGAAAAAAAAAAAAATTTTTTTTAAATGATTTTCAAAAACACTTCATATGAGGGGAGGTACGGCCGACTTTTTTTGGTGATACGCTCTAACATACATTCATATGCTACAAAATATATAAATAAAAGTAAATAGGCATGTGAGTATAAATAAATAAGAAAATTAATTAAATTAAAAAAAATTGAATAACCATTTTTTTATGTGCTAATATGCATATGGTTAGAACTCTAAAATGTCGCGTAGAAGGCCTTCTAGTATTGCTTTAGGGTTCCCAATGGGCGATAGTATCAAGATTCCCTAACTTTGGCTTTATTTCAACCACTAACTAAAAATCTATCAAATTTGGCAAATCTTCTACCGCGACTTGCTAACATAATTGATGGCAGTCATATCAACGGCAAAGTATGTATGTATGAAACTATGTAAGTCAAGAGCACGCAGATACATACAACAACAAAAAACACCTACCGCTCACTGCTCCCTGCAACCAATCTCTCAAACTTGTCCACTGCTTGTCCACTAGCGGATATTTTCTGCTGGATCAAATTTGACAGACCGACGCATAATAATAACAACTAGGATCGCCCGTGGTCGAAATTCGACCATCTGAAATTTTCTTCAACTCTCTCTTAATATATGTACATATTCCCCGTTCACAACAAAACCAAGTAAGTGACTCCCTCGTGACAAATGCAAATTTGGATTAAGTGATACCATACAAACAATCTTCACATTATGGTGGTGCAGCAAAGCAGTACAACAGAAAAGCTGACGACAATACATTAGGATATATCTACAACAGATTTTTTTTATTTTTTTTTATTTTTATTTTTTTATTTATTTGTTTATGTCTAAGGTACAGCAGACACTTACTATTACAAATTATGTTAAACTTACATTAATTGTTACATAAAAAATAAGTTTTTGATTTAAATTGCACAAAAACCCGGTATGGGCTTATAATATTTCGATATATAATGGTACTTTTTTTATCGTAACCTTGTGGAATTTTACTTTAAAAAACCATATCGTTAAAAATATAAACTTTTTAATGGACAAAAAACTAAATAAAGAAGTGCTCTGCGAAAAACCTTAGATTATGTAAATTATGTGATTATGTGAATGATGATGGTGTGAAGATGGCGAGGATGCAATGATATTTATTTGATTTGCTACACTTTGTTTTTTTTTTTTTTTTTTGCACAAAAATGAAGGCAAGTGGCAGCTGCCTGGATCGCTGTATACTTATGTACGTTCATGTGAGAGTAAGGAGCGCGAAAAAGGGTGGGAGCGGTTTTCCAAGCGCAGAGTTTTTGCGGGGAGTGTTTGTCGGAGTTTCGATGATTGTGCAATTTGCAAGGTACCGTTTTTTATTCTTGCTTCACGCATACATATATATATATATGATGTTTGGGAATTTAAACATTTGATTTGAGTAATACCATGCAACGAATCCGCACATTAGGGTGGTGCAGCATATTTAAATGTTTTTTCTTTTAAACAAATTTTTTTAAAGCTATTTTTTGAAAATTACAATTCTGGTCTTGCGAAAAAATTTTTAAGTCTATATAACTAACTTCACTTTTTTGTATGAAAAATACATTTTCTGCTTAGAAGATATACTTTTCCAATATTTTATTTCTCTAAAAATTTCATAAGTAAAAAGCTATTTAAAAATCGAAAAAATGTGGTTTCATACAAAAAAAGTGGAGTTACTTATGTAAAAAGGTGCATTAGTAAAAGTTCGTATGGTATTTCCCTGCAAAAAATACGATTAGTCCGGGATCAATCCAAAGGAAAAGTAGACTACTACTTTTTTAGTCACTTTTAGATGGAATAAATTGGTCACATTTGTTCGAGCATGTCCTATGAAGAGACTAATTGTACCCTTTTTATACCAGAATGGGTATAAATGTTTACTACTTGCTGGACACCTATATTCGATTCTCGGTGGAAGCAAAAATTGAAAACTGTTTCTTTTTTTTAATTTTTCGTTTTTATTTTATTTTTTAAGCAAGGAAAATTGAAAAAAAGTCAGAGTTCTGTCAATTATACTTATACTTGCCAGCGTCTAATTACAGTTTTGCTTTAAATGAGATGATTGGGGATATTTTTCTGGGCAATCTTCAACTGCTTAGAAAATATACTTTTCCAATATTTAACCCCCTAAAAATTTCATAAGTGAATTAAACTTTAAAAAAATCGAGAAAAGCTTAGAACATCAAATAATCAAAGTAAAAATGGGTATTTGTTTCCTTTAGGTGTCAACTGTTAATAAATTAGCTAAAATTATGGGAGATAGCTCAAAAGACGGGGTTTGGCCTCAGGATCACGAATCCGGAAGCGCTTTTTAATATTTTGCTTCTCTGAAGAGATAATTGCAATCAAAGTGGCAAGTTTTCATTTGGTTGTTGTAATTTTATTAGGCTGTACCTAAAAACGTGCGAAAAAATGCGTGCCGTGGGTCATTTTTTTGACCATAACTTTCCATAGAAACAAAAAATTAAAAAAGCGCTTCCGGACTCGTGATCCTGAGGCCAAAACCTGTCTTTTGAGCTATCTCCCATAATTTTAGCCAATTTATTAGCGGGTGACCCCTAAAGGAAACAAATACCCAAAAATATGTTTTTCGTAAAAAAAAGTAGAGTTATGGTGATTTCGTTTCATCAAAAAATTCGTATTTTTTATACTCTTCAATTTTCCGTATTCGTTTGCAAAATGAAGGTATAACGTCAAACAGAATATGCTTTCATTTCCTAAAAAACTCACACTTTTTACCCTCTGAAGCTTTGACAGGGTAGTTGGTTGCACTGAAAATCAGCTGACGAAAATTTTATTTGACAGATAAATTTGGTGAAAAAAATTGGATTTTGCAATAACAATTTAATATGGTTGATAAGCGAAAACTAATTATTCATGCACATAGCATAGCAAACGGGCAATGTTTTTTGTTCGTTTTATCGATATAGCAGTTTCATGTAGAACGGGTACACTTTTATCACACTTTTACAGTATTCTGTGCAAGAGTATAAACATGTTCAACGAAATCAGCATTAGTGTCATGTAAAATTGTTCTTTAGTTAAAGTCCGTACGATATTTAAATTTCGATCTTAACATTGTGGAATTTTCTTACAAAATCATATCGTTAAAAAAATAAACTTTAACCAATAGGCAAAAAGTTAAATATATAAAGCCAGAAGTGAAGCTGAACTTCTTAGCTTACAAATGGTGTTTAGATGCCGAAGATGATATAATTTGGTACATTTTGTTGTTTTTTTTTTTGGCACAAAAATAAAAGCAAGTGACAGCTGCTGGATCATTGCATAGATATGTACGTGTGTGTGTAAGGGAATGAGCGGTAGGTGTGTCTTTGGGAGTTTTATAAGAGTGCTGAATAGTGATGTATAGTTCGGGTATAACAGAATATGGAGATAACAAAATAGCTGGAGAGTTTGGAGACCTATTTTTTCTTTAATAACAAATAAACTAAAAATAATTTTCAAAATTTTTTTTGGTGAGACACCAGATTAGTCCAATCCAAGTTTCCACTATAAATTTTATAGAGATCTATCCATAAATACTATACGAAATTGGGTTGCGTCTGTTTGTATGGGGAGAGTGTTAGCCTATTAATATATAGATTATGGGAGATAGCTCAAAAGACGGGGTTTGGCCTCAGGATCACGAATCTGGAAACGCTTTTTAATATTTTGCTTCTCTGAAGAGATATTTGCAATCAAAGGGGCAAGTTTTCATGTGGTTGTTGTAATTTTATTAGGCTGTACCTAAAAACGTGCGAAAAAATGCGTGCCGTGGGTCATTTTTCGATTTTTTGACCATAACTTTCCATAGAAACAAAAAATTAAAAAAGCGCTTCCGGACTCGTGATCCTGAGGCCAAAACCTGTCTTTTGAGCTATCTCCCATAATTTTAGCCAATTTATTAGCGGTTGACCCCTAAAGGAAACAAATACCCAAAAATATGTTTTTCGTAAAAAAAAGTAGAGTTATGGTGATTTCGTTTCATCAAAAAATGCGTATTTTTTATACTCTTTAATTTTCCGTATTCGTTTGCAAAATGAAGGTATAACGTCAAACAGAATATGCTTTCATTTCCTAAAAAACTCACACTTTTTACCCTCTGAAGCTTTGACAGGGTAGTTGGTTGCACTGAAAATCAGCTGACGAAAATTTTATTTGACAGATAAATTTGGTGAAAAAAATTGGATTTTGCAATAACAATTGAATATGGTTGATAAGCGAAAACTAATTTTTGATGCACATAGCATAGCAAACGGGCAATGTTTTTTGTTCGTTTTATCGATATAGCAGTTTCATGTAGAACGGGTACACTTTTATCACACTTTTACAGTATTCTGTGCAAGGGTATAAACATGTTCAACGAAATCAGCATTAGTGTCATGTAAAATTGTTCTTTAGTTAAAGTCCGTACGATATTTAAATTTCGATCTTAACATTGTGGAATTTTCTTACAAAATCATATCGTTAAAAAAATAAACTTTAACCAATAGGCAAAAAGTTAAATATATAAAGCCAGAAGTGAAGCTGGACTTCTTAGCTTACAAATGGTGTTTAGATGCCGAAGATGATATAATTTGGTACATTTTGTTGTTTTTTTTGGCACAAAAATAAAAGCAAGTGGCAGCTGCTGGATCATTGCATAGATATGTACGTGTGTGTGTAAGGGAATGAGCGGTAGGTGTGTCTTTGGGAGTTTTATAAGAGTGCTGAATAGTGATGTATAGTTCGGGTATAACAGAATGTGGGGATAACAAAATAGCTGGAGAGTTTGGAGACCTATTTTTTCTTTAATAACAAATAAACTAAAAATAATTTTCAAAATTTTTTTTGGTGAGACACCAGATTAGTCCATTCTAAGTTTCCACTATAAATTTTATAGAGATCTATCCATAAATACTATACGAAATTGGGTTGCGTTTGTTTGTATGGGGAGAGTGTTAGCCTATTAATATATAGATACTGCAATTTTTCCTAAGGTGATGAAAACATGCAACAACTGAAATTATTATGTTTCGGCTTGTAGTAATGCTATAGATTTTTTTTAACAACATTGGAAAGCTAATAACTCCTGCTTTACATTCCTGTGCATGAATTTTAATATTTTTCTTTTAAACAAATTTTTTTAAAGCTATTTTTTGAAAATTACAATTCTGATGTTGGGATAAAAATTTTTAATTCTATATAACTAACTTCACTTTTTTGTATGAAAAATATATTTTCTGCTTAGAAGATATACTTTTCCAATATTTTGTTTCTCTAAAAATTTCATAAGTAAAAAACTATTTAAAAATCGAAAAAGCTTAGCACATTAAATTATCAAAGTAAAAAATGTGGTTTCATACAAAAAAGTGGAATTAGTTATGTAAAAAGGTGCATTAGTAAAAGTTCGTATGGTATTTCCCTGCAAAAATTACGATTAGTCCGGGATCAATCCAAAGGAAAAGTAGACTACTACTTTTTTAGTCACTTTTAGATGGAATTGGTCACATTTGTTCGAGCATGTCCTATAAAGAGACTAATTGTACCCTTTTTATACCAGAATGGGTATAAATGTTTACTACTTGCAGAACACCTATATTCGATTCTCGGTGGAAGCAAAAATTTAAAACTGTTTTTTTTTTTTTTTTTAATTTAATTTTTTTCAGCAAGGAAAATTGAATTTGCTTTAAATGAGACGATTGGGGATATTTTTCTGGGCAATCTTCAACTGTATGAAAAATATATTTTCTGCTTACAAAATATACTTTTCCAATATTTAACCCCCCAAAAATTTCATAAGTGAATTAAACTTTAAAAAAATCGAGAAAAGCTTAGAACATCAAATAATCAAAGTAAAAATGGGTATTTGTTTCCTTTAGGTGTCAACTGCTAATAAATTAGGTAAAATTATGGGAGATAGCTCAAAAGACGGGGTTTGGCCTCAGGATCACGAATCTGGAAGCGCTTTTTAATATTTTGCTTCTCTGAAGAGATATAATCCAAGTGGCAAGTTTTCATGTGGTTGTTGTAATTTTATTAGGCTGTACCTAAAAACGTGAAAAAAAAATGCGTGCCGTGGGTCATTTTTCGATTTTTCGGCACTCAAAAGTAGAGTTATGGTGATTTCGTTTCATCAAAAAATGCGTATTTTTTACACTCTTCAATTTTCCGTTTTCGTTTGCAAAATGAAGGTATAACGTCAAACAGAATATGCTTTCATTTCCTAAAAAACTCACACTTTTTACCCTCTGAAGCTTTGACAGGGTAGTTGGTTGCACTGAAAATCAGCTGACGAAAATTTTATTTGACAGATAAATTTGGTGAAAAAAATTGGATTTTGCAATAACAATTGAATATGGTTGATAAGCGAAAACTAATTTTTGATGCACATAGCATAGCAAACGGGCAATGTTTTTTGTTCGTTTTATCGATATAGCAGTTTCATGTAGAACGGGTACACTTTTATCACACTTTTACAGTATTCTGTGCAAGGGTATAAACATGTTCAACGAAATCAGCATTAGTGTCATGTAAAATTATTCTTTAGTTAAAGTCCGTACGATATTTAAATTTCGATCTTAACATTGTAGAATTTTCTTACAAAATCATATCGTTAAAAAAAATAAACTCTAACCAATAGGCAAAAAGTTAAATATATAAAGCCAGAAGTGAAGCTGGACTTCTTAGCTTACAAATGATGTTTAGATGCCGAAGATGATATAATTTGGTACATTTTGTTGTTTTTTTTGGCATAAAAATAAAAGCAAGTGGCAGCTGCTGGATCATTGCATAGATATGTACGTGTGTGTGTAAGGGAATGAGCGGTAGGTGTGTCTTTGGGAGTTTTATAAGAGTGCTGAATAGTGATGTATAGTTCGGGTATAACAGAATGTGGAGATAACAAAATAGCTGGAGAGTTTGGAGACCTATTTTTTCTTTAATAACAAATAAACTAAAAATAATTTTCAAAATTTTTTTTGGTGAGACACCAGATTAGTCCATTCTAAGTTTCCACTATAAATTTTATAGAGATCTATCCATAAATACTATACGAAATTGGGTTGCGTTTGTGTGTATGGGGAGAGTGTTAGCCTATTAATATATAGATATCAACAGCTGTTGAGGTAGGTTAGTTGCGTAGTATGACTAACAGGATAAGTTGTACCCTGCAAAAATCGTTGGATTATGTGTTCCAATTTTTTGATATTGGAGTACTCCAATAGTAATCTTTTGTATACTTTATCGGACCACTTTCAGCTTTTTGAAAGTCGATCATTGCTCGTGCCTTATCGACAAAAATCTCGACACTATCGCTCTGGCAGTATATACTCCAAGGAGTAACAACATTGGAGTAGATTGCAAAGTACTCTGACTGTAGGTACTCCATGGAGTAGCAGAAACAAAGCTAAGGTTGGAGTAGGTGGTCCAATCCTAGGACATCGCAATGTTAATTGGAGCACAATTTTTATATGAAAAAGGATTACATTTGGAGTACTCTGATGCTCCAATTGGAGTACTCTTTGGATAGGTAATAGAGTACTCTCGATTTTTGCAGGGTAGTAATATAGTAAATAAATAGAAAATAAATAAATATAGTAAATAATATAAAAAGTTTGGAATTTTTACAATGGACCAATACAGGCCGTTCTTCTATAGAAACAGTGAATAGAGATACTCATACGTTTATTGAAATGGTGAACCCGATGCATCAGTACCTTTAAAACACAACTTTACAGCCAAAAGCCAAAACAAGTTCTTCAAAGAACTGAAACATCAATTAAAGGAAGGCGAATTTATAGTAGTTGGTGACTTTTCTGAAAATTTCACTTTTCTGGTACAGGACGCCATTCACGATTACCACTGGAATAGCAATCAGGTTACAGTTCACCCCTTCGTTGTTTATCGCGCAGAAAAGGATAAGAATAAGAGCTTCACATTTGAGAGCTTTGTACTCATCTCAGAGTGTAACATCCATGATACCACTGCTGTTTATTTATTTCAAAAGAAAATGATTAATTGGCTTGTATCAAAATATAATAACGACAACGTGAAAAAAATTTACTACTTTTCAGATGGCGCGGTTTCGCAATATAAAAACAAGTAAGGAAAGCTGTCTTTCATGAATAAGCGTCACGATTTTCACTGTTTGATCCCAGTACCACCTGTGTGAATTTAAATTTAGCTCATACCGAAATTATCGGAACTATCGATTATACGGGGCCGATGTGTTATATTGGTCCAATCTCATTGATTTTTGACACCGACATTCCATATTCCACAGCTACGAAATTTTACTTTCCTGCCTATATAATTACAGGAGTTATCTACCAAAATCCGTTTATCGGAACAATCGATTGTATGGGGGTTATGTGAAATATTTATCCCATCTCGATGATTTTCAACATCGATATTTCACATATAACAAGTAAGGAAAGCTGTCTTCGGCTGTGCCGAAGGCTATATACCTTTCATGAATAAGCGTCACGATTTTCACTGTTCGATCCCCAGTACAGCCGGTGTGTACTTAACTTTAGCTCATACCGAAATTATCGGAACTATCAATTATATGGGGGCGATGTGTTATATTGGTCCAATCTCATTGATTTTTAACACCGACATTCCATATTCCACAGCTACGAAATTTTACTTTCCTGCCTATATAATTACAGGAGTTATCTACCAAAATCCGTTTATCGGAACAATCGATTGTATGGGGGTTATGTGAAATATTTATCCCATCTCGATGATTTTCAACATCGATATTTCACATATAACAAGTAAGGACAGCTGTCTTCGGCTGTGCCGAAGGCTATATACCTTTCATGAATAAGCGTCACGATTTTCACTGTTTGATCCCAGTACAACCTGTGTGAATTTAAATTTAGCTCATACCGAATTTATCGGAACTATCGATCATACGGGGCCGATGTGTTATATTGGTCCAATCTCATTGATTTTTAACATCGAGATTCCACATTCCAAAGGAGAAATATTTACAAGATTTCACTCTCCTACCTATATAATTACAGTAGTTATCTACCAAAATCCGTTTATCGGAACAATCGATTGTATGAGGGCTATGTGAAATATTTATCCCTTCTCGATCATTTTCAACATCGATATTTCTTATATAAAAAAAGCAATTCTCGCAAAATTTGACGTTCCTACCTATTTAACTACATTAGTTCTAGCTCAAAATCCGTTTATCGGAACAATCGATTGTATGGGGGCTATGTGAAATATTTATCCCATCTCAATGAGTTTCAACATCGACATTTCTTATATAAAAAAAGTAATTCTCACAAAATTTGACGTTCCTACCTGTTTAATTACAGGAGTTATAGCTCAAAATCCGTTTATCGGAACAATCGATTGTATGGGGGCTATGTGAAATATTTATCCCATCTCAATGATTTTCAACATCGACATTTCTTATATAAAAAAAGTTATTCTTACAAAATTTGACGTTCCTACCTCTTTAATTACAGGAGTTACAGCCCCAAATCCGTTTATCGGAACAATCGATTGTATGGAGCTACATATATGTAATATTGGTCCGATCTTGCTGGTTCCGACAAATGATTCCTATATTAGAAAATTGTGGCCGCATACAAAATTTCAGCCAAATATCTCATAAACTGAGGGACTAGTTTGCGTTCAAACAGACAGACAGACAGACAGACAGCATACGGACAGACAGACATGGCTAAATCAACTCATCTCGTCATCCTGATCATTTCGGTATGCTTATTGATGGGTCCATCTCTTCTTCTTCTCATACTTACAAACATCGGACCAAAGTTATAATACCATCCCGGGTAGAAAATAATCTAGGCAAATCTATTTTTAATCTAGGCGCTGGCTAGATTTTCCTACAATAGACAATTCTGCCTTGGGCCTGCCAGGGCTCTGGAATGGAAAGCGTATGTTTTTCAATTTACGGGCAATTTATGGTATATTCTGTAAGGGGGCTGCCTAGTTTTGCAAACCTTGCAACTGCTCAGTTTTTCCAATCCAGGGCCTGAATATTTTTTCTATATTGGGCCGGCCTAGTTTTTCCAATCCAGCGCCAGGATAGTTTTTCCACGATTATAAATTTCAATTAAAGTTGTTCATTTGCCGAACAAATTTCATGAGTTGTAACAGCTGAATGGATAGAGATGATGACTGTAATGTGAAGGTGACTGGGTTCAATGCTGGCTCAGGGGCAATGCATTTTTTAATTGTTTATTAAATGTGTGTGAAATTTAATTCAAGTTGTTCATTTGCAGAAAATATTTCAATGACTGGAATAGCCCAATGGACACAGAGAAGACAACTGTGATGTAAAGGTGCCCGGGTTCAATGCTGACCGAAAGGCAATGAATTATTTTATTTCTCAGCTGGCATTGCCTTGGAAAAACTAGGCAGGGCCTAGATTAGCATTACCCAATAGGCCCTTTATTAAAAATAAATAAATATAGTAAATAATATAAAAAGTTTGGAATTTTTACAATGGACCAATACAGGCCGTTCTTCTATAGAAACAGTGAATAGAGATACTCATACGTTTATTGAAATGGTGAACCCGATGCATCAGTACCTTTAAAACACAACTTTACAGCCAAAAGCCAAAACAAGTTCTTCAAAGAACTGAAACATCAATTAAAGGAAGGCGAATTTATAGTAGTTGGTGACTTTTCTGAAAATTTCACTTTTCTGGTACAGAACGCCATTCACGATTACCACTGGAATAGCAATCAGGTTACAGTTCACCCCTTCGTTGTTTATCGCGCAGAAAAGGATAAGAATAAGAGCTTCACATTTGAGAGCTTTGTACTCATCTCAGAGTGTAACATCCATGATACCACTGCTGTTTATTTATTTCAAAAGAAAATGATTAATTGGCTTGTATCAAAATATAATAACGACAATGTGAAAAAAATTTACTACTTTTCAGATGGCGCGGTTTCGCAATATAAAAACAAGTAAGGAAAGCTGTCTTTCATGAATAAGCGTCACGATTTTCACTGTTTGATCCCAGTACCACCTGTGTGAATTTAAATTTAGCTCATACCGAAATTATCGGAACTATCGATTATACGGGGCCGATGTGTTATATTGGTCCAATCTCATTGATTTTTGACACCGACATTCCATATTCCACAGCTACGAAATTTTACTTTCCTGCCTATATAATTACAGGAGTTATCTACCAAAATCCGTTTATCGGAACAATCGATTGTATGGGGGTTATGTGAAATATTTATCCCATCTCGATGATTTTCAACATCGATATTTCACATATAACAAGTAAGGAAAGCTGTCTTCGGCTGTGCCGAAGGCTATATACCTTTCATGAATAAGCGTCACGATTTTCACTGTTCGATCCCCAGTACAGCCGGTGTGTACTTAACTTTAGCTCATACCGAAATTATCGGAACTATCAATTATATGGGGGCGATGTGTTATATTGGTCCAATCTCATTGATTTTTAACACCGACATTCCATATTCCACAGCTACGAAATTTTACTTTCCTGCCTATATAATTACAGGAGTTATCTACCAAAATCCGTTTATCGGAACAATCGATTGTATGGGGGTTATGTGAAATATTTATCCCATCTCGATCAACATCGATATTTCACATATAACAAGTAAGGACAGCTGTCTTCGGCTGTGCCGAAGGCTATATACCTTTCATGAATAAGCGTCACGATTTTCACTGTTTGATCCCAGTACAACCTGTGTGAATTTAAATTTAGCTCATACCGAATTTATCGGAACTATCGATCATACGGGGCCGATGTGTTATATTGGTCCAATCTCATTGATTTTTAACATCGAGATTCCACATTCCAAAGGAGAAATATTTACAAGATTTCACTCTCCTACCTATATAATTACAGTAGTTATCTACCAAAATCCGTTTATCGGAACAATCGATTGTATGAGGGCTATGTGAAATATTTATCCCTTCTCGATCATTTTCAACATCGATATTTCTTATATAAAAAAAGCAATTCTCGCAAAATTTGACGTTCCTACCTATTTAACTACATTAGTTCTAGCTCAAAATCCGTTTATCGGAACAATCGATTGTATGGGGGCTATGTGAAATATTTATCCCATCTCAATGAGTTTCAACATCGACATTTCTTATATAAAAAAAGTAATTCTCACAAAATTTGACGTTCCTACCTGTTTAATTACAGGAGTTATAGCTCAAAATCCGTTTATCGGAACAATCGATTGTATGGGGGCTATGTGAAATATTTATCCCATCTCAATGATTTTCAACATCGACATTTCTTATATAAAAAAAGTTATTCTTACAAAATTTGACGTTCCTACCTCTTTAATTACAGGAGTTACAGCCCCAAATCCGTTTATCGGAACAATCGATTGTATGGAGCTACATATATGTAATATTGGTCCGATCTTGCTGGTTCCGACAAATGATTCCTATATTAGAAAATTGTGGCCGCATACAAAATTTCAGCCAAATATCTCATAAACTGAGGGACTAGTTTGCGTTCAAACAGACAGACAGACAGACAGACAGCATACGGACAGACAGACATGGCTAAATCAACTCATCTCGTCATCCTGATCATTTCGGTATGCTTATTGATGGGTCCATCTCTTCTTCTTCTCATACTTACAAACATCGGACCAAAGTTATAATACCATCCCGGGTAGAAAATAATCTAGGCAAATCTATTTTTAATCTAGGCGCTGGCTAGATTTTCCTACAATAGACAATTCTGCCTTGGGCCTGCCAGGGCTCTGGAATGGAAAGCGTATGTTTTTCAATTTACGGGCAATTTATGGTATATTCTGTAAGGGGGCTGCCTAGTTTTGCAAACCTTGCAACTGCTCAGTTTTTCCAATCCAGGGCCTGAATATTTTTTCTATATTGGGCCGGCCTAGTTTTTCCAATCCAGCGCCAGGATAGTTTTTCCACGATTATAAATTTCAATTAAAGTTGTTCATTTGCCGAACAAATTTCATGAGTTGTAACAGCTGAATGGATAGAGATGATGACTGTAATGTGAAGGTGACTGGGTTCAATGCTGGCTCAGGGGCAATGCATTTTTTAATTGTTTATTAAATGTGTGTGAAATTTAATTCAAGTTGTTCATTTGCAGAAAATATTTCAATGACTGGAATAGCCCAATGGACACAGAGAAGACAACTGTGATGTAAAGGTGCCCGGGTTCAATGCTGACCGAAAGGCAATGAATTATTTTATTTCTCAGCTGGCATTGCCTTGGAAAAACTAGGCAGGGCCTAGATTAGCATTACCCAATAGGCCCTTTATTAAAAAGCATTAACAAACAGATAAGGGCCTGCGTAAACTTTCCTTGGCAGGCCCATGATTTTAAAAGGGAAAATCTAGACAGGCCCAAGGCTAAATTTAGCAGATTTTCTACCCGGGATTTCATGTTCATGAAAGGTATAAAAATAGCGATACTTCCAAAATTTCACGTTCCTACGTTTTTAATTACAGGAGTTATAGCCAAAAATCCGTTTATCGGAATAATCGATTGTATGAGAGCTTTGTGAAATATTTATCCCATCTCAATGATTTTCAACGTCGATATTTCACTTATAAAAATAGCAATACTTACAAAATTTCACGTTCCTATCTCTTAAATTAAAGGAGCTATCTACCAAAATCCGTTTATCGGAACAATCGATTGTATGGGGGCTATGTGAAATATTTATCCGATCTCTATGATTTTCAACATCGATATTTTACATATAAAAATAGCAATATGTAGTTACAAAATTTCACATTCTTAGTTCTTAAATTAAAGGAGTTATAGCTCAAAATCCGCTTATCGGAACAATCGATTGTATGGGAGCTATATGTAATATCGGTCGGATCTTGCTGGTTCCGACAAATGATTCCTATATTGGAAAATGGTGGCCGCATACAAAATTTCAGCCAAATATCTCAAAAACGGAGGGACTAGTTTGCGTTCAAACAGACAGACGGACATGGCTAAATCAACTCAACTCGTCATCCTGATCATTTCATGGTCATGAAAGGTATAATAAATACAATTTTATTAATTTAATGTATCACTTTCAGAATTTTAATATAAAAGCGGAATGGCACTTTTTTGCCACATCGCATGGTAAAAACGCTTGTGATGGAATCGGTGGTACTGTTAAAAGATTTGATTTACTACCCCAATTGAATTTTTTAATACTGTCAAAAATGAATTTAAAACAAGTAAGGAAAGCTGTCTTCGGCTGTGCCGAAGGCTAAATACCTTTCATGAATAAGCGTCACGATTTTCACTGTTTGATCCCCAGTACAGCCTGTGTGAATTTAACTTTAGCTCATACCGAAACTTTAGCTCATATGGTCCAATCTCATTGATTTTTAACATCGACATTCCACATTCTAAAATAGCAACATTTACGAAATTTCACGTTCCTACCGATATAATTACAGGAGTTATCTACCAAAATCCGTTTATCAGAACAATCGATTGTATGGGGGCTATGTGTAATATTTATCCCATTTCAATGATTTTCAACATCGATATTTCACATATAAAAATAGCAATACGTCCAAAATTTCACGTTCCTACGTGTTTAATTACAGGAGTTATAGCCCAAAATCCGTTTATCGGAATAATCGATTGTATGGGAGCTATGTGAAATATTTATCCCATCTCTATGAGTTTCAACATCGATATTTCACATATAAAAATAGCAATACTTACAAAATTTCACGTTCCTACGTGTTTAATTACAGGAGTTATAGTCCAAAATCCGTTTATCGGAATAATCGATTGTATGGGAGCGATGTGAAATATTTACGCCATCTCAATGATTTTCAACATCGATATTTCGCATATAAAAATAGCGATACTTCCAAAATTTCACGTTCCTACCTATGTATATAATTACAGGAGTTATCTACCAAAATCCGTTTATCGGAACAATCGATTGTATGGGGGCTATGTGAAATATTTATCCAATCTCGATGATTTTCAACATCGATATTTCACATATAAAAATAGCAATACATCCAAAATTTTACGTTCCTACGTGTTTAATTACAGGAGTTATAGCCCAAAATCCGTTTATCGGAATAATCGATTGTATGGGAGCTATGTGAAATATTTATCCCATCTCTATGAGTTTCAACATCGATATTTCACATATAAAAATAGCAATACTTACAAAATTTCACGTTCCTACGTGTTTAATTACAGGAGTTATAGTCCAAAATCCGTTTATCGGAATAATCGATTGTATGGGAGCTATGTGAAATATTTATCCCATCTCTATGATTTTCAGCATCGATATTTCACATATAAAAATAGCAACACTTATAAAATTTCACGTTCCTTCGTGTTTAATTACAGGAGTTATAGCCCAAAATCCGTTTATCGGAATAATCGGTTGCATGGGAGCTATATGTTACTGGTTCCGACAAATGATTCCTATATTGGAAAATGGTGGCCGCATACCAAATTTCAGCCAAATATCTCAAAAACTGAGGGACTAGTTTGCGTTCAAACAGACAGACAGACGAACAGACGGACATGGCTAAATCAACTCATCTCGTCATCCTGATCATTTCGGTATACTTATTGATGGGTCTATCTCTTCTTCTTCTCATATTTACAAACATCGGACCAAAGTTATAATAGCATTTCATGTTCATGGAAGGTATAACAATGCAATTTGGTTTCTGCTCCAAAGCTGATTACCAAAAAGAAAAAGATTTCCTAAAGGATCGTTTCGCTACAGCTGTTCGAATGAATGGCACACGGTCATTCCACAGCTTTATACCCTTTTCAAGCAACGAAATTAAATGTAAAGTTGTATCGACTTGTAATGAGAGCGATTGTAAAATTTTTAAAGTAATAAAAAAACTGACCTAATTTAAAATATAAAACAACATTTTCATAATATTTATGCCATTTCGAAGTATTATATAGTGTAAAAATTTTTGTATCACAAACTTACTGTGCGTAAAAATCATAGATTTATTCAACATTAAATTTTCAATTTTTTTTTCTCGAAAACAAAAAAAAAACATTCTTTTAAATTTGAAGGGTAGGTTACGAACATATTCAAGTTTATTTCAGATTTTTTTTAAAGAGAATTGGTGCTATCCTTCATTACTTTGCACTGAAAAAAAAAATTTATTTTATTTTTCAATCATATTATTTTTCAAAATTTTGACAACATAAAATTTTTTTATAAACCTAAATAATTTTAAAGACTTTTTGTGGTAAACGATTTTTTTCTAAAATTAATAGTTTAAAAGATATTTTAACTCAAAGAAAAGCTTTCAAAAATTTGAAATTGTCAATAAAATCCAAAATATTCAAAATTTAAAAAAAAAATTTGACACACTATTCTAGACGTCAAATACTACATGTCTTCCGAATTTGAAGAAAATCGGAGAGGTCGACCTATCTTTTCATATGGAATGCATCTGTTGTTAGTGACATGTTCTGATATACTACACCTCCTTTCCAAAAAAAAATCGTGAATACATATAAACGATTTTATAGCTGTGGTGTATTTAAGTGATTTTTGTTTTCTTTTCATGTACATTTCCACAATTTATGAATCTCTCAGTTGGTACATTTCAGATTTTTATTGTTTGCCATTTGTTTATAAAATTTTTCTGTTGTGCCTGGTAATTAATTATATTACAATGTTTTCAGTTTTGTTTATTTATTTTCAAGTGAGTAATATATAACTTATGTTTTTAGATGTTTGTTTACTTGTTTATTCATTCATCTGATACATTTGACTTTTTATGCCCAGCTGTACTTGTACACAGGGTATTATAACTTTGTTAGGATAACGGTTGGTTGTACAGGTATAAAGGAATCGAGATAGATATAGACTTCCATATATCAATATGATCAGGATCGAAAAAAAATTTGATTGAGCCATGTCCGTCCGTCTGTCCGTCCGTCCGTCCGTCCGTCTGTCCGTTAACACGATAACTTGAGCAAATAATGAGATATCTTCACCAAATTTGGCATGCGTACTTATTTGGGTTCAGAATAGATTGCTATTGAAAATGGGTAAAATCGGACCATAACCACGCCCCTTTTTCGATATCGAAAATTTCGAAAAACGTATAAAATGGGTTAATTCAATATTAGAAGCAGCTACAATGATAAAATTTGCAATATGTATTGATTTAGATGTTCTAAGGCCGATTTTATAAAAAAATTTGAAAAGGGGGCGTGGTACCGCCCACGTACATTTGAAGAAATTTTAAAATTTTGACTCTTAATAACTTCAGAACAGTTTATGCTAGTATAACGAAATTTCGTAGAGGACATACTATTGTTGTGGTAAATTCAGCTATAGAAAATAAACGAAATCGCTTCGCGACCACGCCTACTTTTTCATAAAAGTTATATTGAAAGGAGGTGGAAATATTGAAAAGTCCATATCTAATTAACTGATTTCGCTATAATAATATAATTTGGTACATACATCAACTTTCATATTCTTTACATAATTTTTTCAAAATTTTGGAAAGTGGGCGTGGCACCGCCCACTTATGAGTCAAGCAATTTTTAAATTCGACTGCTAACAACTTCAGAACGGTGTGAGATAGATTTACGAAACTAGGTACCAGGCATGTTATGTTTATGTAGAGTACTACCACAGAAAATAAGAAAAATCGGTGAACGATCACGCCCACTTTTGAACTAAAGTTCTCTAAACGAGAGTTAGGAAACCGGAATATGCAAAATGAGTCCAGAATGAAACCATGTACAGATGTATTACTGGCCAGGCTTTTAACACCATTAACTATACAAAACAAAGAATAACAGCATGTTATGTGCACAGCTGGGTATGTAATGTTCGGGTTCACCCGAACTTAGACTTCCTTACTTGTTTCTTATAATTTTGTTTATATTTTGAACAGTTAAGTTTCGGTTTTTTGTTTATGACTTACACATTTTTTAAAAAAAAACATTTTCTTATGGTCGTAAAAATTATTGTGTAATTTATGAGCTAGGTTAGGTAAGGTGCAAGTTGATCCCGCAGAGGCACACTTAGGCCAGTTTTGAAAGGCCCGTTGTGATACCACCAACACAAGGAAAGTCAGTCCCGGGACCCAGCCATATGCCAAATCCCTGAGTTGTTGGGATTTTCCACATAGCAGAATCCCGGGACTGACACTCCTAAACCGACACCGTTACTCCTCCTCGAACCACTTAGATGACTTTATGAAGCCCATCAAGTCCTTTTTGTCCAGTTCCGCGATCTGGCTTAGGCTATCCAGGAACGGAACTCCCAAAAAGCGCGTTCTCGCGCCGCTTAAAGCCGGACAGTTGCAGATGAGGTGCTCCACTGTTTCTTTCTCCTCATCATCTTTGCAACTCCTGCAGCATCGTCGGTAGGGCACACCTAGCCTTTCTGCATGCCTACCAATGAGGCAGTGACCGGTTAATACCCCTATCAATATGCAGATTTCCCTCCTAGTTAGGGCACAAATGCGTCTAGACCTTTTAAGATCCCATTTTGGCCAGCTTTGTTTCGATATCCGACACCCTGGGGATTGCAGCCATCTTTCGTTGGCTTGACGGAGTGTGTGCTCCTTCAGCATTAGTTTGCATGTGGCAAACGGCATACCTAAGCGCTCTTTATCCTGAAGAACCTGCTTGGTCGTGCCCTGCCTGGCAAGCTCGTCTGCTTTACAGTTTCCCTCAATGTCCCTATGTCCCGGGACGCGGTTCTGTTGGGCCATCTCCTGAAGAGATCGACGACAGCTGAGCGTCAGTTCAGAGTTGAAGGTGTATGAGCCAAGGGATTTGATTGCCGCTTGGGTATCGCTGAAAATAGCGATATCTTCTCCGATAACACGTTTGCTTAACCAGACCACGGCGTCCAGGATTGCCGAGACTTCCGCCTGGAAGACGCTACAGTGATCAGTTAGTCTGAAGGAGAGCTCAAGGTCCAAATCCCTTGAATAAACCCCTCCTCCAACTCTGCCGTCCAACTTCGAGCCGTCGGTGTATATGGAAGGTCCACCATTTGTTTCGGGACACCAATCCGTCCTCTCCCAGTCTTCTTTTCTGGGAATGTTTATTTTAAAACAGCTATCTCCGACTGTAGTGGTCGCACAACGATCTGTGCTTAGAGGAAGAAAGCTGTAAGATTCCAGAATACTGGAGTGTCCAATAGTACCCGCAGCCCAACTGGAGGTTTCCCTTAGGCGCAGAGCTGATGCCGCCGCTGACCGAAACCCTTCCAGATCAAGTGGCAAAATGCCCAGAATGACCTGGAGGGCTTTGTTGGGCGTTGTCCTTAGCGCACCGCTTATACAGATCATATTGGATCTATGGACTTTCCGCAACAGATTCAGGTATGTTGCCTTGCTCAGCGCAGGCCACCATACGACGACTCCATACAGCATGATTGGGCGAATGATGACCGTGTAGATCCAACTGCATACTCTAGGGCTGAGCCCCCATTTTTTGCCAATGGCTCTTTTGCATGTGTAAAGAGCGATGCAAGCTTTCTTCTGGCGCTGAAGAACATTCTCCTTCCAATTCAATTTCCTGTCCAGAACTATGCCTAGAAACTTGGCCTTATCCGACAAGCCCAGGCGAGTGCCATCTAGTTCTGGTAGGCTTAGTGGCGGTATTTTGTACCGGTTGGTGAAGAGGACAAGTTCCACCTTCCCCGGGTTGATACTAAGTCCGCAGCGAGAGGACCACGTCGAAGCTTCTCGCAGTGCTACTTGCATCAGGCCCCGCAGAGTTTGTGGGAACTTGTCTCTGAATGCAATAGCTAAATCGTCTGCGTATGCCACTATTTCCCCCCCCCCCCCCCCAGCTTGTGTCACGTAGCAACGAGTTGACTGTGAGGTTCCATAAAAGCGGGGAAAGAACACCACCCTGGGGTGTTCCCCTTCTGACATAGCGTGATAACTCAACCGTACCAAGTGAAGAAGCTATTTTCCTTCCCCTTAAAAGTTGTTCAATTAAACCAGTTAGAGGTCTATCTACGCCCAGATTAGTTAGAGCGGAGTTGATAGCCTCCGGGCTTATATTGTTGAAAGCCCCCTCAATTTCTAGGAGGGCCACGAGACAGTAGTCCTTTAAACACAGCGATTTCTCAATGACAGACACTAGGCTATGCAGAGCGGTTTCTGTTGATTTACCCTTGGTGTATGCATGCTGATAGCTAGAGATAAGGTTGCTATCAATAGTCGTTGAGAGGTAGTCGCTTAGTATCCTCTCAAAGGTTTTTAGTACAAAGGACGAGAGACTGATCGGTCTGTAGTCTTTTGGCTCGTAGTGGGATGCCTTCCCAGCCTTAGGGATAAAAACTATCGTGACGCTTCTCTAGGAACCCGGAATGTGGTTGAGAGCCAAGCAGGCTGTGGAGAGAAATACCAGCCATTTAGCTGATGTCTCCAACGTGTTTATAAGTTGCGCGGGGATAATCCCGTCCGGCCCGGCAGCCTTATACGGTTCAAGGGTTTCCTCTTCCGTGCTGGTCCAGGATCCGTCAGGTTTTCGCAAATAGCTGATGGCTGTTTGACTTTTCGAGAGGACTCGTCTAAGTCTCGCTGTGTCGTCGACCTTTTCGACGCCAGTGCAGAAATTTCTCCACGAGGTTCTCTTCGCCTGTCTCAGAGCATTTTTGTAGGCCCTTAGTTTAGCTTTATATTCGTGCCAATGAGGCTCAGAGCCGAAGCTCTTGGCCTTGTTAAATTGTTTCCGGCATGATTTGCGGAGCGAGTCCAAATCGTAGGACCACCTTCAGATAGTGAGGTCTATGACCTCCCTGCGGGTCTTAGTGATAAAAGCTAACATTATAATTAAAATTGGATTTATTTATTCAATAGCTTAAGTCTATTTTTATGAATTAAGATTTTCTTATTTTCATTATTTAAATCTAGGTTTTCTACGTTATAGGTGGTTAAAGCATAGTTATTTTTATTATCAATATTTACTACTCAATAGGGGGTTAAATTATAGTTATTTTTATTATCGATATTTACTACTTTATAGGGCCCTTTGTATCTACTATCTAACTTATGACCTGATTCATTTTTAACTTGCACTAAATCTCCTATATTTATTTCCTTATATTGAATATTTTTATCGTAATTAAGTTTTTGTTTTTCCTTTGCTTCTTTAAGTAGTTTATTAGCTCTTAGTTGTGCTATTTGCAACCTGTATTTAATTTCTTTGTCGTAAGCCTGAGAATTGTATAATGGGCTTACGGTATTTTCTTGCAAAAATTCGTTAATTTGGGGTTTTTTACCAAAAACTAATTCAAATGGGCAATAACCGTGAGCTGTAGATGGGGTTGTATTGTAACAATACGCTAAATATTTAAGATATTCATCCCAGTCATCTCTGTCGATAGATATTTAAGAACGCACGTATTCATTGAAAGTTCTATGACTACGTTCAACAGTGCCTAGTGTTTGATGGCTCAATATTGAGAAGTTTACATAGTTCCTCAAATACGCTATTTTTATATTCGGATCCCATATCCGTTTTTATGGTTTTCATACTTCCATAAACCAAAATGAAATTTTCGAAAATAGTTTTGGCTACTGTTTTTGCGTGTTTGCTCTGTATGGGAATTGCAATCAGATATTTAGTCAATTCACATATTAGAGTAACAGCATATTCATTACCATTCGACGTTCTGGGTAGTGGTCCAATGGTATCTATCTATTATATTAATAGGCTAACAAATTTTACATATAAATCATTGCCAAGCTTAAACCCATACTAAATATGCATAAATATTTATGAAATGCATATGGATTTGTTGGCATACCTCTAAGGCAGTGCACAATTATCTAATATATAACCAAAACTGCTTCATTTATCTGTAATAAGCGAATGAAAATTTTTCATGCAACTTAAATTGGTTATCTGACAATCAATTTGTAAATAAAGCGATAGCCCAGTGGGAAGCGTTAGGGGGTAGTGGTCGAGCGTTTGATGGTTCGAGTACAGTTAGTTACACAGCTATAGGCCAAAATTTTTTTCTTTTTTGTCATTGAAAATTGTTTATATTTTTTATATATTTTTATATTTCTAATCTTGACTTTTTAATATTTTTATAAACAATATTTTTATGTTTGTGATCTCTATTTTCGAGAAGAAAAAAATTTGGTGCGAATATTTTTAGTTTACGGAAAGCCATGTGAAATAATAATTTTATATCATAAATATACATACATACCACCCATTATAGAAATGCTATAACCGCTTATACAATTTCTTTTTGTTTTTTTTTTTTTGGTAAATATTTCAAAAAATTACCATTAATATAAGTCTGACTGCTCTAATTTTTGAAGATGAAAGCTGCAATTTGCGAATTTTTTTTCAAATTCTATCGATTGAGATAGAGTTGCTGATAAATTCCTTAATTAATGTATAAAAATCGACAAAATATTTTATGGATACTACGTTTTTTTGAACTAATCCAAGTGATAAGCGGAAATCTTAAATTTTACTGAAGACAACAAATAATTTCTTTTCAAATGTATATATGTATTAACTTTTAAAAGGGCAGATTTGCAACCCGAGCCCCAAACAAGTCTAGACCAAATTGAATAGAATTTTTTTTAAAATCAATATACATTTTTTTTTCTTTAAATCAAAAGAAAAATCCATATAAAGTGTCTTTTAAATATTGCTAAGTTATGGTTAAAGAAAAAAGCTAGAAAACCCTCAAACTTTTTTTGACCTAACCAGAATTTGTAATTTACCCCCACTAAAAAGTTTTAAAACCACGCCATGTATAATACATTTTTTTAAAATACAACCCATACTTCTCTAAATTGAATGTGTAACTATTTTCGTTCTCTCGCTCATTAATACTTTTTAATATTACACGAACTCATATTTCCAAATTTCCACCCCTTCAAAATAAACGTCAAGCCAATTTCATACTCATATCTATTTATATACACATATACATATGTATATGCGTAAACACTCCAATTCTCTCGCTCATTGAGTTCAAACAGTAGATTCGGTGTTGAACTCATATGTATATTGAAATGTTACACTCCAAATAGATGGCGTCGGCGCGAATAGCCAATTTGTTTCCGCATGAGAGTTGCCCCAATATGTGTTGTTATGTACCAAAGTATTAAAAAAAAGTGACAATTTGTTTTTCTCATATCTCGCACGCTTTATTATAAACGAAAATAGTTTAAAAATAAAATTTTTAGAAAAGAAGCAATCAATGTTTTAACTTTCTGTATTGAAATTCATCAAGAAAAAAAAAATGAGATTGAAATAGATACACCCATTGCCGTCAATTCTATATAATATGAAAATTTTCCTTTTTAAAAAAATAAAAATCAAACATCTTTTTCGTAGAATTCTATAATAAAAATGAGATAACTATCATCGCCTTATATTCCAAAGTTTTAATAAACAAATGAAAAACTAAAAATTTTATATTGTTGTGCCATAAAATCATGAAAAAATTAAATTTTCAATTACATACATATACTTATAATAAAATGTAATTTAACTATACAATTTTTTGGTAAAACGTTATCAAAATTATATTTTTCCATAAAGCTCTAATATGTATGTATATCTATTATATTAATAGGCTAACAAATTTTACATATAAATAATTGCCAAGCTTAAACCCATACTAAATATGCATAAATATTTATGAAATGCAAATGGATTTGTTGGCATACCTCTAAAGCAGTGCACAATTATCTAATATATAACCAATACTGCTTCATTTCTCTGTAATAAGCGAATGAAAATTTCTCATGCAACTTGAATTGGTTATCTGACAATCAATTTGTAAATAAAGCGATAGCCCAGTGGGAAGCGTCAGGGGGTAGTGGTCGAGCGGTTGATGGTTCAAGTACAGTTACAGCTATCGGCCAAAATTTTTTCTTTTTTGTCATTGAAAATTTTTTATATTTTTTATATATTTTTATATTTCTAATCTTGACTTCTTAAAATTTTTATAAACAATATTTTTATGTTATGATTTCTATTTTCGAGAAAAAAAAATTTGGTGCGAATATTTTTAGTTTACGGAAAGCCATGTGAAATAATAATTTTAGATCATAAATATACATACATACCACCCATTATAGAAATGCTATACAATTTCTTTTTTTTTTTTGGTAAATATTTCAAAAAATTACCATTAATATAAGTCTGACTGCTCTAATTTTTGAAGATGTAAGCTGCAATTTGCGAATTTTTTTCAAACATAGTGGTCTGTTTATTCAATTTCTGTAGATTATTTCGATAAATTTCACGATTTCTATCGATTGAGATAGAGTTGCTGATAAATTCCTTATTTAAAGTATAAATATCGAAAACATATTTTATGGATACTTAAATTTTTACTAAACCAAGTGATAAGCGGAAATCTTAAATTTTACTGAAGACAACAAATAATTTCTTTTCATATGTACCTATATATGTATTAACTTTTAAAAGGGCAGATTTGCAACCCGAGCCCCAAACAAGTCTAGACCAAATAGAATAGAATTTTTTTAAAAATCAATATACATTTTTTTTCTTTAAATCAAAGGAAAAATCCATATAAAGTGTCTTTTAAATATTGCTAAGTTATGGTTAAAGAAAAAAGCTAGAAAACCCTCAAACTTTTTTTGACCTAACCAGAATTTGTAATTTACCCCCACTAAAAAGTTTTAAAACCACGCCATGTATAATACATTTTTTTTAAATACAACCCATACTTCTCTAAAATGAATGTGTAACCACCCTGCAGTTCTACGGTGGCAAGATATCCGCTTGAACCTGCATTTTCTCATGCCCCTGCTATCCTATCCTTTATCAAGCCCTAAATGTATAGAAAATGGGCAAACAATTTTATTTTTATAACGCAGCATGCCATGACTTTTCTATAAATTTTGACAAATTAAAAATTATTTTTATGTCAAAAAAAAATTTTCAAAACAAAAAGTTGTACAAAATATTGAAAAACAAAAAGTTTTAGTCGGTGCAAAAAAATAAATAAGTTGATTTAAAATAATAAATTGTGTATAATAATAACAACTAATAAATAATTGTGTAGTGCAATAATATAAATAAATTACTAATCGTGTTCAATAAGGTAAGAGTGAATATGGTAGGCAAACGACATTTGAAGCGTTTGATCAAAAAAGAGCAGGAGCTAATAATTAGTGAACTACGAAATGTAGACCCAGAGGAGTCAGAAGTAGATGGGGGAGGGGATATATTTCCATACTTTGTTGAGGAAGAAAAAGTTGAGGGTGAAGATAGTTGTATGGAAGTCTGGAATAACAGTGTGCGGAAGGAGAGCTTAACAGAAAAGCTAAGAAGGCTTCACATAAAACATGGACTGTCTCGTGAATTTTCGAAAGAGTTGATAAAAGTTCTAAGAGAGGAAGATATAGAAGTGGGTCCCTTTTATAAATCGGCTTGCCCGATAACACCCCAAATTTCAAAGGTTTCTGGTGGAGAATATCTGCATATAGGGTTTAAGTTACAAATAGAAAGACTTCTAAATGTTTGTAGTGACGTAATGATGCTGAGTATTGACATAAATGTCGACGGTCTTCCCCTCTATGACAGCTCAAAAGCGCAGCTATGGCCTATCTTAATTAGATTTAATAATGTAAAAACCACGCCTGTACTTCCAATAGCAGTATATTTAGGAAATAGCAAACCAAAAAATTGTTCAGATTTTTTAGCCAAATTCTGTGAGGAAGCCGCAGATGTTATTGAGAACGGACTTCTTGTTGATGGAAAAATTGTTGAAATTTGTATACGCGCAATAATTTGTGGTGCCCCAGCAAAAGCTTACCTATCCGGTATACCATCGCATACATCTCGACACGGCTGTTCGAAATGTACTCAGATAGCTAAAAAAATAGACGGTGTTTTAACGTATAGTACAAGCGCTGGTGAACTTATATCAGATGAAGATTTTTCTCAAAGAAAGTCCGAAAAGCATCATTCTACTGAGTACCTAACCAAAAAAACCAAAGAAACGGCGCAGTCCATGTTAGACCTCTTCGTAGAAAACTTCGGAGTTTTATTTGGGTCAAATAGTGTTTCGTATAATGTTCATTCCCTGTTACATTTAAAAGAAACAATCTCTGTTGTAGGAGACCCAATTTCAGGCTCTGCATATGCTTTCGAAAATTATCTGCAGCAGCTCAAAAAAATGGTCAAGAAACCGTCGCAAATATTACAGCAGTTAAATAGAAAAATTTTTGAGGTACCTTTGTCGATCCCAGAAGAACCCCTAGAGCCTACATAGTTGGAAGTTCATGTCATTTGAAGGGTGCTGTTTTAAGAAATAAAAGTCCTGACAACTATTGTTTTTTGCAAAACGATGTACCCTTTCAAAGCGCGATTTTAGGCGACCAAAATGTTATTAAAGGCTCAAAATTAAGGAACGCCAGTAACTTTTATCCAGAGCCGTTTGATCCATCGAACTTTGGTATATATATGGTTAATAGGCCAATACAGGGAGTGTTAGACGAAGAAGAGAGCGTTTCCTTAAATGATTTAAAATGCAAAGCAGTGGGAATATTTTATAATGAAAGTTCCTTAATAATAATACCAATTTTGCATTCGTTTTAATCTTCAACAACGTTTGTATTCACTTTTGCCGATTAGTATTTAGCACATTAGTAGATAATATAATAATAACTTAAACGATAACATTAAAAATAAAATAAATTACTACACTGAATCATAATAAAGAATGAACAATAATCCAAATATTATACGAAAGATGTTCAAAAATGGTAAGCTTCAATTTTAATCGGAATTATTATGCATATTTACTGATGTTCATTATTTTCAGACGAGGAAAATAGGCTGAACAGGCCGTGTTGTGGATGCGGAGAACGCGTAGCGAACTTGGAAGGTAAGATCGAATAAAATATATGTATAAAAACTAGCTGCCCGAAAGACATTGCACATCAAAAATGTATTTTCTTGCATGTATCGCTATCCCTATACCTATTTCCCTTTCCCAAATCCTATATGTATGGAATCTGCCACACCCCCGTTATATATTCAACAAGGAATACTTGCAGAGATATGCAATATGAAAAATCTCATTTATATGGGAGGTGCCACGTCCGCTTTATCCATTTGATCCGGTTTGTGAATCTAAACCATCCTCGAGCTTACCTGAGAAACTACACACAAAATTTAAGAACAGAAGATTTTTATATATTTTTGATGTCTATGCAAAACCACCTATCTGAAAGCAATCAAATTTTACAGGAGAGCAAAAAAACTTATTTCCTTTTAATCCGCTGCATAATCTTGACACTGAATTTTTGTTTCTGTTTTTAAAAGATAATATTTACCTGAATAACCTAGAATTGAACTAAAGTTTCAAGTAGTTAGCTATGTTGTTTGTGAAATTATTTTGCCTATAGGCGGTTTTGCAAATAACTTTGCTGGAATTTTGTTTTTTTTATGAAGCGGGTGGGTGGTTTTGCATCCAAAATTGAGCTACCTACACCATTACATTTTCTAGGGAGGTTACCGATTTTTGTGTAATTATTTGGTATGCGAAATTTATTTTTTTAAAGATGAAACTCGATGGAATGTAGGGTTACCAAATTTCATTTTTGCCACGTTCGTCATTTGGAAGGTTTTGCATCTGGCAGATAGGTGGTTTTGCATAGAAATCGACGATATAAGCCTGGGAGTAGAAGTAAAACGTATAAAATGTTTGATAAAAATCCGTATACAAAATTGTACAGTAATAGTCAGAAAAATTGTTTTTCCATTGATTTTATTTGAAAAGCTCAGAACCAAAAGGATCTAAGTGAAATTTTTTTTAAAATTGAGTTATACACATATTTGTATAGTTAAATATAGTGTCTATGAGCTGACCATGCGATCCAAGCCATTTTGGACATTTTAGTGCCATATATTTGCCGAACCAAAAACATACTACATTTTTTTGAATTAATGATTGGAGCAAAAAGGATCTAAGTGCGCTCCTCCAAGCAATAAAATTCAATTGCTCGGCCAAAAGAACATGCAGAATTTTTCCGAGTATGCAGTTTTGTAGACCCTTTAATTTTAATCTAACAAAGTGCTAAACTTAAGTTCGTAGGAAGTCTAGCTGATTTTTGGAAATTTTATAAAAAGTGCGCTTGGAACCAGAAAAAAAATTGCCAAAAATCAGCGAGACTTCGCTCGAACTTAAGTTTAGCACTTTGTTAGACTAAAACTAAAGGGACTACAAAACTGCATACTCGAAATTTTGAAAATTTTTTTGAAAATTTTGAAATTTTGAAAATTTTTGCAATAATTTTTTAAATTTACAGCTATTTTCCATCTGCAGTAAACATCCTTTGAAATAGTTGACTAACCTGCATTCATTTTGACCGGAATCATTTCAAACGTATTTACCCAGAATTTACGATAAGTAATTTACTTTAACCTTAATTATCTCAATTCAACGTCGATGGTACTTAGATCCTTTTGGTTCTAAGCCCTTAGACGGACGGACATGAAATAAATCAGCTCTTGATCATATCAATATACTTCCTGATAGATAAGAAACAAATATTGATACAAACAAACAATTAAATAATGTATAGCAAACCCATATTAATTTGTATTTCAGAAACAGTAAAAGCTCAAGGAGAAGTTTTTGGAAGAGCCTTAGCCGAACTTAAGGCTATGATTAGCACACTTACGAAAGATCGTGGAGCTGATCAGCAAAGAACCCAGCATTTTCCAATCGCAACAGAGGATGAGCTTGACAAATTAAACACCGAGATTGGAAACGGTAACCGAGATGGATATGTAAGTACTTTTATAAAACAACGTTATATAACCAAATACTGATTGAGTACGTTTATCAGGTTCGAACGATTAAAATGCTTTTGCGGCCCCATGGAGCAATTAAAAATCTAAGGTTCATCATCAAAGATGAGCTGGCCAACAAATTTAATATAGACGGAATTTTGGGCAAACAAAGCTTAAAGAAGTATAACTTTTTCTACGATGCCTTAATTGGTGAGTAAACAAATTTCAAAATAGTTATTTTCGTATATTTTTATGTAGCTTGAAATTGGTTTTTAACAGTTTAAATATATGGGATATTTACTTGAGATAGGCTATCTGGTTTTGTAGCTATATATTTTACTTAGTTTGCAAAAACTCAAAATACACGATAGAGAAGTAACTGTAAGTACACATTTGGAATATCCCAACGACTAAAATCGCATTTCGAGATGACAAATGCGGTCAGGCAAACTGAAGTTGTAAATACGGACCTACTAATAGGATGACTCTTAGTCATTCAGATGGTGGAGAATCTCAATCTCTGCATCAGAACAGGTAGTGTTTTCGTGGCCACTACTTCTACCCCTCTTTTGGTTACAACTGTCACCATTTTCTGAAGGGTTCATACACATGTTCAGACTTTCCATACCAACCCTACGATAAATTGAGCTAGCTCGGAACTATCGTAGAGCTACCCCATATAGCGACGCCACTAGCTCTAACTCAATACCCAAGCATTGCTTTCGACTATCCACTTTTAAATGGTTGTCTTTGGCGGTGGCAATTATCACCCAGTGCATTACTTGGGAATTCGTTCTCAACTGGTTACCATTCGGACAGCCCTAACGTAGTTTCGCTTGGGTTAGTTGTCAACCCGTCAAATTTCTGAAAAAAGGAGAGAGAGCCCATGGGTTAAAATATTTCACAAATTTACTCTTCATGTTGTTGTTGTTGTTGTTGTTGTTGTAACGAGGTGTAGCCCTGCCTAAATGTCAGACAGGGTCACCTCGAGTGTATTGCTCTTGGCCGGGTCGATATAAGAAAACGGCCCGGGTCGTTTCGGCACGATGGGTACAGCACAAGTACTGGTACCGTTCTCGTAGATCCGGCAATACAAGAAACTAAACTAGCCGTGCAGGCTATGTAGGTCATTTAGCGTTACCCAGGGTGCACCAACTGGGAGGCGACCTACATATCGATCCGATATGAATCTTACTCCTTTAAAACTGTAGGTCGCACTTAATAGTATTAAAAATTGATGGCATCATAAAATGGAGGCACGATCGTCTCATCCTTCAATTCTGTAAGCTGTCTCTAGTCCAGTGGTCGGCACGGAGAGAGCGCTCGCTATGTTAAAGCATTAGTATTTTCCTCCCAGGAAAGTATTTGCCGGCCTATGCTCTAGTCACTAATAGAGACATTTTGTGTTCCAATTCCATTTTGTCCATTTCAAACCTCAAATGACAAATCTAAAATTTTGTGACTTGAGATGAGACAAAATAACAGATTTCGGGGGTAAAACTCACATTCTCGATATAATTACACTGAGAAACAGCCAAAAAATTCCAGAGCGTTTCTTGTCGGTACCCAAAGATTTTGGCTGTTGCACTTCTTGAATTATTCAAAACAAGGTTTAAATTTGGTTTTTTAACAACTACCGATTTCTGTAGAAACCTACCTCTAGAGAGAAAAACTAATGTGACCCGAAAAAATTTGACTTCCGATTCGCACACCCAAAAGCCTGGAAACCAACCAGAAACCCGGTAGGATTTTCAAAAACTTCAATTTTATTGCACTGTTATTATTATAAGAGGCAACATTTGTTAAATTAGTACATTTGTATAATAAATAAGCAGAATTTTATTCGGGCTTAATTACATTAAGCTCCGTGAAGCTCCCAAAAGGGGTAGCACCTGCGGCACGAGGTGCGAGCCCATCTGAGCCGCAATTAATCGGGATAGGTTCCTTATATTCATTCTGAGAAGGGCTAAAGATCGTGTATCTTTTTGGGAGGGCCACCTCGCTAAGCCTTTACTGAGATATATCTCTAATGACTTTATGTGCTACCAATCAGGCTTAAACTTACGATGTGCATTTTGTGGATTGGATAGAACACCCTTAAGTTCCAACCTGTAACCAGACATATTATGCATACGAGTGGATGCGTGATTCATAGCTCAAATTAATGTGTAGATGTTTGGGAACATAGCTGAACTGTTTTAGTCAAACAAAATGAAAAACACCTACCTCCATTCGTCCCATTTTTGAAGCCTGTCAAAGGATTGACCTGAGTCAACATTCGCCTCAACAATCACATTATCAATATTTATTTCGCTACAAATTTTCTTTCCTTTTCTGAAATATAATTTCGGAGGATCGAAAACGAGCTGGGCTAGCCTTTTAACTTCACATTTATTTAGCGCTTCATATATTTTTGGGTTCTCATTGTGACATTTTTCTTTATTAATATTTTTGTTATTGGATTTTTTATTGGTTTCCGATCGAGTCTTAACCTTCATTATTTGGCATGCTTTTATTGATATGTCTTTTAAATCATTTATGTTTATGTGTATTAGTGCATCCGCAACATAATATTCTTTTCAAGCTATGTACTCCACCTCAAAGTCATATTCCTCCAACTCCAGCCGAACTCTAGTTATTTTATATGAAGCGTTGGGTGCTACTTTTAAGCCATATGGCAATCTTTTGAAGCGATATGTGCCATCGTCTGCCGTAAACGATGTTATGTCCCTAGAGTCTTAATGTAACTCAATTTGGTGAAAGCCGGACATCAAGTCCAAGCATGAAAAATATTTAGCTCTAGAGATTTTTTGGGTACCAACAAAATTGGGCTATTATATTCTGACATAGACGGCTCTATTATGTCATCTTTAATTAATTTATCAACTTGTTTACTAATTTCGCTTTTATGGGCTTGTGGGATTCGGTAATTTTTTACATAAACCGGATTATCATCTTTCATACGTAATTTTTGCTTGTAAAAATTATTAGTGGTAATGGGTTATGATTCTAGTGAAAATATGTCTATATATTCTGCGCAAAGTGCATTAAGCTGTTGGGATACGAATTTTGGAAAATTTTTATTTAATCTTTCCAATTTTTCTTTATTATTTTCTGCTGTTTCATGTTTATTATTTACTACTGTGAAATTATCTAAATTTTCTGTGTAAATTTTGAAATTTTGAATGGTTGCATTTTTATACCTTTCATGAACATGAAATGGTATTATAACTTTGGTCCGATGTTTGTAAATATGAGAAGAAGAAGAGATAGACCCATCAATAAGTATACCGAAATGATCAGGATGTCGAGATGAGTTGATTTAGCCATGTCCGTCTGTCCGTCTGTCCGTCTGTCTGTCTGTCTGTCTGTCTGTTTGAACGCAAACTAGTCCCTCAGTTTTTGAGATATTTGGCTGAAATTTGGTATGCGGCCACCATTTTCCAATATAGGAATCGTTTGTCGGAACCAGTAAGATCGGACCAATATAACATATAGCTCCCATACAACCAATTATTCCGATAAACGGATTTTGGGCTATAACTCCTGTAATTAAACACGAAGGAACGTGAAATTTTATAAGTGTTGCTATTTTTATATGTGAAATATCGATGTTGAAACTCATAGAGATGGGATAAATATTTCACATAGCTCCCATACAATCGATTATTCCGATAAACGGATTTTGGGCTATAACTCCTGTAATTAAACACGTAGGAAAGTGAAATTTTGGACGTATTGCTATTTTTATATGTGAAATATCGATATTGAAAATCATCGAGATTGGATAAATATTTCACATAGCCCCCATACAATCGATTGTTCCGATAAACGGATTTTGGTAGATAACTCCTGTAATTATATAGGTAGGAACGTGAAATTTTGGAAGTATCGCTATTTTTATATGCGAAATATCGATGTTGAAAATCATTGAGATGGCGTAAATATTTCACATAGCTCCCATACAATCGATTATTCCGATAAGCGGATTTTGGGCTATAAGTCCTGTAATTAAACACATAGGAACGCGAAATTTTGGAAGCATCGCTATTTTTATATGTAAAAAATCGATGTTGAAAATCATTGAAATGGGATAAATATTACACATAGCCCCCATACAATCGATTGTTCCGATAAACGGATTTTGGTAGATAACTCATGTAATTATATCGGTAGGAACGTGAAATTTCGTAAATGTTGCTATTTTAGAATATGGAATGTCGATGTTAAAAATCAATGAGATTGGACCGTATAAGCTAAAGTTTCGGTATGAGCTAAAGTTAAATTCACACAGGCTGTACTGGGGATCAAACAGTGAAAATCGTGACGCTTATTCATGAAAGGTATTTAGCCTTCGGCACAGCCGAAGACAGCTTTCCTTACTTGTTATCTGTTGTATTTATGACTCTAATAAAGGTTTGGTTTGAATTGACTAAGGTATTTGCTATAAAAATGCCTTCAGATAATTTTTGATGAAGGATTAATAATTCAGAACTGCAATTTTCAATATGGATTTGTCGGATTACATCCGATCTTGCAGGAATTGTTATGCAATTAACGGTTGGTCTACTTATTTGTCATTTGTATTATTATGTTTTCTGGGTAACCATATGAACGTAGTATTAGGCTGTCTCCATTTTTATTGTAATCCAAAATGCAATTATATTTCTTAATGAAATCAAGTCCCAAAATTCCGTCACAAGGGATTGGGAAATTATCTTCTACTATGTGAAATTTGTGTTTAATTAATAGGTTATCATCTTTTAAATCTGCAGTAACTGTACCAATAGTACTTGTTAAACCCTGACCAATGCCCTTTAAATCAGTTTTTTGAGAATAGTTAATTGTGACATTATTGAAAATTTGACCCTTTTTTATACCCAGCGTACTAGTACTAGTACAAGGGTATATTAATTTTGTTCACATAACGGTTGTTTGTAACGGCACAAAATAATCGAGATAGATATAGAGTTCCATATATGAAAGTTCTTAGTTTGAAAAGAGGATTTCATTCAGGCATGTCCGTCCGTCTGCGTACACGATAACTTGAGTAAAAATTGAGATATTTGCATCAAATTTTATATACAGGTTACTCTTTGGCCAAGGTAGGTTGTTATTGAAAATGGGCAAAATCGGATGAATACCACGCCCCCTTTATCGATATCGAAAATTTCGAAAATCACACAAATTGACATATCTCGGTAAAAGAAATGGCTAAAATAATGTAATTTCATAGGTGAATCCAACCGGCCATCCTCTTATGATTTTTCCAAAAAATTTGTATAGTGGGCGTGGCACCGACCACTTTTAAGGGTGGAATTTTTGAAAATTTCACTGGTCGTAGCTTTTAAAATGATTAGGATAGAATGATGAAATTTGGCACAAGGCATACTAGTATCTTTGGGAGTATATCTGATGAAATCGCCCTCCAACCATGGCCAATTTCGATATCGAAAATCACATAAATTTAAATAATTCGTTAACGGAAATTAGGTAAATCCTCCTAGGGCCTAATGATTGTTATCCCGTTCTAAAGATTACCGCTGGGTATTGAATGTTCGGTTCACCCGAACTTAGACTTCCTTACTTGTTATAATTGATATATCTGCTCCTGTATCAATCAGGAGGGTTGAAATGGAATTGTTTAGAGTTGTTTTGGAGGTTATATGGCTGTTGAGATGTAGATTGAAAACATATACTTTTTTATTTATTGAGGTGGAGCTTGCTGGTTTTCCTGTTGGTTAACATTTCTCACGTTTCTAGTGTTATTGCGATTAGGACCGCGTGATTGATTTCCGAACTTTCTCCCGGTTCTTTGATTATTATTTCTATTATTGTTATTATTATTGAAATAGTTTGAACGTGTTGGGAAACTACGCTATTGGTTATTTCTATAAAAGTTATTTTGGTAACCTCTGCGGAAATTACCGCGAAAAAAATTTTGTTGGCGTATATGCAATACTGAGTTAGGGTTACCCGTAATTTCTGTGCAGCTGTTTGTAAATTTTGATACAGCCTCATTCATTGAAGTGAACGTGCCAGCTTGCATAATTGTCTTAACCTTATCATTGTAGCAGTTTTTACACATAGCTTTTACAGCTGTTTGTGTGGCATATTTGGTGGCAAGATCTGTTGTTAAACCATCAGATATGTATGCTCCCTCTAGTGATTTAGTCAATTTTTCAATTTCTGCAGTGTACTGATTAGCTGTCTTACTGATTTGCTGTTATAACTTCGACTGACTCACCCTTAACTTTACTTTTTAATTTTAGTTTTATTTCTTCAATGGTCGCTTCAGAGCTTATATAATTTCTGGCTATGCCTTTCAGCTTTGTTTTTATCATAGACACTGCAATAGCCTCATGCTCCTCTTTAATTTGTTCGAGTATATCAAGGGCATCTAAAAAACTAGACAAGTTTTCAGGTTTGCCATCGAACTCTGGTAAGATCGATGACGCAGTTTTGATAAATGCTACCATTGTTTGCGCCATAATTGCTTCAGTCTGCGAATTCTTTTCCGCGAGTTCAACAATATTTGTATGTGATTTGGTATCTATTTTATTATCCTCTTGTTCCGTCAAGAAGGGGCCTAAATCTATTTCAATATCCTTTTCGAAAGATGTTGGGACGAGTACCTCAATATTATGTCTTGCTAATGAGGATACTAATTTATCCCTAACACTGGTAAAGGTTTGCTTTGCCTCAAGCTTGTGATTAGGAGTCAACTGGTTATATACCCCTCGAATAGCCTTGCCTATGTTATTCAGCGAATGTAAAATTGTTGTGTGTGTGAGAGGCTTCAACACAGTTTCATTCTTGATTTTCGTATTTTTAGTAATACATTTATTTGATTTTTCTGCCAAAATTTTCTCTTCTGTGAGTATTTTATTAATTTCCTCCCATTGACCCATTTAGGTAGGGGAATTTAGAAGAAAAATTCTTTTAAGTTTTTTTTTTTAAATTTTTTTTATGCCGTCACGCGACTCTGATACTTTTTCTTCAAAAATGTTTATTGCATCCAAAGCTTCAGTGTGCTCTATTATTTGAACAGAGTTTACCACATTAGCGTTTGGATCAGACACTTTGGATTCTTGTCCTCCCATTATCAAAGAATTATTCAAAAGAAATTTGTATTTGTTGTTTATTTATTTATAAATTTTTATACCTTTCATGAACATGAAATGGTATTATAACTTTGGTCCGATGTTTGTAAATATGAGAAGAAGAAGAGATAGACCCATCAATAAGTATACCGAAATGATCAGGATGACGAGATGAGTTGATTTAGCCATGTCCGTCTGTCTGTCTGTCTGTCTGTCTGTCTGTCTGTTTGAACGCAAACTAGTCCCTCAGTTTGTGAGATATTTGGCTGAAATTTGGTATGCGGCCACCATTTTCCAATATAGGAATCATTTGTCGGAACCAGTAAGATCGGACCAATATAACATATAGCTCCCATACAACCGATTATTCCGATAAACGGATTTTGGGCTATAACTCCTGTAATTAAACACGAAGGAACGTGAAATTTTATAAGTGTTGCTATTTTTATATGTGAAATATCGATGCTGAAAATCATAGAGATGGGATAAATATTTCACATAGCTCCCATACAATCGATTATTCCGATAAACGGATTTTGGGCTATAACTCCTGTAATTAAACACGTAGGAACGTGAAATTTTGTAAGTATTGCTATTTTTATATGTGAAATATCGATGTTAAAAATCATCGAGATTGGATAAATATTTCACATAGCCCCCATACAATCGATTGTTCCGATAAACGGATTTTGGTAGATAACACCTGTAATTATATAGGTAGGAACGTGAAATTTTGGAAGTATCGCTATTTTTATATGCGAAATATCGATGTTGAAAATCATTGAGATGGCGTAAATATTTCACATAGCTCCCATACAATCGATTATTCCGATAAGCGGATTTTGGGCTATAAGTCCTGTAATTAAACACATAGGAACGCGAAATTTTGGAAGCATCGCTATTTTTATATGTAAAATATCGATGTTGAAAATCATTGAAATGGGATAAATATTAAATAAATATTTTTAATTTTAACAAGCAGGTTGAAAACCGCACGACCTCATCAAACATATTATTTCCTCTTCTCTGGTAGTGGGGTTATTTACATATTCTACTGTTGGTTCCCTAGTCATACCTATCTCTTTCCAAAACGTATTTAACCAAACTAATTCCTTTTCACAATCAATTGGTAGGACTGATTCATTTATTTCTGTTTGTAATTCCTCACTTTAGGCAAGTGGGCCGTTATTTCTACGTCTTGACATCAAAATTATTTTTAAATTTTTATTATTATCAAAATTATTATTAATGTTCAATCTATTTTTCTTAACTTCCTAATATCCTTTTTTAATTGGAAAGTCGCAATTTTCGCATCCTGATGAAAAGATGTATTTTGGAAAACACCCAGCGGTTTATATGACACGCTTTACCAATTTAAGCGAATGTTTAGCGGCTGCTTTTTTTAGCTTGATTGCCGTACTTGTACGTAATTCTTTTTTTTATAATCAAAAAAAAACTTTTTTTTTAATGTAAATCCTGCCAGGGTTATAAGGCAATTGCTATTGTAAGAGCAATTTGCCGTCAGACCTGGCGAGGATCACCATGTGAAATTAGTATAATAAACTTTTTAAGTAAATGAGGCACCCTTGAGTGCCGAATATCAATTCTTCTCTTTATTGATAAAAATCAGCTTATTTATACTCTAAAAAGTTTATGTACTAGCTATTTACTATCACACATATTTACTTTTAATCCTTACAGGCTAAACATGATGCTATGCACATATGTACACATATTCATATGTGCATAGGTCCGAGTATATCTCAGTGCAGTCACCAACGTGCACACAACCATATCTGTAAGTGGAGCTGTCAATAATGCAGTCGCTCATATCCACAAATATGTGGCTAGCGTATGCAAACTGATATCAATCCATAGCTTGTGCTGTTCTTGTACTTAGCGTGAGAAACTGAATGTAATTAGAAATACGTTGACGCTGCAGAATGTTTACATTCCATACATTAGAAGTTGGTGTGTGACTTGCTGTTGTTAGTAACATGCTCTGATATACTACAGTAACTGTTTATTTAAAAACCATAAAAAGAACAAAAATACAAAAACAACATTAGTGGGTGTTAAATATAAATACACAATTTTTAAAATACACATTAACCATTTGTATCTAAGTTACACTGAAAAAGGTAGATTTTTACATTAGATATTTACGTTAACAATTCACAATGTTTATACCATCTTTAGTGGTACACTTGTCAAACTAAACTAAACTACAAACATAACAAATAAGTCGCTGCTATTTCATCTGTATCTTCCTTCTTGTTGATCGTATATTCCCTTTTCTGCATTATACGTAGGCTTTCCAACGTATATCTCATCTTTTCTCTTCGTTCCTTATCTGTTATTTTCGTGTTCTCGAAATCAGCTGTAAGGTTGTTTGTTATTGTATGCTATGATAGTCCTGTGCTGTGTTGTTGTTTCCTTATATCGGACAATCTAATATTTAAGCTTCGTTGGTGGTCCCCGTGTACACCTTGTTGCAATTCTCGTTGTTGTTGCCGTTACATGGTACTTCGTACAGTACAGTATTCTGTTGTTGTTGATCTATAGGGCTTTCTGTTTTTGTGAAGCATGTAGCTAGTGTGCAATTCGATTTGTAGGCTAAGCTTACGTTTGGTTTGTGGACAATGCTCTATACAAAAACGAATACAACGAGAAGATGGAACAGCAAGTATAGAGCAACTGTTTTATTTCCCTTGTCGGCGTCTGTGATAACTATTTCGTCTTTGTGAAGTTTGAGGAATGTTTAAGTTTTCTTGTAGGTTTCTATAATAAATTTTTCTGCTGAGTTGTGACGTATATTTCGCTTGTATAGTAAAATTCTGTTGCTTTATTTATTTCTGGCTACTTCTTTGTCCTTTTCATCCTCTATTGTTTGAAAAATTTGTTCCATTTCAGCTATCGTATGTATGGGTGAGAAATTTTGGCTTGTTGGGGGCAGTGTAAATTTTTAAACAGTAAAATAATGAAAATTTGGTTGCCTGCTGCGAGGCAGAGCAGCAATTGGTTTATTTAGTAATATTTCAGCTTATTTATAATAATTCTTAATTCTAAAACTCTTATTTACTAGAATACATATTTACTCTAATTCTATGTACTGTATGAGGTACAACTCAGTGCAGTCAGTAACATACATACAAACATATGCAGCTCGCAGCTACAAGTTATGCCGTTACGTACGCACGCACACATGTACTAAGGGTGGAGCTGCTAGCAATGCAGTCGCGCACATTCACACATATGGTGCTAGCGTATGTAAGGCGATATGAAACTCTATAGCTAGTGCCGCTTATATATTTGGGGCACGTGAGAAAGTGAACGTAATTATGAATACGTTGACTCTGCAAAATGTTTACATTCCACAGCCAAACATTTAGAAGTCGGCGTGTGGCTTTGCTGTTCTTAGTGACATGCTCTGATATACTACACCTCCTTTCCAAAAAAAAATCGTGAATACATATGAACGATTTTATAGCTGTGATATATTTAAGTGGTTTTCTTTTTCTTTTTCTTGTACATTTCTGCAATTAATTTATGAGTGTTTCATTTGACAATTTTTCAGATTTTTATTGCTTGTCGTTTATTTACAAAATTTTCTGTTGCGCCTGGTAATTACTTATGTATGTTACAATGTTTTCCCGTTTTGTTTATTTTATTTTCAAGTGTTGTCCACTTGAATAACTCATGTTTTTAGATGTTTGTTTACTTATTCATCTGATAAGTTTTCTTTATATGTAGTTTCTTTTCTTTTGTACAATTTGTATAAGTGTCGGTTTTTGTTTATGATGTTAATTACTTAAAACGTAAACAAAGTTTTATAGGTCGTAAAAAATTTATATTTGTAAATTTATGAGCTAAAATTTTGGACAAAGTGAAATTAATTTATTCAAATAGCTTAAGTCTATTCTTATGTATTATGATTTTCTTATCTTCTTTGCTTGAGGTGTTACTATTATTTAAATCTATGTTTTCTATATTGTATGGAATTAAACTATAATTAATTATATATATATTAATTAATTTTTGTTATCGATATTTACTACTACATAGGGCCCTTTGTATCTACTATCTAACTTATGAACTGATTCATTCTTAACTAAAACTACATCTCCTAAATTTATTTCTTTATACTGAATATTTTTGTCAAAATATATTTTTTGTTTTTCTTTGGCTTCTTTTACCAATTTATATGCTCTTTGTTGAGCTATTTGCAATCTATATTTGATTTCTTTCTCATATGCCTCATAGCTATATAAACTGGGCTAATTGTATTTTCTTTTAAAAATTCGTACATAAGGGGTATTTTTCCAAAAACCAACTCAAATGGACAATAACCATGGACCGTGGATGGTGTTGTATTGTAACAGTATGCAAAATATTTGATATACTCATCCCAATCATCTTTGTCAATGGATATATAAGAACGAATGTATTGGTTGAAAGTTCTGTGACTACGTTCAACAGTGCCCAAAGTTTGATGGTGATATGGGGTAGAAGTCTTGTGTTCAATCTTTAAAAGTTTACACAATTCTTCGAAGACGTTATTTTTGTATTCAGTCCCCATATCAGTTATGATTGTTTTCATACAACCATAAATTAAGATAAAATTTTCAAAAATTGCTTTGGTCACTGCTATCGCGTGTATGCTAGCAATCGCAATTGCGATCAGATACTTTGTCAAATCACATACAATTGTTACCGCGTATTCATTTCCATTTATCGATCTTGGTAATGGACCGATTGTGTCGATCTGTACTATATCGAAAGCTTTCGTTGGCGTTTCAGTGATAGTCATTGGTTCTTTTAAATTTGTATTTATATTATTCTTACTGCATTTTATGCATTTTTTAATGTGATTTCTTATGTCATTTTTCATATTTTTATATTTCTGTTTTATTTTATTTGTAGTTCGATTGATTCCTGGGTGGCCACCATTAACAGGATCATCGTGTCAATCAATTTTCGCCTCAACATTTGAATTATCAATATTTTGATTGTCGGTTTCTTTGGCAAGCCTGGCAAAGGATTGACCTGAATCAATCTTCGCCTCAACCATCATATTATTAATATTTATTTCGCTACAAATTTTCTTTCCTTTTCTGAAATATAATTTCGGAGGGTCGAAAACGAGCTGGACTAGTCTTTTTACTTCACATTTATTTAGCGCTTCATATATATTTGGGTTCTCATTGTGACATTTTTTTTTCATTATTTTTATTATTGGAATTTTTATTATTAGAATTTTTATTGGTTTCCGATCGAGTTGTAACCTTCATTATCTGACATGCTTTTACTGACATGTCTTTCAAATCAATTATATTTATGCGTGATAATGCATTCGCAACGTAATTTTCTTTTCCAGCTATGTACTCCACCTCAAAGTCATATTCCTCTAACTCCAGTCGAACTCTAGTTAATTTTGATGAAGGGTTTTTCATCGAAAATAAATATGTTAAGGGGCGATGGTCTGTTTTAACTAAAAAATTTCTACCATAAACGTATGGTCTGAAATAAGTGATTGCCCAATGGATTGCCGCCAATTCTTTTTCAATTGTTGCTTTATTGGTTTCACCTTTCGTGAATGCTCTTGACGCATAGCCAATTGGTAATTGTTTGCCTTCATATTCTTGACTAAGAACTGCGCCGCAGGCGAATCCACTTGCATCTGTTGTTATACAAATTTCTTTACTGAAATCTGGATATTGCAAGATATTTGGGTTAATTAATGCCTCCTTCAAGTAGACAAAAGCTTTTTGACATTCTTCTGTCCAATCGAAGGAAACGTTATTCTTACATAACCTTGTTAAAATTCTGGAATGTTCCGCAAAATTTGGAACAAATCTCCGGTAATAGTTACAAAATGCTACAAATCTTTTAACTTCATCTGCATTTTTTGGGGTTGGATAATTTAAAACAACTTCAAATTTACTAGGATCCGGCAAAATGCCTTTATTTGTGCACTTGTGGCCAAGATAAGTAACTTCTTGGTTAAAAAATAAATATTTATCCGGATGTAATTTTAAATTATATTTTCTACAAGTTGAAAATACATCTCGCAAATTCGTAATCACGTGTTTTTCGGAACATCCTAATACCACCGTAAACGATGTTATGTCCCTAGAGTCTTTATGTAACTCAATTTGATGAAAGCCAGACATCAAGTCTAAGCATGAAAAATATTTAGCTCTACCCAATTGATCTAATATATCATCAATTCTTGGCAATGGGAATTTATCTGCCGTTAACTTTTTGTTTACCTGCCGGTAATCGACTACTAATCTCCATCTTTTCTCATTTTTGCCTGGTAGAGGTTTTTTGTGTACAAGCAGAATGGGGCTATTATATTCTGACATAGACGGCTCTATAATGTCATCTTCAATTAATTTATTGACGTGTCTACTAATTTCGCTTTTATGAGCTTGTGGAATTCTGTAATTTTTTACATAGACTGGATTATTATCTTTCATGCGTAATTTTTGCTTGTAAAAATTATTAGTGGTAATGGGTTCTGATTCTAGTGAAAATATGTCAATAAATTCTGCGCATAGTTCATTAAGTTGTTCAGTAACAAATTTTGGAAAGTTTTTATTTAATCTTTTTAATTTTTCTTTAGTATTTTCTACTATTTCCGGTTTATTTTTTACTACTGTGTAATCATCTAAATTCTCTGTGTTAATTTTGAAGTTTTGAATAGTTACGTTTTTATCTGTTGTATTTATGACTCTAATAAAGGTTTGCTTTGAATTTACCAAGGTGTATGCTATAAAAATACCTTCGGATAATTTTTGATGGGGTATCAATAATTCAGAATTGACATTTTCAATATGAACTTGTCGGATTACTTCCGATCTTGCTGGCATTGTTATGCAATTTACGGTTGGGTTATTTGTCATTTGGATTATTGTTTTCTGGGTAATCATATGGACGTAGTATTAGGCTGTCCCCGTTTTTATTGTAATCTAAAATGCAATTATATTTTTTAATAAAATCAAGTCCCAAAATTCCGTCACTGGGATTGGAAATGTATCTTCCACTATATGAAATTTGTGTTTAATTAATAGGTGATCATCCTTTAAATCTGCTGTAACCGTGCCAATAGTGTTTTTTAAACCATGACCAATGCCCTTTAGATCAGTTTTTTGAGAATAATTAATGGTGACATTATTGTCAATTTGACCCCTTTTTATAATTGATATGTCCGCTCCTGTATCAATCAGGAGGGTTGATATAGAGTTATTTAGAGTTGTTCTTGAGGATATATAGCTATTAAGGTGCAGATTGAAGACATATAGTCTTTTATTTATTGAGGTGGAGTTTGCTGGTTTTCCTGTTGGTTTACATTTCTGACATTTCTAGGGTTATTGCGATTAGTGCTGCCGCACATATCTACATATATAGAGCCAGCGTATACAATTGATACAACTCCATGACTTGTGCTGCAAATATACTTAGCGTGTGAAAATTTTTACGTTGCAGAATGTTTATCAAATCCACAGCTAGCCGCTTAGAAGTCAGCTTGTGACTTTGTTGTTGTTAGTGAGTTGCTCTGACATACTACACCACCCATCCTAAAAAAAAATCGTGAATACATATGAACGATTTTAGAGCTGTGACATATTTAAGTGGTTTATTTTCTTTCTTTTGTACATTTCCGCAAATATTATGAGTATGAGTTTCATTTGATACTCTTAACATTTTTATTGTTTGTTGTTAGTTTACAAAATTTTTCTTGTGTTGCAATGTTTTTAGGTTTGTTTATTTATTTCAAGTGGTTGAACAATAATCTCATATTTTTAAATGTTTCTAGTTGTTTGTTTATTAATATGATACTTTTCTTGGTTTCGTATTTAGATTTTCCTTTGATAAAAGTCGGCTTTTTGCTTATGATATTTATGACTTAGAACTATTTTGTGTACAATTAATTCTTACAATCGTAAAACTTAAAGTGAATAATTTATGGATTAGTGGAATTTATGACATATGAAATTTAACGGTTGTTGTAAAAATGAATTGACTTACTCAAATAGCTTAAGTCTATTTTTATGAATTATAATTTTCTTAGTTTTATCATTTAACTGATTATTTAAATCTACATTTTCTATATTATAGA
Source organism: Campiglossa producta (assembly GCA_964058755.1). Taxonomy (NCBI): domain Eukaryota; kingdom Metazoa; phylum Arthropoda; class Insecta; order Diptera; family Tephritidae; genus Campiglossa; species Campiglossa producta. The sequence goes on along the minus strand of CAXKVI010000090.1, from coordinate 75,211 downwards.
GGATTAAAGTATAATTATTGTTTCTATCTATATTTATTACTTTGTAGGGCCCTTTATACTTATTGTCTAACTTATGTCCTGCTTCATTCTTAACTAACACTAAATCTCCTATTTTAATTTCCTTAAATTGAAGATTTTTATCGTAATGAATTTTTTGTTTTTCTTTACTTTCTTTAACTAATTTATTAGCTCTTTGTTGCGCTAATTGTAATCTAAATTTAATTTCTTTTTCATAAGCCTCATAATTATAAACTGGGCTAATTGTATTTTCTTGCAAAAATTCGTATGTCAAGGGTATTTTTCCAAAAACTAACTCGAATGGGCAATAACCATGAACCGTAGATGGTGTTGTATTATAACAATATGCAAAATATTTTATATACTCATCCCAATCATCTCTGTTAGTGGAAATATAAGAACGGATATATTCATTAAAAGTTCTGTGGCTACGCTCAACCGTGCCCAAAGTCTGATGGTGATATGGGGTAGAAGTTCTGTGTTCAATTTTCAAAAGGTTACACAATTCTTCAAATACGCTGTTTTTGTATTCGGTTCCCATATCTGTTATGATTGTTTTCATACAACCATTAATCAAAATAAAATTTTCAAAAATTGCTTTGGCAACTGTTTTTGCGTGCTTACTCGTAATTGGAATTGCGATCAGATATTTAGTAAGGTCACATACAATAGTTACCGCATATTCATTTCCTTTTACCGATTGTGGCAATGGACCAATTGTATCAATTTGTACTGTATCAAACGGTTTCGTGGGCGTTTCAGTTATTATCATTGGTTCTTTCAAATTTTTATTTACTTTGTTTTTACTGCATTCAATGCACTTTTTGATATGAATTCTTATGTCATTTTTCATGTTTTTCCAATAATATTTCTGTTTTATTTTATTTGTTGTGCGATTGATTCCTGGGTGGCCACCATTAACAGGATCATCGTGATATTTTTGTAATATCTTTTTAATTACTTCCTTATCTGTCACGTGCACAACCTCCGGAGTTAATGCAATAGTTAAGTTTTTGAGAACCTTGGTACCAACTTCTTTAAATTTATCTACTCGAGTATAATTATTTTTAAACAATTTGTCTCCTAAGGACAACTGTATTTTATTTATTTTCAAATTGTCGGCTTCTTTCATTAGCCTGGCAAAGAATTGACCTAAATCAATCTTCGCCTCAACAATTGAATTATCATTAATAGATGAATTGCCGGCTTCATTTGAAAGCCTGGCAAAGGATTGACCTGAATCAATCTTCGCCTCAACAATTAAATCATTAATGTCTATTTTGCTACAAATTTTCTTTCCCTTTTTGAACTGCAGTTTCGGGGGGTCGAAAACGAGCTGAGCTAGCTTTTTTACTTCATATTTATTAAGCGCTTCATATATTTTAATGTTCTCTTCGTGACGTTTTTCGTTGATGTTTTTATTATTGGAATTTTTATTATTAGAATTTTTATTATTCGAATTTTTATTGGTTTCCGATCTAGTCGTAACCCTCGTTATTTGACATGTTTTTATTGACATTTCCTTTAAATCATTTATATTGATGCGTGAAAGCGCATCCGCGACATAGTTTTCTTTTCCAGCTATGTACTCCACCTCAAAGTCATATTCCTCTAATTCCAGTCGAACTCTAGTTAATTTTGATGAAGGGTTTTTCATCGAAAATAAATATGTTAAGGGGCGATGGTCTGTTTTAATCAAAAATTTTCGGCCATAAACATATGGTCTAAAATAAGTTATAGCCCAATGGATTGCTGCCAACTCTTTTTCAATTGTGGCTTTATTGCTTTCACCTTTTGTGAATGCTCTTGACGCATAGGCAATTGGTAATTGTTTGCCTTCATATTCTTGACTAAGAACTGCGCCGCAGGCAAATCCACTGGCATCTGTTGTTATACAAAATTCTTTATCGAAATCTGGATATTGCAAAATATTTGGGTGTACCAATGCCTCCCTCAAATAGACAAAAGCTTTTTGACATTCCTCTGTCCACTCAAAAGAAACATTCTTTTTACACAATCTCGTTAAAACTCTAGAATGAGCTGCAAAATTGGGAACAAATCTTCGGTAATAGTTACAAAATGCGACAAATCGCTTAACTTCATCAGCACTTTTGGGTATTGGATAATTTAGAACAGTCTCATATTTACTTGGATCAGGTAAAATTCCTTTATTTGTGCATTTATGTCCAAGATAAGTAACTTCCTGGTTAAAAAATAAACATTTATCCGGATGTAATTTTAAATTATATTTTCTGCAAGTAGAAAATACATCTCTCAAATTTGTAATCATATGTTTTTCGGAGCATCCTAATACTACTAAGTCATCCATATATAGAAAAGCTTGAGATGGCTTAAGGCCTGCAAATGCTAGTGTCATCATTCTTTGAAATGAGTTAGGGGCCACTTTCAAACCATATGGTAATCTTTTAAAACGATATGTGCCATCCTCTGCCGTAAACGATGTGATGTCCCTAGAGTCTTTATGTAATTCAATTTGATGAAAGCCAGACATTAAGTCTAGGCATGAAAAATATTTAGCTCTACCCAATTGATCTAGGATATCATCAATTCTTGGTAATGGAAATTTATCTGCAGTTAATTTTTTGTTTACTTGTCGGTAATCGACTACTAATCTCCATCTTTTATCATTTTTCCCTGGTAACGGTTTTTTCGGTACCAGGAGAATTGGGCTATTATATTCTGACATAGACGGCTCTATTATGTCATCTTCAATTAATTTATTAATTTGCTTGTTAATTTCCCCTTTTTGAGCTTGAGGTAATCTATAATTTTTAATGTAAATAGGTGTGCTATCTTTCATGTGTAATTTTTGTTTATAAAAGTTATTAGCAGTAATTGGTTCGGTTTCTAATGAAAATATATCAATAAATTCGGAGCATAATGTGTTAAGTAATTTACTAGCGAAAGGTGGGAAATTTTTATTTAATCTTTTTGATTTTTCCTTACTATTTTCTATTGGTTCTAATTTATTTTTTATTATTGCATAAATTTTCTGTGTTGATATTAAAATTTTGAATGGTTGCATTTTTATCTGTTGTATTAATGACTCTAATGAAAGTTTGTTGTGAATTTACTAAGGTGTTTGCAATAAAAATGCCATCAGCTAATTTTTGATGAGGTATTAATAAATCAGAATTATTATTTTCAATATGGACTTGTCGGATTACTTCCGACCTTGCAGGTATTGTTATGCAATTAACAGATGGTCTGGTTGTCATTTCTATTATAATATTTTCAGGAAAATCATATGGACGTAGTATTAGGCTGTCCCCATTTTTACTGTAATCTAAAATACAATTATATTTTTTAATAAAATCCAGTCCCAAAATTCCATCGCAGGGAATTGGAAAATTATCTTCAACTATGTGAAATTTATGTGCTATTAGTAAGTAATCATCCTTTAAATCTGCCTTGACTGTTCCAAGAGTGCTTGTTAAACCTTGACCAATGCCCTTTAAATCAGTTTTTTGTGAATAATTAATTGTGACATTATTGTCAATTTGACCCTTTTTTATTATTGAGATATCTGTATCGATCAGGAGGGTTGAAATTGCGTTATTTAGAGTTGTTTTAGAGGATATATAACTATTTAGGTGTAAATTGAAAACATATAATTTTTTGTTTATTGAGGTGGAGTCTGTTGGTTTTCCTGTTGATTAGCATTTCGCACTGTTGCTGTATTATTACGGTTCGAACCTCGGGATCCGAAGTTACGCCTCGATCTTTGATAATTTGATCGATTATTATTATTATTTGAATTATTATATCTTGTAGGGTATGTACGCCGCTGGTTATTTCTATAATTGTTAGGTTGATAGCCTCTACGGTAATTACCGCGAAAATAATTTTGTTGGCGTATATGAAGTAACGAGTTAGGGTTACCCGTTATTTCAGTGCAACTGTTGGTAAATTTTGACACTGCTTCATTCATCGTGGTGAACGTTCCAGCTTGCATAATTGTCTTTACTTTGTCATTGGAGCAGTTTTTACACATAGCTTTGACAGCTGTTTGTGTAGCATACTTAGTTGCGAGGTCTGTTGTTAGACCGTCAGATATGTATGCTCCTTCCAATGATTTTGTGAGCTTTTCAATTTCGGCAGTGTACTGATTTGCAGTTTTACTACGCTGTTGGATATTTAAGAGTTTTGCAGTTAAAACTTCTACTGACTCACCCTTTATTTTGCTCTTTAACCCTTATGTGTACACCCGTGGTACCCGGGTAACCAAATGGTTTTATTTTAAGTTTTTCTCCTATAAGATGTTGTCAAATAAGTTCGATACTCCTTATATGCCTTAAGCTAGCTAATTTGCTCATAAAACGCTTAAAAAAATATTATTTATTTAATATTTTCTTTATTTTTTTAGCCGCTTTTTATTTTTCCCCTCTAAGTGTACACCCGTGGTACCCGGGTACCTGTACATTTAGTATGAGCGTTTAAGATTAACTTTTGCTGGTTTCTGTGAAAAATATTAAAGAACGATAAATCTAACAGATAACCATTATTCAATTTAATTTATTTACATTTAAATAGATTTTTTTATTTTAAATATAACAATTTTTACACTCGAAACTGCCATCAAAACATTAGATGAATTAAAGAAAATAACTAGTTAAAATTAATTAGTAAACGACCTGTCGAATCTCTTACGAGCTTTATAGCATCAATTATGCAGTCATAAATTGACTCGTCTGTCGTATAACTGTATTGACCATACATATATTGGCAGAGTTCACGCTGCTCGACGCTTTCTGCTGCAAAATGTTATGCGTACTAGTCTTAGCTTGAGGTATAGCATTTTCAGGTCGAATGAAACCGTTTTCAGGTCAAATGAAACCGTTTTCAGGTCAAATGAAACCTTTTTCAAATGAAGTGAAACCTTTTTCAAGTGAAAATAAACTTTTTTCAAGTCACTTCATTTGAAAAAAAGTTTAATTTTACTTGAAAAAGGTTTCATTCGACCTGAAAATGCTATATATGGTAACACATTGACTGCCTGGTCACATGTTTTCGCCGGACACCAAAATTTGTGAGGTATCTCACGAAATCTACACTTGACGTTGACATGCTTTTCTATAGTTTCTTAATAATTTCGTTTATATCTATGACCTGTCTGATATGACCTAAGCCACTCGTACAGCGTCGCAAAAAAACTTTTTGAAATCGAAAATAACGTGCAAAACTTTTGGGAACTTTACAGAGTGAATATATCCCCGATTGGTACCACTTTAGAACGAAAATCCTGCTTGGAGCCCTGCGAAGGTTTTCATCAATGTGTTGATGTTCCAAGCTTTGTTTTCCTCATATTTGAGCCCCTGTCGTCTGAGTACTTGAGTTATATTAAGTCCATTTTTGACATGCAAAGTACCCGGGTAGAAAATAATCTGGGCAAATCTATTTTTAATCTAGGCGCTGGCTAGATTTTCCTACAATAGACAATTCTGCCTTGGGCCTGCCAGGGCTCTGGAATGGAAAGCGTATGTTTTTCAATTTACGGGCAATTTATGGTATATTCTGTAAGGGGGCTGCCTAGGTTTGCATACCTTGCACCTGCTCAGTTTTTCCAATCCAGCGCCAGGATAGTTTTTCCACGATTATAAATTTCAATTAAAATTGTTCATTTGCCGAACAAATTTCATGAGTTGTAACAGCTGAATGGATAGAGATGATGACTGTGATGTGAAGGTGCCTGAGTTCAATACTGGCTCAGGGGCAATGCACTTTTTAATAGATTATTAAATGTATGTGAAATTTAATTCAAGTTGTTCATTTGCAGAAAATATTTCAATGATTGGAATAGCCCAATAGACAGAGAAGACAACTGTGATGTAAAGGTGCCCGGGTTCAATGCTGACTGAAAGGCAATGAATTATTTTATTTCTCAGCTGGCTTTGCCTTGGAAAAACTAGGCAGGGCCTAGATTAGCATTACCCGACAGGTCCTTTATTAAAAAGCATTAACAAACAGATAAGGGCCTGTGTAAACTTTCCTTGGCAGGCCCATGATTTTAAAAGGGAAAATCTAGTCAGGCCCTAGGCTAAATTTAACAGATTTTCTACCCGGGAAATTTCATTAATGTATCGAAACTTGCTTATTGGTATACCTACACAAGTCATTAAAATAACAAAAAATTACAAATAAGGAATCTATATTCACCTTTATCCACCTAATTATTATCGAGAACGAAATCAAACACTGAAGATGGCGGATCGCCGAAACCGGTTTGTTACAAAACCAAAATTGACAAGGGATGACGAGAAATCGTTCCAATATACATCAATTATTATCTTTTCTAAGCCTTGCGAATTGTATCTTCATTATTCAGCTTAAGAATAGTAATCTTCATTGTTCACCTCAAGCTCATTGTTGTATGGTACCCGGGTACCACGGGTGTACATGAGTGTAAGACTTTTTCTTTGAACTCATAAAGGTTAATGTTTGTTTAATTTCCTGTATGGTGGCTTCAGCACCTACGAAATTTCTGGCTGTGCCTTTAAGTTTTGTCTTTATCATGGATACTGCGACAGCCTCATGCGTTTCCTTGATTTGCTCCAGAATGTCAAGGGCATCCAAAAAACTGGATAAGTTTTCCGGTTTGCCATCGAATTCGGGCAATATCGAAGAAGCAGTTTTAATGAACGCTACCATTGTTTGTGCCATGGTTGTGTTTGTTTGGGAATTCTGGTCTGTGTGAGATACAATAGTGCTTGGATGAACTGTTTCTTTTGCTTCTTGTTCTCCCTCAGTATCTGACGCACCTTCGAACAACCAAGTGTCGAAATCGATATCGATATGTTGCTCGTAGGATGTTGGCACTTAAACGTCAACGTTATACCTGGATAACGAGGATACCAATTTATCTCTAACGCTCGAAAATACCTGGTAGGCTTCTACCTGGTGAGCTTTTGTTAGAGTGTTATTTACCTTTATTATGATTTTTCCAAGATTATTTAATGCTGACAGTAGAACATTTAAATGTTTCTTTACTGTTTCAGTTTTTATTTTTGTGTTTTTACATATACACTTATACGACTTTTCCGCGTTTATTTTATTTTCAGCGAACTCATTCGAAATTTCTTCCCACTTTCCCATTGGACTTTACAAAATTATACGTTATTCAAACCGTCTGCACGGCTTTGATATTTCTTTTTCAGAATTTTATTGTGGGTTGCATAGAATCTCAAAAATAAGTTCACTGAATTAATGACTACAATAACTATAAGGTAAATTTTGATTGCATCTAAAGCTTCAGTATGATCGATAATTTGAACCGTATTTACTACGTTGGCATTCGGGTCAGAAACTTTAGATTCTTTACCTCCCATTTTTATTTATTATTTCTGTGTTAGCTTTGATTTATAGCATCAATAAAATTTTATTTCCATTTAAAATCGGCAAGTGGAAATTACTCAGAATTTGCAATACTTACGCATCAATCTACAAATTTCTTCTTTATTTGTGGTTTTTTTTTTTTTTATTATTTTAACATCCACAGGGTTCAAATCCAGCCTTTCGCATGGCTCTTACGGTTTCCTCTTCAAAGGTGGTTGGATGAAGGACATCTTCCATGGTCGGTACTCTTGGCATTTCAAGATACTGCCAATATTTAGTTAACCAAGCTAATTGTTTTTCATAATCTGGGGATTCAATTACAATTGTACGGTTCAGGTTCTCCCTTGGAGAATAGTCCTCTTTGGGTAAATCCCTAGGAGGCTTGGAAAAATCTCCAGCCATTATTAAATTAAGTAAATCAACTTTTAATTATTATTTCTTTATTTCCGCTTTTTAAAAATTCATTACAATAATTCATTACCACTTTCTTAATAAGACAATTCTATTTGATAACTCCTGCCTTTCCTCAATTGTTTTGGCAAAGTTTAATGCTCTATATGAAAGCGCCAATTCTTTTTTCTTTCTGTATTTTTTACCGCCTCTAGTTTGTTTCCTTCTTTTTAACGGCGGAGGAATTTTTGGTTTCACCGTTTTTTGTGTTTTGTTCCGCTGCCAATACTCTTCAATTGTTATTGGCTGCGGACCCTGTCTTACAGCTGTAGAGGTTTGAGGAACCTCTTCAGTGACACAAGCAGGACTTTCATTCACTTGCGCAGCTTCTAGTGCACGCATCTATCGAAAGTAGCATGAAATTCCGCTTGCATCGAAAAATTTTTAATTTTCAAATAAAATCAATTAAAAAACCGCTTTTATCAAGAAGTATATTCACATTTACAACTTTGCAATTTTCTTAAACTACCCTAAGCAGAAAAATAATCTGCTACTTGGCCGGCGCCGATATGACGCCGAAGAGTTCTAGGTATACTTATTCTGCTATCCGAGTGGCAGCCGTGTTTCAAAACTTCAAATCCTTGTTAATGTTCCTTAATGCTTTGTATTGAACTTCAAATCCTTGTTAATGTTCCTTAATGCTTTGTATTGAACTTCAAATCCTTGTTAATGTTCCTTAATGCTTTGTATTGAACTTCAAATCCTTGTTAATGTTCCTTAATGCTTTGTATTGAACTTCAAATCCTTGTTAATGTTCCTTAATGCTTTGTATTGAACTTCAAATCCTTGTAAATGTTCCTTAATGCTTTGTATTGAACTTCAAATCCTTGTTAATGTTCCTTAATGCTTTGTATTGAACAGGTACTTCTGCACTGTTGGAATCTCAGCAGTCTGCTTCCTTTTAAATAGCAGACTACTGAATAGTTTCCAACAGGATCAAGCCAGTCTGCTTACTTTTTAGCAGCAGTCTGGAAGGATCTTCCGATTTGGCATGATCGCCATGAAATGTCGTAAACGAGTCGATTGACATGAATGAATTGAATCTTTATTTAGTAAAAACTTAGCCTATTTATAGTAATTCTTAACTCTAACACTGACGTAAATATTCTTATTTACTAGATACATATTTACATCTATGTCTTACAAACTAAACCTAAGCAAGGCACACACTTGCCCACATGCACATGCATTCATATGTGCATAGCTCGGTACCTTACTCAAGGCATATGTCAGTGCAATCACTCATACTAACATATCTAACGTGGGACTGCGAGTAATGCAGTCACACACATTTGTACGTACACTAAGCATGGAGACGCTGGCTGCCGCACATATCTACATATATAGAGCCAGCGTATACAATTGATACAACTCCATGACTTGTGCTGCAAATATACTTAGCGTGTGAAAATGTTTACGTTGCAGAATGTTTATCAAATCCACAGCTAGCCGCTTAGAAGTCAGCTTGTGACTTTGTTGTTGTTAGTGAGTTGCTCTGACATACTACAATTTTGTCAATTTTTCAATCTCTGCAGTATACTGATTAGCAGTCTTACTGCGCTGTTGAATGTTCAGGAGTTTTGCTGTTATAACTTCAACTGACTCACCCTTTACTTTATTTTTCAGTTTTAGTTTTATTTCCTGTATTGACTCTTCAGCGCTTATCAAATTTCTAGCTGTGCCTTTTAGCTTTGTTTTTATCATAGACACTGCTAAAGCCTAATGTTCCTCCTTGATTTGTTCGAGGATATCAAGGGCATCCAGAAAACTCGATAAGTTTTCTGGTTTCCATTCGAACTCAGGTAAGATCGATGACGCAGTTTTAATGAATGATGTCGCTGGCTGCGCCATTTCGGTGTCCGTTTGGGAATTTTGTCCTGCTTGGGCGACAATATTTGTTTGAGAAAATGTTTCTTGTTTCTCAATAATCTCAGTCTGAACAGATTTATCAGAATCAGAATGAACTTTTTCTTCTTGTTCTAGTTCCTCTTCTGAAGTATCTTCCAGCAATTTGGCGTCAAAATCTATTTCAATGTCTTTTTCATAAGATTTTGGCACTATGAAGTCAATTTCATATCTTGATAATGAGTACACCAATTTGTCTCTGATAGACGAGAATATTTGGTATGCTTCTGTTTGGTGAGCTTTTGTTAAATAATGGTTAGTTCTTTTCAATATTTTTCCGCTATTATTTAATGACAACAAAATGATATTCAGATATTTCTTTATCGTTTCAATTTTAATTTTTGTATTTTTACATATGCATTTATATGACTTTTCCGCGTTTATTTTTTCTTCAGAAAGTTCCCTCAAAATATCGTCCCACTTTTCCATTTGTATTACTTATACTTTGTCCAGACCGTCTGCGCGGCTCTGGTATTTCTTTTTTAAAATTTTATTGTGGACTGAGTATATTTTGAGGAACAAACTGGTACAGGTGCAGATTGTCACAATCAGTAGCAAGATTTTTATGAATTCCAAAGCTTCAGTATGGTCAACAATTTTAATGCTATTGACTACATTCGCATTTGGAGTATCTACTTTAGAAGTTTTTCACCCCATATTAAGAATCAGATGGACAAATGGAAATGGTCTTTACTTACTCTTATTTTTTTCTCTCTAAAAAAAAATTTAATAGCAAATTTTCGAGTTTAAATTTTTATTTTTATTTATTCATAAGTTTTTTCTTAAGGGTTTACTTTTCTTATAAGTCTAATTAATTCTTCTTCCAAAGTGGAAGGATATAAAAGGTCTTCCATTGAGGGTTTTCTACCCATTCCTATAAAGGACCATAATTGTTTTAACCAGGGGGGTCACTCTGTATTGCGATGCGAATGAAAATTTTTTCGCATTTGCCTTATCGACACTCTGTACCTCAACTTTTGCTACTGACATTTGACATTTTCGGATTTGCTTTTTCCCTTTCGCATTCATTTTTTCCCTCTCGAATTGCGTGCACTCTGTAACCCGAAAGCGAATGTCAATTGCTCTGTAAATTCGAATTTGTCTTCCTACAACAAAACTCAGTCGCGCGGCAAAAAAAAATGTAAAAGTTTTTACCAAAAATTGTGTGTTGTTTTATTTTTTATGTTTATTTAAACACTTAATAAATATTGTTTGCTAATGTTTTTTAGGGAAAAATCTAAAATGAAGCATACGCAACAAAAACAATTCGAAGTTCTCGTGGACTTCATGAAGGCGCATCCCGACTTGTCGAAGGGATTACTAAAGTCCGCGAATGGTCGAAATGCTGCCTCAAATTTATGGAAGAGGGTAACATCACAACTAAATGCAATTGGTCAACCATCGCGCGATGCTCCTGGTTGGAAAAAAGTAGGGTATTAGTTTCCTTTAGGGGTCAACTACTAATAAATTAGGGAGACACCTCAAAAGACGCGTTTTGGCCTCAGGATCACGAATCCGGAAGCGCTTTTTTAATTTTTTGTTTTAGTGAAAAGTTATGGTCAAAAAACCGAAAAAATGACCCGAGGCCGATACCAAAATTGGGGCGGAATCCATGGTATTTATGTGCGAAACACCTTTCTGAGTTGGCGGCCTTCGGCCGCGCTTATAAAAAATAACCCTGGGCTACGCCATCCCAAGTCCGGACGTGTGACATAACCGTGGCTACCGCCACGGCGGTACTTTTTTTGCACGTTTTTAGGGACAGTCTAATAAAATTACAACAACCACATGAAAACTTGAAACTTTGATTGCAAATATCTCTGCAGAGATGCAAAATATTAAAAAAGCGCTTCCGGATTCGTGATCCTGAGGCCGAACCCCGTCTTTTGGGCTATATCACATAATTTTAGCTAATTTATTAGCAGTTGACCCCTAAAGGAAACTAATGCCAAAAGTAGGTTCTTCTCGGTAGCTATTTATGTACATAGTTAAATGCAATACATTTTAGGTGTGGGCTGACTATAAAGTGCATCTAAAATCGAAAATGCGACGCAATAAAACAAGCGTTTCCGGAACTGGTGGGGGTCCGTCGAGGTTTGTACCGTTAACACACCTCGAAGAAGAAGTATGTAAGCTATTGGGTGCAGAAAAGTTAATTAGTGGAACCAGTAGCACCTCGAGGTTTGGTGCGAAGTCAAAGTCGGCTTCGATGCATTTTGTGGTCACAAATCTGAAATATATATGCAGCTGCATCAAAATTTGTATCTATGAATGCTTTATCACACTTACCACCATTGCATTGATGCTATGCTTAAGCTTTCGATTGAAATAGAGATGCTCGTCTCTCGCCGGTCGTATCATTTGGATGTGAGTTCCATCAACTGCACCAATCACTCCTGGGATTCCGCAAGCCTTATAAAATCTTTTATTTGCTTCCCGTGTTTCTTCTTCCGACAATGGGAAGTTGATATGTTTTGCACATAACACCTTCTCAATAGCACCACACACCTCGGAGATACAACGGAAAACTGTTTGCTGGGCTAATCCTGAGTGGCGATCTTGACCAACCAAGTGTTGGTACGCTCCCTGCCCAAGAAGCTTCAAAGTGGCCGACAGCTTCAATATATTTGGTATTGCGGTTGGTCTTTGCGGATGCTTCAGTTCCGGCGTTATGCTTTCCAAAACATATAAAAATGCGTCCTTATTTAACCGGAAATTTTGCACGAAACTAAACACAATATATATAAATGAGCAACTTGCAATTTAAAGTTATAAATTTTAAACACATACCTCTTATCGCTGAGGCTTAGGATGTTGGAGTTGTCTCGAATGACCCTCCTCTCAATCCTTTCATCATTTTCTTCGTCATATAATGTCACAGTATCCATTTTATTTTAATTTTTTAATTTAAGTTTCAAATTTCAAGTAAACAAACGCAATTGTCAAATACTTCTTTTTCTCTTTTGCTTCTACATTCTTTGACATTTTCTAAGAGTAGTGCCAACCCACACAAGAAAACAAGCAAAGGCCCCAAAAGCAGCACTGTTTGCAATGCTATAGCCATTTGCTTATCGCATCGCATTTCACTTTCGAATCGCATTGAATTTCGAATCGCAATACAGAGTGACCCCCCAGTATAGGTTGTGTCTATTGCTTTCTTTATTACGTGACCTTGACTTCCGAGTAATGTCCTCGTTTTGATGCTCTAATTCGTCTACGATTTTGTTTATTGCCTCGTAGTCAAGATCATCGGGCAATGCACAATACATGGAGATAGATTGCAAGTAACTATAAAATAATCTATACTATAATAAAACTGTAGAAAAGTCGTGTCTGTACATTGAAAATTTCTTTGAAAAAATGACTGGGGATGACTTGAGGAATGTTATAGAGTCCATCTCAACCATTTTTAGAATTATTGTCTGTCTGTTTATCTGTTTGTCTGTTTGTCCGTTTGAACGTAAGGATCTCGGAAACTAAGAAACGGATTTTAATGAGACTTTTTCTGGTGGACAGCTTGAAGCTTGGAAGGAGCCCTAAACTTTATTTTATCAAAATCGCCCAATAAACAAAAAAGATATAGTCATTTCAAGTGAGGTACCTATAAAATTTTTTTTTGTAAATAGATTTCTATGAAGAAAAATTCACTTTGTTTGTCAAAAAAATAACAAAGCGTGCCTCTCACAAATTTTTGTTTAGCATTTTTTTTCAATTTCAGCTAAATCAGAAATCAAAGGCATACGTACAGTGGCGTACCAAAAAATTTGGGAAATAAAATTTTTAAATATATTCAACCATTCACTTATCTATACTATAATAAAACTGTAGAAAAGTCGTGTCTGTACATTGAAAATTTCTTTGAAAAAATGACTGGGGATGACTTGAGGAATGTTATAGAGTCCATCTCAACCATTTTTAGAATTATTGTCTGTCTGTTTGTCCGTTTGAACGTAAGGACCTCGGAAACTAAGAAACGGATTTTAATGAGACTTTTTCTGGTGAACAGCCTGAAGCTTAGAAGGAGCCCTAAACATTATTTTATCAAAATCACCCAATAAACAAAAAAGATATAGTAATTTTAAGCGAGGTACCTATGAAATTTTTTTTTGTAAATAGATTTCTATGAAGAAAAATTCACTTTGTTTGTCAAAAAAAATAACAAAGCGTGCCTCTCACAAATTTTTGTTTAGCATTTTTTTTCAATCTATTCTATAATAAAACTGTAGAAAAGTCGTGTCTGTACATTGAAAATTTCTTTGAAAAAATGACTGGGGATGACTTGAGGAATGTTATAGAGTCCATCTCAACCATTTTTAGAATTATTTTCTGTCTGTTTGTCCATTTGAACGTAAGGATCTCGGAAACTAAGAAACGGATTTTAATGAGACTTTTTCTGGTGGACAGCTTGAAGCTTAGAAGGAGACCTAAACTTTATTTTATCAAAATCGCCCAATGAACAAAAAAGATATAGTCATTTTAAGTGAGGTACCTATGAAATTTTTTTTTGTAAATAGATTTCTATGAAGAAAAATTCACTTTGTTTGTCAAAAAAATAACAAAACGTGCCTCTCACAAATTTTTGTTTAGCATTTTTTTTTTTCAATTTCAGCTAAATCAGAAATCAAAGGCATAGGTACAGTGGCGTACCATAAAATTTGGGAAATAAAATTTTTAAATCTATTCATCCATTCATTTATCTATCTATACTATAATAAAACTGTAGAAAAGTCGTGTCTGTACATTGAAAATTTCTTTGAAAAAATTACTGGGGATGACTTGAGGAATGTTATAGAGTCCATCTCAACCATTTTTAGAATTATTGTCTGTCTGTTTGTCTGTTTGTCCGTTTGAACGTAAGGATCTCGGAAACTAAGAAACGGATTTTAATGAGACTTCTCCTGGTGGACAGCTTGAAGCTTAGAAGGAGCCCTAAACTTTAAATAACAAGCGTGCCTCTCACAAATTTTTGTTTAGTATTTTTTTCAATTTTAGCTAAATAAAAAATCAATTGTATAGGTACAGTGGCGTACCAAAAAATTTGGGAAATAAAATTTTTAAATCTATTCATTCATTAGATAGGGGCTTAACCCAAACATATGTGACAGAAAGGAATATGACATAGGAAAGAAAGCCGAGGAAAAGAGGTTGATGAAGAGGAAGTGGGCCCGAGAATAAGTTTGGCAAAAGCGAAAAAATTGTTTCAATAGAAATTAGTACCACCCTAAAATACAGATCCACCCGGACAACGTCGGAGTCCCTGCTAGTACTATAATAAAACTGTAGAAAAGTCGTGTCTGTACATTGAAAATTTCTTTGAAAAAATGACTGGGAATGACTTGAGGAATGTTATAGAGTCCATCTCAACCATTTTTAGAATTATTGTCTGTCTGTTTGTCTGTTTGTCCGTTTGAACGTAAGGATCTCGGAAACTAAGAAACGGATTTTAATGAGTTTACTTCTGGTGGACAGCTTGAAGCTTAGAAGGAGCCCTAATTTTTATTTTATCAAAATCGCCCAATAAACAAAAAAGATATAGTCATTTTAAGTGAGGTACCTATGAAATTTTTTTTTGTAAATAGATTTCTATGAAGAAAAAAATTCACTTTGTTTGTCAAAAAAATAACAAAACGTGCCTCTCACAAATTTTTGTTTAGCATTTTTTTTTCAATTTCAGCTAAATCAGAAATCAAAGGCATAGGTACAGTGGCGTACCATAAAATTTGGGAAATAAAATTTTTAAATCTATTCATCCATTCATTTATCTATCTATACTATAATAAAACTGTAGAAAAGTCGTGTCTGTACATTGAAAATTTCTTTGAAAAAATGACTGGGGATGACTTGAAGAATGTTATAGAGTCCATCGCAACCATTTTTAGAATTATTGTCTGTCTGTTTGTCCGTTTGAACGTAAGGATCTCGGAAACTAAGAAACGGATTTTAATGAGACTTCTTCTGGTGGACAGCTTGAAGCTTAGAAAGAGCCCTAAACTTTATTTTATCAAAATCGCCCAATAAACAAAAAAGATATAGTCATTTTAAGTGAGGTACCTATGAAATTTTTTTTTGTAAAAAGATTTCTATGAAGAAAAAAATTCACTTTGTTTGTCAAAAAAATAACAAAACGTGCCTCTCACAAATTTTTGTTTAGCATTTTTTCTCAATTTCAGCTAAATCAGAAGTCAAAGGCATAGGTACAGTGGCGTACCATAAAATTTGGGAAATAAAATTTTTAAATATATTCATCCATTCATATATCTCTAATAAAACTCTAGAAAAGTTGTGTATGCTCATTGAAAATTCCCTTGAAAAAATTACTGGGGGTGACTTATTGAATGTTGCAAGGTCCATGTGTACCATTTCTAGAATTATGGTCTGTCTATTTGTCTGTTTGTCCGTTTGTCCGTTTGAACGTAATGATCTCGGAAACTAAGAAACGGATTTTAATTAGACTTTCCCTGGTGGACAGCTTGGAGCCCTAAACTTTATTTTATCTAATCGCGCAATAAACAAAAAAGATATAGTCATTTTAAGTGAGGTGCCTATGCAATTGTTTTTTTGTAAATAGATTTATTTTAAGAAAAATTCACTTTGTTTCTCAAAAAAAAAAAAACAAAGCGCGCCTCTCACATTGGAAATTCCTTGAATTATTGTTATATTTTTTGTCTTCATTTTTATCAATGAGAGTGGGTATCAAAGTAGGAGCAGATGAGGTACTGAGGTTAAGGAGATGGAAGAAAGGAAGTATTTCGGAAAAACTCTACTGGAATTGCCAACAGAGATAGGGGCTTAACCCAAACATATGTGACAGAAAGGAATATGACATAGGAAAGAAAGCCAAGGAAAAGAGGTTGATGAAGAGGAATTGGACCCGAGAATAATCTTGGCAAAAGCGAAAAAATTGTTTCAATAGAAATTAGTACCACCCTAAAATACAGATCCACCCGGACAACGTCGGGTTCCCTGCTAGTATATAATTTTTTTTTTTTTTGTTAAAAAATTTGTAGTCTTCGACTGTTTTCTTAAAATTTGAATCTCTCTTTTTAATTTTATCTTTAAATCCCTATTAGTACATAGGTTTATTTGTTGGTACAATTCGGCTATTTGCCTTCTTTTGGCATATTTCTGACCTCCTCTTTTCCGATTATGTTTTACCGGCTCTGGAATGCGTGGCTCAACTATTACTTGAGCCCTATTTCTTTTTCTATACTCTTCTAAAGTCAGTGGCTGAGGGCCTTGCCTGACTTGTTCAACTATACCGGAAAAGACTTTGTCAAATTGTTTTTGTGTTTTTATGGACTCTTCTGACATTATTTTAGTTCTACAATAATATATATATTTTTTTTTTTTATAATATTTGGCTGATTAGAAAAAAAAACAATGCGAAACGGCAACTATGTGGTGCCCTTCTAGTTTAAGCGGCCGTTAGGCCAGCCATAATTGAAAAAAATTTTCTTATACCTCAATATGTTGATTGGTGATTGGTGTTTTCTTTAATAAGCCAGTTCTTCCAAATTCGGCAAGATAAAGTAACATAATTTTAAATATCTTGAATCGAAACCATTGATCAACATAACGGGATATGAAGTAATGCCCGCCCAAAATCGGCAGGAATAAATGCACGTCCAAATTCGGCAGGAATAAATAATAAATGCACGTCCAAATGCTGCAGGAATAAATGCCCATCCAAATTCGGCAGGAATAAATGCCCATCCAAATTCGGCAGGAATAAATAATAAATGCACGTCCAAATGCCGCAGGAATAAATGCCCAACCAAATTCGGCAGGAATAAATAATGAATGCACGTCCAAATTTATTATCCTGGTTTTCCTGCCTTTGAAAGCTGGCACATCGCTAAGAGAGCAATATTTGCCGTCAGTATCAAGGCAGGATCGCCATAAACAGTAAAATAATGAAAATTTGGTTGCCTGTTGCGAGGCAGAGCAGCAATTGGTTTATTTAGTAATATTTCAGCTTATTTATAATAATTCTTAACTCTAAAACTCTTATTTACTAGAATACATATATACTCTAATTCTATGTACTGTGTGAGGTACAACTCAGTGCAGTCAGTAACATACATACAAACATATGCAGCTCGCAGCTACAAGTAATGCCGTTACATACGCACGCACACATGTAGTAAGCGTGGAGCTGCTAGCAATGCAGTCGCACATTCACACATATGGTGCTAGCGTATGTAAGGCGATATGAAACAATATAGCTAGTGCCGCTTATATATTTGGGGCGCGTGAGAAAGTGAACGTAATTATGAATACGTTGACTCTGCAAAATGTTTACATTCCACAGCCAAACATTTAGAAGTCGGCGTGTGGCTTTGCTGTTGTTAGTGACATGCTCTGATATACTACACCTCCTTTCCAAAAAAAAATCGTGAATACATATGAACGATTTTATAGCTGTGATATATTAAAGTTGTTTTTTTTTTTTTCTTTTTCTTGTACATTTCTGCAATTAATTTATGAGAGTTTCATTTGATACTTTTTAAATTTTTATTGCTTGTCGTTTGTTTAAAAAATTTTCTGTTGTGCCTGGTAATTATGTTACAATGTTTTTCAATTTTGTTTATTTTATTTTCAAGTGCTGTCCACTTGAATAACTCATGTTTTTAGATGTTTGTTTACTTATTCATCTTATACATTTTCTTTATTTGCAATTTGTTTTCTTTTGTACAATTTGTATAAGTGTCGGTTTTTGTTTATGATGCTAATTACTTAAAACCTAAACAAAGTTTTATAGGTCGTAAAAAAAAATTATATTTGTAAATTTATGAGCTAAAATTTTAGGCAAAATGAAATTAATTTATTCAAATAGCTTAAGTCTATTTTTATGAATTATGATATTCTTAATTTCTTTGCTTAAGGTGTTACTATTATTTAAATCTATGTTTTCTATATTGTATGGAAATAAACTATAATTATTTTTATTATCGATATTTACTACTCGATAGGGCCCTTTGTATCTACTATCTAACTTATGACCTGATTCAATCTTAACTAAAACTAAATCTCCTAAATTTATTTCTTTATACTGAATATTTTTGTCATAATATATTTTTTGTTTTTCTTTGGCTTCTTTTACCAATTTATACGCTCTTTGTTGAGCTACTTGCAATCTATATTTGATTTCTTTCTCATATGCCTCATAGTTATAAACTGGGCTAGTGGTATTTTCTTTAAAAAATTCGTACGTAAGGGGTATTTTTCCAAAAACCAACTCAAATGGACAATAACCATGAACCGTGTATGGTGTTGTATTGTAACAGTATGCAAAATATTTGATATACTCATCCCAATCATCTTTGTCAATGGATATATAAGAACGAATGTATTGGTTGAAAGTTCTGTGACTACGTTCAACAGTGCCCAAAGTTTGATGGTGATATGGGGTAGAAGTCTTGTGTTCAATATTTAAAAATTAACACAATTCTTCTAAGACGTTATTTTTGTATTCAGTCCCCATATCAGTTATGATTGTTTTCATACAACCATAAATTAAGATAAAATTTTCAAAAATTGCTTTGGCCACTGCTATCGCGTGTATGCTAGCAATCGCAATTGCGATCAGATACTTTGTCAAATCACATACAATTGTTACCGCGTATTCATTTCCATTTATCGATCTTGGTAATGGACCGATTGTGTCGATCTGTACTATATCGAAAGCTATCGTTGGCGTTTCAGTGATAGTCATTGGTTCTTTTAAATTTGTATTTATTTTATTTTTGCTGCATTTTATGCATTTTTTAATGTGATTTCTTATGTCATTTTTCATATTTTTCCAATAATATTTCTGTTTTATTTTGTTTGTCGTTTGATTGATTCCTGGGTGGCCACCATTAACAGGATCATCGTGATATTTTAGCAAGATATTTTTAATTATTTCTTTATTAGTCACATGCATAACCTCCGGAGTTAATGCAATTGTTAAGTTTTTGAGAACTTTGGTACCAATTTCTTTAAATGTGCTTACTCGAGTATATTTATCTTTAAACAATTTGTCCCCTAAGGACAACTGAATTTTATTTATTTTCAAATTGTTGGCTTCTTTCATTAGCCTGGCAAAGAATTGACCTAAATCAATTTTCGCCTCAACAATTGAATTATCAATATTTGGATTGCCGGCTTCTGTTGGAAGCCTGGCAAAGGATTGACCTGAGTCAACCTTCGCCTCAAAAATCATATTATTAATATTTATTTCGCTACAAATTTTCTTTCCCTTCCTGAAATATAATTTCGGAGGATCGAAAACGAGCTGGGCTAGCCTTTTAACTTAGGTTATAGCCCAATGGATTGCTGCCAATTCTTTTTCAATTGTTGCTTTGTTACTTTCACTTTTTGTGAAAGCTCTTGACGCATAGGCAATTGGTAATTGTTTGCCTTCATATTCTTGACTAAGAACTGCGCCGCAGGCAAATCCTCTGGCATCTGTTGTTATACAAAATTATTTACTGAAATCTGGATATTGCAAAATATTTGGGTTTATTATCTTCTGTCTAATCGAAAGAAACGTTCTTCTTACATAACCTTGTTAAAATTCTGGAATGTTCTGCAAAATTTGGAACAAATCTCCGGTAATAGTTACAAAATGCTACAAATCTTTTAACTTCATCTGCATTTTTTGTGGTTGGATAATTTAAAACAACTTCAAATTTACTAGGATCTGGCAAAATGCCTTTATTTGTGCACTTGTGGCCAAGATAAGTAACTTCTTGGTTAAAAAATAAACATTTATCGGGATGTAACTTTAAATTGTATTTTCGGCAAGTTGAAAATACATCTCTCAAATTTGTAATCATGTGTTTTTCGGAACATCCTAATACCACCAGGTCATCCATATATAGAAAAGCTTGGGAAGGCTTAAGGCCTGCAAATGCAAGAGTCATCATTCTTTGAAACGAGTTTGGGGCTACTTTCAAACCATATGGCAATCTTTTGAAACGATAGGTGCCATCGTCTGCCGTAAACGATGTTATGTCCCTAGAGTCTTTATGTAACTCAATTTGATGAAAACCGGACATCAAATCCAAGCATGAAAAACATTTAGCTCTACCCAATTGATCTAATATATCATCAATTCTTGGCAATGGGAATTTATCCGCAGTTAATTTTTTATTTACTTGTCGGTAATCGACTACTAATCTCCATCTTTTATCATTATTTCCTGGTAGAGATTTTTTGGGTACCAACAAAATTGGGCTATTATATTCTGACATAGACGGCTCTATTATGTCATCTTTAATTTACTTATCAACTTGTTTATTAATATCGTTTTTATGAGCTTGTGGGATTCGGTAATTTTTTACATAAACGGGATTATCATCTTTCATACGTAATTTTTGCTTGTAAAATTTTTTAGTGGTAATGGGTTCTGATTCTAGTGAAAATATGTCTATATATTCTGCACATAGTGCATAGCTGTTGGGAAACGAATTTTGGAAAATTTTTATTTAATCTTTCTAATTTTTCTTTATTATTTTCTACTATTTCGGTTTTGTGATTTATTATTGTGTAATCATCTAAATTTTCTGTGTTAATTTTGAATGGTTGCATTTTTATCTGTTGTATTTACCACTCTAATAAAAGTTTGGTTTGCATTTACTAAGGTATTTGCAATAAAAATGTCTTCGGATAATTTTTGATGAGGGATTAAAAATTATTGGAAAATATGAAACGTCTTGATTAAATTCTCACAAACGAATGAATAATATATTTCAATGAATACTTTGGAATACATTTATACAAAAGATACCAAGGTTATTTTGTTGATTTCCATCATTCCCCCTCAACAAAATATCCATAGCAAAAAAATAAATAAAGTAACTTAATTTAAAACATATGAATTAAGAAAGTCCTAACATTTCAACAAACTTATAATGCTTATTTTTTGATAAGTTCTTCGTTAAAATATCAGCTACCATATCGTTCGTTGAAGTGTAGTTTAACTCAATTTCTTTCTTCATATATATTTCGCGAATAAAGTGATATCTTATATCAATATGTTTGCTTCGTGAATGGTACACCGGATTTTTAACTAACTGCTGTGCGCTGACATTATCTCCATTCACAATCATCGGTTGACCATCAAAATTGAAACCCATTTCTCTAAAAAGTTTTCTTATGTAGACTGCCTCTTTTGCAGCTGCTGACAGTGCCATGTATTCGGCTTCAGTGCTGCTGAGCGCGACAGTGGTTTGTTTTTTAGACTGCCAAGAAAACACACTACCTGCTAATACAAAAACATATCCAGTGAATGATTTCCGGTCTACAGTATCACCACCCCAGTCTGCATCAACGTAACATTCTATTGGCTCTCCCGTCTTCCGATAATACAATTTGTACTTTACCGTTTTCGAAAGGTATCGGAGAATATGTTTCGCAGCATTTTCATGTTCAACATGAGGGTCTGTATTTCTTTGTGATAGTTTACATACAGAATGCATTATATCAGGTCGCGTTGCAAGTGCTAAATACATTAAAGATCCTATTAATGATTGATATTTGGTTTTATCAACTTGCTTGCAGTGCTCATTGTTGCATTTCACTTGAAATCCAGCGTCCAAAGGAGTTGCTACGGGCTTACAGTTTTCCATGGCGTTTTCTATAAGTAGTTTCTTAATAAACTGTTCATTGCTAACACTAATTTCTCCTCGGTCACCATTTCGATAAATTTCTATACCTAGAAAATGATTTATTTTGCCTTTGTCAACTAATTTAAAATTTTTCGCAATACCAGCTTTAATGCTTATTAACTCATTCTCATCTGTACTAGCTAACATTAAGTCATCCACATAAGCTGCTATAATGCTTAATATAACATGCGTCCTTTTTACGTAAAGACACGGCTCACTACCACATGGATAAAAACCGATTGAATGTAGAACGGAATCTAGCTTCGCATTCCAGTCACGACTTGATTGTTTCAAACCATATAAAGATTTATTCAGTTTTAGTACACGATTTGGATATTTTTCATCAGTGAAATGATCTGGCTGTTTCATATAGACTTCATCTTGCAAATCTCCATTTAGGTATGCCGTTGCTATATCCATCTGATGTAAGTACATTTTATATTCTACAGCTAACGCAATAACCATACGAATCGGTTCGTATCTAACGACTGGTGAAAATGTTTCGGTATAGTTAACACCATATTGCTGATTACAGCCTTTAGCTACTAATCTAGCCTTAAAACGCTCAACTAAGCCATATTTGTCGTATTTGAGTGCAAAAACCCATTTGCATCCTATTGTTTTCTGATTATGAGGTAAATCAACTAAACACCAAGTGTTGTTCTCAACTAACGATGCGTATTCCTTACTCACTGCTTCCTTCCACTCTTGGCAATACTTTGAGTTCAACGCTTCTTTGACCGTATCTGGTACTTTTATATCTTCGCCACAACCCATAGCACCTAACACATTAGGCAACTTTCGTGGGCGACCTGGTCTACCTGTGCGTACGATTCGTGGTCTTCCTGGACCTTTCTTAACGTTTTCAACTACTAAAGATTCAGATAAGTCTACTGTGCTATCATTAAGATTCACGGACCTTTGCTCTTCTTGTGGTATAGGAACAACGTCATCCTTACTTTCAGTATATTCGTTTACTAGGCTTGTAAAATCACTCTCAGCCCATGTAGCATACTCTTTAGTGTCTCTTTTTATTGAATCACGCTTAAAACCTTCAGAATTTTCAACAAAAACTACATCTCGACTTACAATTACTTTGCGACTGATTGGGTCAAATAGGCGAAACGCTTTCGATATCTCTGAATATCCAATAAAGACATATTCCTTACCCTTAGGACGAAACTTGTGCTTTTCAGTTTTATTTAGTGCAATTGCGAGTGATCCAAATACTTTCAACTGGCACACATTAGGTTTTCTACCTGTCCATTAGAGCGTATCACCAAAAAAAGTTGGTTGTTCCCCCCCAGTTTGAACACTTACCTTATGAGGTTTTCAAACAAATTTTTTTTAATTTTTTTGTCACCCTGTAAAAACAGCGAAATTTGTTCTTTTTTCTATAACTTCTATATTTCTAGTTCGATTTCAAAAGTGATACATTTTTAGAAAGATATTCGCCAAGGCAATATTTCATCAATAGAAACTTTTAGCACTTTTTTTCTTAGTTTTCCGGAAATTTTTTTTTTCAAATACAGGGTGGTGGTTTTAGTAAAAATAGAATAAAAACTGAACTTGGCATGAAGGGCTAAAAGTTTCTATGGATGAAATCTTGCCTTGGTGAATACCTTTCTAAAAATGTATCACTTTTGAAAATCGAACGAGAAATATAGAAATTATAGAAAAAAACAAATTTCGCTGTTTTTACAGGGTGACAAAAAAATTAAAAATTTTTTTTTTGAAAACCTCATAAGGTAAGTGTTCAAACTGGGGGGGAACATTTTCAACTTTTTTTTCCTCCATACACCGTGATACGCTCTACTGTCCATACCTCAAAAGGAGTTTTATCAACTACGCTTTTAGTGGGCGATCTATTTCTTAAATAAGCTGCTGTTGTTATTGCCTCAGCCCAAAATGATTCATCTAGGCCTGCATATACTAGCATGCTTCTAGCCATTTCTACTAAAGTACGGTTGGCTCGTTCTGCTACACCGTTTTGTTGTGGTGTATATGGTACCGTTAATTGTCTTTGAATTCCATTTGTTTTCAAAAAAATATCAAATTCTTTATTTACGTATTCAGTACCATTATCACTTCGCAAAATTTTTATTTTCTTATTAGTTTTGCGCTCTACTAGCGACTTGAATGCCTTAAATGTTTCGATTTTGATTTAATAATGTAAACATGAGTGAATTTTGACTTGTCATCAATGAATGTAACAAAATATCTTGAACCTCCTATTGAATTTTTATTCATAGGGCCACAGACATCTGTATGAATGATGTCTAACAAATCTTCAGAATTGTTCACCTCTTTTTTCGTAAAAGGTTTAGTACAAATTTTACTTGTGATACAAGTAGTACATTGATTATCGTTAAAACCCCTTTTATATTTAAACCATTCACCATATTATTCTTTTTAATATGATTTAGACTTGAAAAATTCAAGTGGCCATATCGATTATGCCACGTTATCGCATTATCATTAGAAGCATTAGTTCGAAAACATTTGTTTTCTTCGTTTACGACCATAAAAAGATTAATCGTATGCTTACCCTTGATAATTTCTTCACCAATGTGATCTTTAACGATGGCATAATTATTGTTAAAAATTTCTGTGTTGTTGTGCTCTACAGCCTTACTTACGGATATGAAATTGCTTTGCAGTTCTGGCACATATAAAACCTTTTGTAATGTCACCTTAAATTTGTCTGCTTTCAACGCAACGTTCCCGCGCCCTTTTGCCTCAATAAAGTTCTCGCCTGCTAACACAATCTTCTCGTAGTGCTCCTCAAATGTAGCAAACATACTCCGATCGCAGCACAAATGCGATGTTGCTCCGCTGTCGATGCACCAATTATCTCTTCCAAGTATCTCTTTTTGCGCCGACGCTAGCATAGAAGGGGGAGGCCTCGACTGAGATGGAAACAAGCGCAACAAAGTTGAGATCTGCTGGAGCTTGCCAGAATTCATGTTAGTAACAGAACTCATTGATGTAAATAATTGATCCGAAGTTGTTTCTGTTAGTAGCCTGTCAGCTGAGACCCTGCAGTCAAATTCCGAACTACTCAGCAAACATACTAGTTCATTGACTAACCATTTTGTGGCATATGCATACCAGTTCATTGTTGATTAGTTTTAAAACCAGTCAATGCCAAACTACTCAGCGAAAATTCTAGTTCATTGACTATACATTTTGTGGTGTATTTATACTAGTTCATTTCTGATAAGCTTCAAACCAGTCAAGGCCAAACTACTCAGCAAGCAATATAGTTCAATGACTATACAGTTTGTGGTGTATTCAAACTAGTTCACTTCCGATCACCTTTAAACCAGTCAATGTCGATCTACTCAGCAAACAATATAGTTCACTGACAATACATTTTGTGGTGTATTCATACTAGTTCATTTCTGATCACCTTTAAACCAGTCAATGTCCAACTACTCAGCAAACAATATAGTTCATTGACTATACATTTTGTGGTGTATTTATACTAGTTAATTGCTGATTAGCTTCAAACCAGTCAATGTCCAACTACTCAGCAAACAATATAGTTCATTGACTATGCATTTTGTTACGAAATTATGTGAACTGACCTTTAGATACGGGGCGAACCATCAGAAAATGCAACCGTGATTTGACAGCAAGTCAAGAAAACTTTCTGAACGCTTCCTACATGCATATGGCTGGCGTAGCCAAATTGGTGTACCGCGCATTTCCGTCCTTTTGGAAAACGAATGTCGAGCGAGCAGCATAGTTTTTATCCACCCATCCACGCTATAATAGCGGTGCGTCCAACCCACAACATAATCAGCAACTAAGAAGCTGAGCAAATCACTCAAATTGCAGCCAATTCATCTAGGCGAGAGCAATCCGCATGGTACATATACTCGACGTAGCCTGCAGTGAAGGTAAGCATACTCGCAACAAAATCCTATAATGTTCCTGAGTAAAAATGGAAATATATTTAGGCACCAAGTAAGCCACACGCGATTGTGGTGAAATAATTTAAGCACCAGCAATCCGCACATTATATACAGCCCAAAGGCTCATATGATTTACCATCCAGCGCATCTGAATATTCCTCAAAGCGCCTTGCGAGAAAAACGATGAGGAATGCATCAACCACAGCAACTGTGAGTTATCACGGGTAATACACATCAAAGAAGGCGACATCAGCATCACGCCAAAGCAGCGACGGTGAGCACTACTGCGGGCCGCACGTCAAACAAATTACTGAAAATTTACCATGTCACTGGTATGTGAACAAACAAACATTGTCGACGAGGGAGCAAAAGTCACAGATCAAGTAAGGTTGTTAAATATTAGACTCAACTAGTGGAATTGCATAGTCAAGCGACCCATGAAATAGCTACTCGCAGAATCGCTGGACGTGCTCATTGCGCGGGCAGGCGGCTAGATAGTAAAGTGTGTTTCTTTTCCACCCCTGTGCGTATGAGCGAACGGCTCTGCATAAAGATAGATTGACCAGCCCAACAGGCAAAGTAGATGCCTACACGCTGTGAGCGCTGCTTCCTATTAGTGTAATAAGCATAAATGCACGTACCTATGCATCTGAGGTTGCAGTTCGAAGAAGAGTGAATCCGATATCCAAAGTTTGAATGAGTGGCAGACGCAGCCGAAACACTCCATCGTAGTGAGTGGACTCAACGTGACGAGCGGGCACGAGAGTGCGCGCACACGTATACATAGCTATATTTAAGTTAAATTGTCTGTGAACAAAAAGTAAACAAACAAGATAATGGTTTTGTGCAGGGATTAGGCAACGACAGAGTGGTGAGATTTAGTTTTTATGTCTAATAGTATTTAGTGCAATGTGCGCTGTCCCCTAGCTCATTACCAAGGCGCCCTGGAATCATTTGCTAGTAGGGAAACCTAGGAAGAAATAAACGGTATTGAGAAATAAAATCTCAACTAATATTCACCATTCAGTCGAGTGTTGAAAATACCAGAGGGGTATAGATAATCTCAGCAAATACAAGCACTTTTAGTTGCTAAGAAGAAATGGAGGTTGTTGGATGCTCAGCCAGACGCGCATGTTGAAGTTGAAAGTGATTTTGTTCAGTAACGCACCTAGTGCTCTGACGCAGGCGCGCAGAGCAGAGCATCCAAGAACACTCGTATTTCGACATACACATAATAACATACATACATGCTAGTGTTAGCATGAATGCAAATTCACGTATATGCACATAGGCATGAATCCATGCCTATTTAAAAGTAGTTAGAACATATGATATTGTACACTCAACCACGTATATATATACACATCGGGTATTCGCCCAGCGATAAATACATTGTTTAGAGACATAGGCGTGTGAATCTTTATGCATCGGTTGCCTTTAGTTCGATGATTCAAGCTACCCCATTCGTGTGCTTTCATCCACCCTTGTTTGTTAGGCGCGAGTAGCGGCTGCATAGCTAGCATCGCAGTTTGCGAACAAGGTTGGGCAAGGCAGGAGAAGATTGGCTAGTTCGGGTCTTCGAGTAACGTCGCGTGAGTAGGTACATGCGGGTGGCATAGAAACGTACTGATGGGCTTACTTGTCAACAAGTTGCTGGTGAGGTGTATAAACATGCCTATAGCGAGTATTTTGGTTCAGGGACACTTGTATGTATAAGCAATACATGACCACTGAAGGTGTATCATCAACCCTCATACTGCGTTGCGCAACATTTGTTAGCAACAAAAGGCCAGACCCACTCATAAACATTCTGCGTAAGCACACACAACGAATGTAGATTTTTATACATTCTATTTTTGTTTTTGATCACACACATGCATTTCAATGTGAGGCCGGCAATTGCCATGCAACATTTCAAATATCGTTTTGGTTATTAATATAAAGCTAAGAATATTAGGTTAGAAATATTCACGCAGAGAATCGCAGTAATGATAGCGCGATTGAATGCGAGTTAATATGAAAATTTATAGTAGCTAGTGAGCGTAATAGAAAGTTAAGTAAGCTTATGCGGGCCATTTAAATTTAAAGCGTAATGAATAATACGCTGTAATATGTATTAGTGAGTAAGAAATTTGATTAAAACATGAACTGCTGAAAACAAAGCTATGTGTGATGAATGGGTGGGGGATATTGGCTAAACTAGACAGACGGACGTAAGGACTAGGGACTGGGTATAGGGGTCGACTAAACCATGGCCGCGTCGACCATGGTAGGGTGGGATAAAGGTAGCGGAAAGGCCAGTCTCGGTTTTGTGGAGACGCACCGCGCAGACAGTAATGGCACATCATGATGAATGAAATTGAGTATTGGGGTTATGGGCACACGACACCTGTGCAGCATAAGGGTACGAAATTTTTTTTCTTGATTATTCCTCGGTTTGATCCACACGACTCACCCCAGTCCGGCGAGCTCAGCCGCGCACGCAAGCGTACCCAGCGGATCTAAAGGCCCATGTTCTCTCCTTGAGAGGACCTTCTATGCCGACACCGGGGTAACATATAAGAAAATGGCGCCCAACGTGGGGCCACCGAAAGAAAACAAACGTTTTTTTTTGATGAGCGTTCAAGTCATGATGTGCTGTTCATTATGGACGTACATTCAGAGGGGGGGTCAAATGTGTTGATGGTGAACATTATTATCATTTGAATGGCGGGATCGGCTACTGGTTATCGGATAGCATGTCTGATTTTCATGAGGTAGATTTCGTGGCAGAGGGAGGGACTCATTCGCGAAGCAGCTACGGCCTATAGGCAGGTGCCATATTTGCTTGAGGTAGTTTCGCGGAGACACTCACTAGGAGAGTCCAGCCCATCAGGATGAGGGCCAAGTCCTGTTGGTAGTGGACGAAAGAAATGGGGAGACAATTTTAGGACAAGGGAGAGGACAGGACTAGGTAGGAAAGTAGTGAAGCCAAGGCACCCAAATCCCAGTTCGTCACACACATCGAAGCCATATTAGTCAAGTCACATAATCAGAGCCTTCTCAGGCTA
Source organism: Campiglossa producta (assembly GCA_964058755.1). NCBI lineage: Eukaryota > Metazoa > Arthropoda > Insecta > Diptera > Tephritidae > Campiglossa > Campiglossa producta. The sequence goes on along the minus strand of CAXKVI010000090.1, from coordinate 45,862 downwards.
GAGTAGAAGGTTACCCCAAGACAAATTACGAATTTCAATCAACATTTTTTTTTGTGACATACGAGCGCGTATGCGAGTTATATACCCATCCGCGGAATTTAATAAGATTTATAATGCCGCGGAAGAGTAAGAGGAAAACCAGAAATAGTCAGAAGGCGGGGAGCAGAGATAATGTGTCGGGATCAGTGGAAGATCTTCGAAGCGGAGCGGAAGATGGACGGTCGCTTTCGAAAGAGAGGCCACCAGAGGTGCCCGTCACGCAGGTGAGACGAGAGAGGCTAATCTCAGTTGGAGAGATTCAAACGCCGCCAGCGACTATAGTGGACAAAGTGGGAGGCGAGCTCTTATTGAAGTTCGAAGCCATGCTGTTCCAATACCAGACGGACGTAAATCGCACAACGGCGGAGGCAATACGCGAAGCCCTCAATCCAATGCGAAAGGACATAAAGTCTCTGGGAGAGCGCATGTCGACGGTCGAGGTGAGGCGCGAAAATACACACACGGACGCGGCAAATCCCTCCGGGAACTCCAACGATTCTTCGGCATTGGATGGACGCAACGATATCAGGGCGAATGGAGAGCAGCGAACCGAGGATACACTTGATGCGAGTCGGAGGCCTTTTACGCCAGCCACGCCAACTAGGCGCGTATACACAGACGGGAACAAATCTAAATTCAAGACCATTAGGGACTGGGGCCTCAAGTATGATGGCGGAAGCAAATCGATTCCAATCGAGCGATTTCTTTTTAGAGTCGAGACCCTGCAGAAGCGGCATGGCATCTCGGCCAATGACCTTTACGCGAATTTCCATTTAATGTTGACCGGAGCCGCACAGGAGTGGTTCTGGTTATACATGGAAGAACACACCAGTGAGGAGGGCGACGGATATGCTCATCTCCGAGAGGCACTGCTGGAGCACTTCCGCAAGTCGGAATGCGATGAAGAAATCCGACAAGCCATGAATGATAGAAGGCAGGACCATCGTGAGTCGTTCGACGCCTATTATGCTTGTGTCAGGGGAATGGCGCTAACGATGAAGGCACAGATGCCGGAGGCGAGTTTGGTTAATCTCATGCGGAGAAACCTCAAGTCCCGGATTAAAAACCTTATATTCGGTTGCCAGATAACGACGCTCGCCGAGCTGAAGTCACAATGCAGGCGTGCGGAAAAACACTTCGAGGAGTACGAACGAAAGTTTACCAAGAAGAGAGACGTCGAGGAGATCGATTTGCAGCCAGGCGAGGTGGACGAAAGCAGAGAGGACGCACCCACGCTGGAAGCTTTCAGCAGACGGGTTGGGGTCAAAATTCTGCTTTTTTGGAAATTCTGCATTCATAATTCCGGAAGTCGAAACACCGGAAATCAAAATTATGGAAGTCAATATTCTGGAATCCAAAATTCTGGATAACGGAATTCTAAATTGCAAAATTCTGGAAAACAAAATTCTGAAATTCAAAATTCTGTAATTAATGATTAAAAATGCGTGTTGATAACAAAAAAAGTGCGCACTTTTTTTGTTATCAACACGCATTTTTAATCATTAATTACAAAATTTTGCCTTTAACATTTAACTGGACTTGTTTTGAAGGAATTAAAAACAAATGTACCGTGCGTATTGACACACAATTTCACGGCTGTGAAATGTTATACGAAAAAAAAAATTAACATTCTCATGATCCATGTGCGCATAAAAAATCGGTTGCAGATCCAAATAATCATTTTAAAAATATGGTTTCGCTTGAGTTTTCTGCAGCCTAGCCAAATAATTCAGCGTTCGGTATCTATGACAGAAAAACACATTGGACATTATCTGCCATCAAGAAGTGCCCTTAAGTTAAAAATTAGAAGACAACGGAACAGTTTAAAATGTTTTAAAGAGCCAACTTGTGTTGAAAAAATAGACATTCCTTTATTATCACTTTATGTTTTGGAAGGTCAACTATTTATTTTAAGTAAGAAAGTTATTAAAGTTATGGCGAATGCATTCTTAGTTTTGGAACAAAATCTTCGCTGCAGTTGTTAAATGAGAGCGACTGCTGGATTATGGACGGTAAATTTGACGTTGTTCCAACGATGATGAGGCAGCTATTTTCCATACACGGCTGAGTAGAAATACAAATTGTTCCGCTGGTTTTCTGTCTTATGACCAAAAAATCAAAGTCAATGTATATTTCTTAAATATAAGCACAATTTATTAAAATACTCGATTTTGCTCAAATTTTGGGGAAAAAATTTCCAGAATTAATTCTGGAAACGTAAATTCCGGAATTATGAAAAACCAGAATTTTGAAATACAGCCAAAAAAGGCGAAGGAAGTGCGGAATTCCGATTTCCAGAATTTTGTCGACCCAGAATTTTGATTCCGGAATTTTGACTTCAGAATTTTAATTTTAGAATTTTGACCGTTTCCGGGAAAAGACAATGGATCAGATGTGGCAAGAAAAGGAAAGCCGGTATCGAGAGATATGCAAAAGGATATTCGGAAAGACGGTAAACAACATCAAAAGGCGCGATACAGGGACTAAACCTCGAAACTACAAGAAAATTTGCGAGTTACGACGGAAGAACAGAGAATACAGACAACGGCAACGAGCAATAGCGGAAACCATTATACGGACCGACGGAGATCGGCGACCATACGCTGAGGTAACGGTGGAAGGAGAGCCAATGACAGGGCTGCTGGACAGCGGAGCCTCGGTCAGCTGTTTAGGTTCTACGGCAATTCGAAAGTTTGGTGGAAGGAAGATCCACTCAGTCAACGAGGAGCTTAAGACTGCTGATGGAAAGGGACAGACCATAGTAGGAAGGATGGATTTGAACGTGGCGTGGAGAGGCAAGACGGCGACGATAACCCTCTACCTGGTTCCGAGTCTGAAACAAGAACTCTATTTGGGGATAGACTTTTGGGAGGCATTCGGTCTACTTCCTGCGGTTGTCTCGGAGATTAGTGTTGATCACTCGGGGATGGTTGAGCTAACTCCGAAGGAGGTAAGAGAGCTAGAATACGTGAAGTCACTTTTTCCGTCCTCGGAGCAGCTGGGATTGGGAAAAACCCATCTGATGGAGCACCGGATTGAGGTTTATGATGAGACGGTGCCCGTTAAACAGCGATATTACCCGATATCATCCGTGAAGCAAAAGTGTGCTTACGAAGAAATAGACCGCATGCTTAGCCTCGGGGTGATAGAGGAGAGTGATAGCGCTTGGAGCTCTCCAATCGTGTTGGTACAAAAGCCCGGGAAAAACAGGCTTTGCGTAGACATGCGTAAGCTCAACGAACGCACGAAAAGGGACGCGTACCCGACCCAACACGTGGAGGGCATCCTCAGCCGATTGCGTGATACCTTTTTCATAACGGGTATCGATTTAAAGGATGCCTTTTGGCAGATCCCATTGGAGGAGAAGTCGCGGGAGAAGACGGCGTTCACGGTTCCAGGACGCCCACTCTACCATTTCCGGGTTATGGCGTTCGGGCTCTGCAACGCCAGCCAAAGATTGTGCAGGCTCATGGACCGGGTGATTCCATCGAGGTTTAGGGACAATGTTTTCATGTATATAGACGACCTGCTTGTGTGCTCGCCAGATTTCGAGACGCAAATTCGGCATTTGTCGGAAGTAGCCGAATGTCTCTCAAAAGCGGGGTTGACCATAAAAGTGCAAAAATCGAAATTTTGCCAAAGGGAGATCAGGTGTCTGGGTTATATCATTGGACAGGGCGAACTCCGAACGGATCCCGAGAAAATACAGGCTATGCTCGACTTTCCGGTTACGCAGACACTCAAGCAGTTGCGGCGGTTTCTTGGACTCACTGGTTGGTATAGGCGGTTTATCCCTAACTTTTCCAGTGTTTCCGCGCCGCTGACGGACTGCTTGAAAAGGAGGAAGGATTTTACCATGACGCCTGAAGCCGTAGCCGCATTCGAGGAGCCTCACCGAAGGTTCTTGTGAACCCAGATTTCTCGAAACACTTTTTCGTACAGTGCGATGCCTCCACAACGGGTATCGGAGCAGTCCTATTCCAACTAGATGATGAGGGAAATGAGCGTCCTATCTCCTATATCTCTCAGAAGCTGAACGCAGCCCAGAGAAATTACACCATAACCGAACTCGAGTGCCTTGCCGCGGTCACCAGCGTGAAGAAGTTTCGGCCCTATGTCGAAGGTACTCCGTTTACGATCATTACGGACCACATGAGCCTGAAATGGCTTATGAGCCAGCGCGATTTGTCCGGAAGGTTAGCTCGGTGGAGCCTCAAGCTTCAAGCGTTTGACTTCACGATAACTCATCGCAAAGGAGCGAAGAATATCGTGCGGGATGCGCTGAGCCGAGTCCATATGGACGAGATCGATGGAGTAGGGCTTGAAATAGACTTAGCGCTGGATGACCAGGCGTTCCAATCGGTGGAATATCAGCGTTTGCTAAAAGCCATGGAGGAAAGTGGGGAACGGCTGCCGGACGTTAAGGTTGTGGACAACATAGTGTTCAAGCGAACAAGATTCAGGAGAGATGAGGAGTTAGAAGATAGTGTATGGAGGATCTGGGTGCCGGAAGAACTGCGGGAGATGCTGATACGGCGAATGCACAGCGGAGTGGCGGCCGGTCACGGAGGCATCTCAAAGACAGCTCATCGCTTACAGTTCAAGTATTATTGGCCAGGGATGGTCCGGGATGTGAAAGCCTTCGTGGACCGATGCGACATATGCAAGTGTAGCAAGGCTACCAACAGATTGAGTCGACCGCCCATGGGAGCGCGAGCGCAGACCGAAAGGGTGTTTCAGCGGTTATATATCGATTTTTGTGGACCCTATCCACGATCGAGAGATGGCAACTGTTACATCTTTGTGGTCCTCGATCATTTTTCAAAGTTTCCTTTATTGAAACCCATGAGGAGTGCCACGGCCAAAGGAGTCATACGATACCTGGAAAACGAAGTCTTCCATGTTTTCGGAGTGCCGGAGGTCATACACTCCGACAATGGACGGCAATTCGTTTCCGAAGTTTTTCAGGGCTTTCTCAGCCGTACGCGCTCAAACATATAAAAACTGCAGTGTACTCGCCGCAGGCGAATGCTTCCGAAAGAATGAATAGGTCATTTCTAGCAATAATCCGATCCTACATTGAGGGCGACGACCAAAGAGGGTGGGACCAGCACGCTTCAAAGGCAGCCTTTGCTCTTCGTAGTGCGGTCCACCAGGCGGTTCAAATGGAGCCATACCGAGCAGTGTTTGGGCAAAGCATGGTCCAGCACGGGGATTCGTATCAACTGCTTCGGAAGCTAGACCAAATCGCTGACTCGGAGGTGGAACTCGAGCGAACGTCGAGCGAGCAGCATAGTTTTTATCCACCCATCCACGCTATAATAGCGGTGCGTCCAACCCACAACATAATCAGCAACTAAGAAGCTGAGCAAATCACTCAAATTGCAGCCAATTCATCTAGGCGAGAGCAATCCGCATGGTACATATACTCGACATAGCCTGCAGTGAAGGTAAGCATACTCGCAACAAAATCCTATAATGTTCCTGAGTAAAAATGGAAATATATTTAGGCACCAAGTAAGCCACACGCGATTGTGGTGAAATAATTTAAGCAGCAGCAATCCGCACATTATATACAGCCCAAAGGCTCATATGATTTACCATCCAGCGCATCTGAATATTCCTCAAAGCGCCTTGCGAGAAAAACGATGAGGAATGCATCAACCACAGCAACTGTGAGTTATCACGGGTAATACACATCAAAGAAGGCAACATCAGCATCACGCCAAAGCAGCGACGGTGAGCACTACTGCGGGCCGCACGTCAAAAAAATTACTGAAAATTTACCATGTCACTGGTATGTGAACAAACAAACATTGTCGACGAGGGAGCAAAAGTCACAGATCAAGTAAGGTTGTTAAATATTAGACTCAACTAGTGGAATTGCATAGTCAAGCGACCCATGAAATAGCTACTCGCAGAATCGCTGGACGCGCTCATTGCGCGGGCAGGCGGCTAGATAGTAAAGTGTGTTTCTTTTCCACCCCTGTGCGTATGAGCGAACGGCTCTGCATAAAGATAGATTGACCAGCCCAACAGGCAAAGTAGATGCCTACACGCTGTGAGCGCTGCTTCCTATTAGTGTAATAAGCATAAATGCACGTACCTATGCATCTGAGGTTGCAGTTCGAAGAAGAGTGAATCCGATATCCAAAGTTTGAATGAGTGGCAGACGCAGCCGAAACACTCCATCGTAGTGAGTGGACTCAACGTGACGAGCGGGCACGAGAGTGCGCGCACACGTATACATAGCTATATTTAAGTTAAATTGTCTGTGAACAAAAAGTAAACAAACAAGATAATGGTTTTGTGCAGGGATTAGGCAACGACAGAGTGGTGAGATTTAGTTTTTATGTCTAATAGTATTTAGTGCAATGTGCGCTGTCCCCTAGCTCATTACCAAGGCGCCCTGGAATCATTTGCTAGTAGGGAAACCTAGGAAGAAATAAACGGTATTGAGAAATAAAATCTCAACTAATATTCACCATTCAGTCGAGTGTTGAAAATACCAGAGGGGTATAGATAATCTCAGCAAATACAAGCACTTTTAGTTGCTAAGAAGAATTGGAGGTTGTTGGATGCTCAGCCAGACGCGCATGTTGAAGTTGAAAGTGATTTTGTTCAGTAACGCACCTAGTGCTCTGACGCAGGCGCGCAGAGCAGAGCATCCAAGAACACTCGTATTTCGACATACACATAATAACATACATACATGCTAGTGTTAGCATGAATGCAAATTCACGTATATGCACATAGGCATGAATCCATGCCTATTTAAAAGTAGTTAGAACATATGATATTGTACACTCAACCACGTATATATATACACATCGGGTATTCGCCCAGCGATAAATACACTGTTTAGAGACATAGGCGTGTGAATCTTTATGCATCGGTTGCCTTTAGTTCGATGATTCAAGCTACCCCATTCGTGTGCTTTCATCCACCCTTGTTTGTTAGGCGCGAGTAGCGGCTGCATAGCTAGCATCGCAGTTTGCGAACAAGGTTGGGCAAGGCAGGAGAAGATTGGCTAGTTCGGGTCTTCGAGTAACGTCGCGTGAGTAGGTACATGCGGGTGGCATAGAAACGTACTGATGGGCTTACTTGTCAACAAGTCGCTGGTGAGGTGTATAAACATGCCTATAGCGAGTATTTTGGTTCAGGGACACTTGTATGTATAAGCAATACATGACCAGTGAAGGTGTATCATCAACCCTCATACTGCGTTGCGCAACATTTGTTAGCAACAAAAGGCCAGACCCGCTCATAAACATTCTGCGTAAGCACACACAACGAATGTAGATTTTTATACATTCTATTTTTGTTTTTAATCACACACATGCATTTCAATGTGAGGCCGGCAATTGCCATGCAACATTTCAAATATCGTTTTGGTTATTAATATAAAGCTAAGAATATTAGGTTAGAAATATTCACGCAGAGAATCGCAGTAATGATAGCGCGATTGAATGCGAGTTAATATGAAAATTTATAGCAGCTAGTGAGCGTAATAGAAAGTTAAGTAAGCCCATGCGTGCCATTTAAATTTAAAGCGTAATGAATAATACGCTGTAATATGTATTAGTGAGTAAGAAATTTGATTAAAACATGAACTGCTGAAAACAAAGCTATGTGTGATGAATGGGTGGGGGATATTGGCTAAACTAGACAGACGGACGTAAGGACTAGGGACTGGGTATAGGGGTCGACTAAACCATGGCCGCGTCGACCATGGTAGGGTGGGATAAAGGTAGCGGAAAGGCCAGTCTCGGTTTTGTGGAGACGCACCGCGCAGACAGTAATGGCACATCATGATGAATGAAATTGAGTATTGGGGTTATGGGCACACGACACCTGTGCAGCATAAGGGTACGAATTTTTTTCTTGATTATTCCTCGGTAGTACATCATCGGTTTGATCCACACGACTCACCCCAGTCCGGCGAGCTCAGCCGCGCACGCAAGCGTACCCAGCGGATCTAAAGGCCCATGTTCTCTCCTTGAGAGGACCTTCTATGCCGACACCGGGGTAACAATTTTGTGGCATATGCATACCAGTTCATTGTTGATTAGCTTTAAACCATTCAATGCCAAACTACTCAGCGAAAATTCTAGTTCATTGACTATGCATTTTGTGGTGTATTCAGACTAGTTCATTTCTGATTAGCTTTAAACCAAGGTCTGAAACCGATTAAAATAAGGTTCCGGTTACGGTTTCGGTTTTACACCGTGTTTTGGTTTCGGTTCCGGTTTCGTTCTTCAAATTTATTTCGGTTTCGGTTACGGTTTCGTTCCGGTTTCGGTTACAAAATAAAAACACAAACAAAATAAATGTTACTACTAAAATACTAAAGTACCTATGTACATAGCTTCGAAATAGATCTGAATTTTCATAACTTTTTTCCTGCGGCCATGATGGGATTTCTATAATATAATAATAACGCATGGATGAAATTTCTGCAAAACAAATTCCTAAAACTAACTCTACTTTTTTATTAGAAAAATATTAAATGAAATGTATAAATCGCCAAAAATGAGTGGTGCTTTCTGAGTCAAGCCTGAACATTTCTTTTTCGTATCTCGTAAATTTTTTTCGATCGCCTCATTCAACTATAGTTAAATTTCCTCTTTCAGAATTTTTATACTAAGGTTAAAACGCGTCTTTTGTAACCTTGTTCGACACTCCTCCCTGAAAGTTTTCAGAATAAATACCTGTTTGTGCCCACTTAAAGTGGTACATTAAAAAAATTCAAAACCGTTTGGAACCGGTTCCGGTTTTTGAAACGGTTTCGGGTTCGTTCTTTTTCAGATCAAAATAACGGTTTCGGTTTCGGTTTTGAAAAATGAATCGGTTTTAATCGGTTACGGTTACGGTTTCGGTTTCGGTTTCAGTCCTTGCTTTAAACAAGTCAATGCCAACTACTCAGCAACATTATAGTTCTACGCCTAAACATTTTGTGGTGTATTCATACCAGTTAATTTCTGAATACCTTCAAACTAATCAATTCCAAACTACTCAGCAGACACCTAGCTCGTTTACTATACATTTTATGGATGTTTTTATACTAGTTCTTTGCTGAGTACCTTTAAACCAATAAATGCCAATCTAATCAGAAAACATACTAGTATAAAACTATAATTTGCTGGGCGAAATCATACTAGTCACAAAAATCCTGGTTCGTACTAGTATGCAAGTATGTATGAATCTCGGGTTGAAATTATACTACACCTTTTTCAGTTTATATTCAGAAAGTTTTCTGAATATCAATTGTAATTTTCTGAATGTCAATTGTATTTTTCTGAATATCAAATGGAAATGCTGAATATGAATTGTAATTTTCTAAATATAAAGTGTTACTTTCTGAATATAAACAGAAAAAGGTGTAGTCAGAAAAAGTCTAATCTATTTTAGAAAAATACTAATTAGAAAAATTCCATTTCATACTACATTATTATTATAAGGCCTTATTACACCGCAACCATTAGTACGATCTATTGTAGTACATGGTACTATGCAAACATTATTTGAAATTTTTGGTTTGCTACTTTTTTTCTCTTGTAATTGACAGATGTTTTTCGTGTTTGGGTAAATACAAATATGATGCTGATGTATATATGTTCTAGTATGTCAACTGCTATATTTCTTGTGCATATACACAGAAAAAAGGCACTGGTACAATCAACAATCTCGTGCTGTTATCCTGAAGTTGACCAAATTTTGGTTGTTTGAACGGTATTTTTTGTTGAAGTAACCCTATTCTTTTTTTTTCTGATCCCTCTAGATCTTTTATAATCCCATTTTGGCCAGGTTTGTTTGGATGTCCGGCACCCTTGGGATTGTTGCTACCTTTCGTTGGCTTGACGGAGTGTGTACTCCAAGCCAACGAAATGTGGCAACAATCCCCAAGGTGCCGGACATCCAAACAAACCTGGCCGAAATGTGATCATAAAAGATCTAGAGGCATTCACGCCCTAAGAAGGAGAGAAATCTCCATATTAATAGGTGTTCTAACTGGGCACTGCCTTATTTGTAGGCACGCAGAAGGTGTGCCCTATCGACGATGCTGTAGGAGCTGCAAAGATGATGAGGAAGAGGAATCGGTGAAGTACCTCATCTGCAACTGCCCGGTCTTAAGCGGCGCGAGAACGCGCTTTTTGGGAGTTCCCTTCCTGGATAGCCTAAACCAGACCGCTGAACTGGACATAAAGGACTTGATGGTCTTCATAAAGTCATCTAAGTGGTTCGAGGAGGAGTAACGGTGTCGGTTTAGGAGTGTCAGTCCCGGGATACTACTATGTGGAAAATCCCAACAAAAATCAAAGTTGGAAGAGAAGTTCGGCAAAAGTCTCGCTAGAGGTTATGACAACCTGTTGGTATATAACCGCCATTTTTTTTACCTTGCGGCATAAACTTGAGTATATTGACAACAACAATATAAATTGACTCTAACAATGCTCCTTTAACTCGAGTGTATGGCCCAGCATGAAAGCAGTCTTACTTTGACTCTTTTTGATGTAAAAACAAGTAAGGAAAGCTGTCTTCGGCTGTGCCGAAAGCTAAATACCTTTCATGAATAAGCGTCACGATTTTCACTGTTTGATCCCCAGTACAGCCTGTGTGAATTTAACTTTAGCTCATACCGAAATTATCGGAGCTATCGATTATATGGGGGCGATGTGTTATATTGGTCCAATCTCATTGCTTTTTAACATCAACATTCCACATTCTAAAATAGCAATATTTACGAAATTTCACGTTCCTACCGATATAATTACAGGAGTTATCTACCAAAATCCGTTCATCGGAACAATCGATTGTATGGGGGCTATGTGAAATATTTATCCCATTTCAATGATTTTCAACATCGATATTTTACATATAAAAATAGCGATGCTTCCAAAATTTCGCGTTCCTATGTGTTTAATTACAGGACTTATAGCCCAAAATCCGCTTATCGGAATAATCGATTGTATGGGAGCTATGTGAAATATTTATGCGATCTCAATGATTTTCAACATCGATATTTCGCATATAAAAATAGCGATACTTCCAAAATTTCACGTTCCTACCTATATAATTACAGGAGTTATCTACCAAAATCCGTCTATCGGAACAATCGATTGTATGGGGGCTATGTGAAATATTTATCCAATCTCGATGATTTTCAACATCGATATTTCACATATAAAAATAGCAATACGTCCAAAATTTCACGTTCCTACGTGTTTAATTACAGGAGTTATAGCCCAAAATCCGTTTATCGGAATAATCGATTGTATGGGAGCTATGTGAAATATTTATCCCATCTCTATGAGTTTCAACATCGCTATTTCACATATAAAAATAGCAATACTTACAAAATTTCACGTTCCTACGTGTTTAATTACATGAGTTATAGCCCAAAATCCGTTTATCGGAATAATCGATTGTATGGGAGCTATGTGAAATATTTATCTCATCTCTATGATTTTCAGCATCGATATTTCACATATAAAAATAGCAACACTTATAAAATTTCACGTTCCTTCGTGTTTAGTTACAGGAGTTATAGCCCAAAATCCGTTTATCGGAATAATCGGTTGTATGGGAGCTATATGTTATATTGGTCCGATCTTGCTGGTTCCGACAAATGATTCCTATATTGGAAAATGGTGGCCGCGTACCAAATTTCAGCCAAATATCTCAAAAACTGAGGGACTAGTTTGCGTTCTAACAGACAGACAGACAGACGGACAGACGGACATGGCTAAATCAACTCATCTCGTCATCCTGATCATTTCGGTATACTTATTGATGGGTCTATCTCCTCTCCTTCTCATATTTACAAACATCGGACCAAAGTTATAATACCATTTCATGTTCATGAAAGGTATAATAAGACTTACTTTTATCTATATATACATATGTGGGACCGGAACTCCGCAGTGGACGACAAACTTAACCTTGAGTAACCTTAATTTACCTTACTTAAAAATACAACTCCAAAGCCCCAATTACATAAAACTTTGACAAATGCGCGCCTCGTTTTTGAGCATTTGCAAAAATTTCGCTTCGCTTTACGTTTAAAAAACTTTGAATGAAAGTGAATCCTACAAAGTTGAATGCAATTGGGCCTTCACCTATATAATCAAACTTGACGAACGCGGAATTTGAAAGGAGCCATTGCAAGTTGAATTCAATAATTAAATTAAAAATACAATAAACAACATAATTTAAAAAATATAGAAAAAAAAACTTGTGTCAACTTTACCGAGAATCGAACTCAGAGCCTTTAGCTCATTTTTGGCTGTGTATGAACTAGTATATAAACTGGTATAATGCTGATGCAGAGGCTGACTAGTATATCAATTGGTATGGTGCTCATGCAGAAGAGGACAATTGCTTTTCTTTTTCTCTTGTAACTGCTTCTTTTTTACCTTGTAATTCACAGATGCTTTTTCGTGTTTGGGTAAATACAAATAGTCGCTGCTTTCTAAAGAATAAACTGGTATATTGCTGATGTAGAGGCTGACTATGATACTGGTGCATAGACCGACTAGTATACCAACTGGAATGAATGTCAAATTAAGTGGTACGATCTGAATGGGCATAATGATTAGTATGTCCTGCCGCAGAGACTGAGCAGTATGTCAACTGGTAGGATTCTGATGTATATATAAACTAGTATGTCAACTGGTAATATTCTGATGCATATATGAACTAGTATGTCAAATGGTATATTTCTGATGCAAATTTGAACTAGTATGTCAACTGATATGATTATGATGCATAAGTGAACTGGTATGTCAACTGGTATGATTCTGATGCATAAATGAACTACTATATCAACTGGTATGATTCTGACGCATATATGAACTAGTATGACAACTGGTATGATTCCGATGATTTTTTTAACTAGTCTGTTAATTGGTATGATTCTGATGCATATATGAACTAGTCTGTCAACTGGTATGATTCTGATGCAAATAAGAAGTAGTCTGTCAACAGGTATGATTCTGATGCATATATGAACTAGTCTGTCAACTGGTATGATTCTGATTTATATATGAACTAGTCTTTCAACTAGAATGATGTGTATAATAACAAGTACATCAACTGGTATATTCCTGATGCAGAGGCTGACTAGTCAGCCAATTGGTATGGTGCTGATGCAGAGAAGGACAATTGCCATCTCGTAGGACATCGCCGTGTTAAAAAAATTACAGAACTCGAACTAGTTGAGGCCGCCTGGCTGACTGGTATTTGATTAGTATAAAACTAGTTAAGTTGACTGCAGGGAGTGATTCTCCGCTGGATTTCTAGACTGATATTATTTTCGGTGTTGATACTGGTTCCCAAATAGACGAAGTCCCTCACAGTTTCAAATTTGTAACTATCAACAGTGACATGGCTGCCAAGGCGCAGGTGCGCCGATTCTTTCTTTGATGACAGCAAATACTTCGTCTTGTCCTCGTTCACGGCAAGACCCACTTTTTTCGCTTCCTTATCCAGTCCAGAGAAGGCAGCGCTTACGGCGCGGTTGTTAAGGCCAATGATATCAATATCATCGGCATACGCCAGCAATTGCACGCTCTTGTAAAAGATTGTACCATTGCGGTTTAGCTCTGCTGCTCGAATTATCTTCTCCAGCATCAGATTGAAGAAATCGCACGAAAGGGAGTCGCCCTGTCTGAAGCCTCGTTTGGTTTCAAATGGCTCAGAGAGGTCCTTCCCGATTCTGACGGAGCTGTTGGTATTGCTCAACGTCATTTGACAAAGCCGTAAAAGCTTTGCAGGGAAGTCAAATTCAGACATGGCGGCATACAGGCAACTCCTTTTTACGCTGTCAAAAGCGGCTTTAAAATCGACAAAGAGATGGTGAGTGTCGATTCTCTTATCATGGGTCTTCTCCAGGATTTGGCGTATCGTGAAAATCTGGTCGATGGTAGACTTACCAGGTCTAAAGCCACACTGATAAGGTCCAATCAGTTTGTCTACGATGGGCTTCAGCCTTTCACACAACACGCTAGAAAGAACCTTATATGCGATATTAAGAAGACTAATTCCGCGGTAGTTGGTGCGGTTAGCGGGATCGCCTTTCTTGTGGATTGGGCAAAGCACACTGAAATTCCAATCCGGAGGCATGCATTCGTCTGACCATATTCTGCATAAGAGCTGATGCATGCTTTTTACCAGCTCTTCGCCTCCGCGTTTGAACAGCTCGGCGGGTAGTCCGTCTTTTCCAGGCGCTTTGTTGTTTTTGAGCCGGGATATAGCTATCCTCACTTCATCATAGTCAGGTGGTGGGACGACTTTTCCATCGTCAGGGATTGGGGTATCGGGTTCGACGTCTCCCTCGCAATTTAGCAGTGAGGAGAAGTGCTCCCTCCATAATTTAAGTACACTTTGTACGTCGGTTACCAGGTCGCCATTATTGTCCTTACAGGAGCTTGCCCCGGTCTTAAAACCTTCCGTCATCCGCCGGATCTTTTCATAGAATTTTCGGGCATCATTCCTGTCAGCCAGCATCTCAAGCTCCTCACACTCACGCCTTTCAGCCTCATTTTTCTTTTTTCTGAAAAGGCGTCTCTCTTCCTTCTTTGCCTCACGATATTGTTGCCATACACTGCGGGTTGCGCCCGTTCGCAACGTCTCCTTGTAGGCAGCGTCCTTTTTTTTCGAGGCAGTTTTGCATTCCTCATCGTACCAGTTGTTCTTGTGGGCTCGCTGGAACCCTATAGTGGCCTCAGCGGCGGTACGCAATGAGTGAGAGATATGCTTCCATTGCTCGGTTACATCGGTAGGTCGAGGATTGCCCTCTGCTAGCAGGTGTGAGAGTCGAGTTGTGAAATTATCAGCTGTCTGTGTCATGCGCAGCTTCTCGACGTCAAACTTTCCTTCCGTTACTGTGCGCACTTTCTTCGTTGCACAGAGGCGTGTGCGTATCTTGGCTGCGACAAGATAATGGTCAGAGTCAATATTGGGACCACGCAGTGTACGCACGTCCAGAACGGTGGAGCTATGTCTGCCGTCAATCAAGACATGATCAATCTGGTTTCTAGTTCTTTGATCAGGGGACAGCCATGTGGCTTGGTGTATTCGCTTATGCTGGAACCTGGTACTACTGATGACCATATTGCGAGCAGCGGCGAAGTCAATCAACCTAGTGCCGTTGGGGGATGTTATATCGTGGAGACTGAATTTTCCAACTGTGGGACCAAAGACTCCTTCCTTGCCCACCTTGGCATTAAAGTCGCCGAGCACGATTTTGATATCATGCTGTGGGCAGCGATCATAAGTCTGTTCAAGTTTATCGTAGAAGGAGTCCTTCTCTGCGTCGTCCGTCTCCTCAGTCGGCGCATAGGCGCAGATAAATGTTATGTTGAAAAACCTCGCCTTGATGCGGATCGCGGCGAGACGCTCGTTCACAGGAGTGAACGCTAATACTTGGCGGCGAAGTCTCTTTCCCACCACGAATCCTACACCACGCGCTTTGCCGCGTGTCTGGCCACTGTAGTATACGTCACAAGGACCGATGGTCGTCTTTCCTTGCCCCGTCCATCGCATTTCCTGCAGGGCGGTGATGTCGGCCTTTGCGCCTACGAGGACATCAACCAGTCGGCCAGCGGTACCGTCCCTTGAAAGGGTCCGGACATTCCCGGTACATGCCCTAATATCCAAATCGTTATGCCTTATTCGTTTTGCCGGGTCGTCAACATTAAAGGGGGTTCTCATCCGAGGCTTTGTATATTTTTTCATTGGAATTAAGTTTTTTACGTGGCGGGTCCCAAACCCAGCGCACAACCCGTTTCGGGGTTTTGGAAAATATTTACACATTTATATAGCGAGCCGCTTGCTTCAAGACAGACGCCCGCTTGCAGCCGCACCTCATGGTGAACAGACGCTACGCAAAAACCTCGGTGAGCCCTTAAACCAAGTATGTCAGAGTGGCCCCACCGGGGCTCCCTCTCTTTCTGCCGCGAGCCTAGGTAGCTCCCGTTGCCCAGAGTGCACGAACGAGGACGCAAGAGTCGGGATTGAGCAAGGTCACTTAGCAACCACACTCCATTACACTCCGAGTACCAGTTGATATAGTAGTTCATTTATGCATCAGAATCATACCAGTTGACATACCAGTTCATTTAAGCATCATAATCATATCAGTTGACATACTAGTTCATATATGCATCAGAATCTTACCAGATGACATACAAGTTCATATATATATCAGAATCATACCAGTTGACATACTGCTCAGTCTACTACTAATCATTATGCCCATTCAGATCGTACCACTTGTCATACTAGTCCACGAATTTGACATTCATTCCAGTTGGTATACTAGTCGGTCTATGCACCAGTATCATAGTCAGCCTCTACATCAGTATCATAGTCAGCCTCTACCAGTTTATTCTTTAGAAAGCAACGAATATTTGTATTTACCCAAACACGAAAAAGCATCTGTGAATTACAAGGTAAAATATAAGCAGTTACAATAGAAAAAGAAAAGGAATTGTCCTCTTCTGCATCAGCACCATACCAATTGGTATACTAGTCAGCCTCTGCATCAGCATTATACCAGTTGATATATACACAGCCAAATTATTTATTATCTATATTTCTTAAATTATATTGTTTATTGTATTTTTAATTTAATTATTTAATTCAACTTGCAATGGCTCCTTTCAAATTCCGCATTCGTCAAGTTTGATTATATAGGTGAAGGCCCAATTGCATTCAACTTTGTAGGATCCACTTTCATACAAAGTTTTTTAAACGTAAAGCGAAGCGAAATTTTTGCAAATGCTCAAAAACGAGGCGCGCATTTGTCAAAGTTTTATGTTGTAATTGGGGCTTTGGAGTTGTATTTTTAGGTAAGGTAAATTAAGGTTACTTAAGGTTAAGTTAGTCGTCCACTGCGGGGTTCCGGTCCCACATATGTATTTATATAGATAAAAGTAAGTCTTATTTTTACATCAAAAAGACTGCTTTCATGCTGGGCCATACACTCGAGTTAAAGGAGCATTGTTAGAGTTAATTTATATTGTTGTTGTCAATATACTCAAGTTTACGCCGCAACGTAAAAAAAATGGCGGTTATATACCAACAGGTTGTCATAACCTCTAACGAGACTTTTGCCGAACTTCTCTTCCAACTTATAGTGTGCTGCTTTGATTTTTTTCCTACAAGTTGGCGGGACCTAGGTTTTTTTTTTTTAATTTACAAATCTGTGACTGTTCAAAAAGTTGAAGTAGGTTCAAGTGGCTGCCGCAGAGGCACACTTAGGGCAGTTTTGAAAGGTCCTTTGTGATACCACCAACACTAGGAAAGTCCCGGGACCCGGCCATATGGAAAATCCCTGAGGCCATCAAGTCCTTTATGCCCAGTTCAGCGATCTGGTTTAGGCTATCCAGGAAGGGAACTCCCAAAAAGCGCGTTCCTGCGCCGCTTAAGGCCGGGCAGTTGCAGATGAGGTGATTCACCGTTTCCTCTTCCTCATCATCTTTGTAGCTCCTACAGCATCGTCGATAGGGCACACCTAGCCTTTCTGCGTGCCTACCAATAAGGCAGTGCCCAGTTAAAACACTTATTAATATGGAGATTTCTCTCCAACAACAATCCCCAGGGTGCCGGACATCTAAACAAACCTGGCCAAAATGGGATCATAAAAGATCTGAATGCAGTTCTCCCGTGACATCACAAAACCCAGTAAGTGTCAGTTACTTGGTTTCGTTGTTCTATGAATTTTCGGAATCCCGTTTCTTCCTATCTTGTTTCTAAGTACCTTAAACTAAAAAAAATTATAAAACCAAGTAACTTAAAATGCACTGAAATCAAGAATTTAGTTCACAACAAAACCAAGTAACTCGTGTTCTTTTTTGAGTAACTGAAAATTTTACAACAAATACTTCTTTTTTTTACAAAAACTCATTAGAAATCAATTTCTAATCGTCACTCTAAGTTTCTCTTTTAGTTTCGATCTCATAGTACTGCAAAAACCATTAAAACTCATTTGATAATCAAGAATTATTAGAATTTCCTCAAAAAATGTATGGAATTATTTCACAAAACCAAGTAACTTTTAAATATGCCTGATTTATCTTATTGTTATAAGTAAAGTATTTGAGATAATTTTAAAATTATTGCAGGGTTAAAGCTAGGGAATATTATGTGATTTCAGCCTAGCATTAGATGGCGAACCAGAAAACATTTTGCAGCAGAAGTAAGGACTTTTTATACTATATTTGAAAGTTATGGTAGTGTAAGAGAATTTTTCCTCAAGTGCAGCCCACTATCGGTGAGAATCTAAAAAGTATATTCAACCAGGTTTCATCATTGTTCAATTGAAATCACGAAGGGAGTTCAAGTCATCCTCCACTTGTTGTTTCCAAAACAGTCGATGCCTTCCCCTTCCTCTGCTGCCCGATTCGGGTGTCGATTGGAAAACCTTCTGTGTTGGAGCTTCCTTGTTCATTCGCATAAAATGACCCAGCCAGCAGAGCCTTTGGGCTTCAATTCGCTACACTATAGTCAGTTCTGCGTAGAGCTCGTACAGCCCATCGTTAAATTTCCTTCGATGCTTCCCGTTGGCAACACGGGAAGGACCACAAATCTTCCGGAGAAATTTTTTCTCAAATACTCCAAGTGCCATCTCATCTTTTCTTGACACTGTCCATGATTCCGAGCCGTACATTAGGACTCGTATGATGAGAGACCTATATAGCGTGATCTTTGTCTGTCGAGATAGGACTTTACTTCTCAATTGCCTACTTACTCCGAAGTTACATTTGTTGGCAAGAGTGATTCTCCTTTGGATTTCGAATATCGAGGAGATCAACCAGGAAAATTTAGTGTTAGACCCAAAAAATAAAAAGGATTTGCTTCCTTCGTTTTTATATGAAAGTGCACAACAAACCCAAGTAACTATCAACTTGCTTGGATTTGTCGTGAAACAAAATTTTTTTTGTATGAAAGCCAAAAATCGTAAAAATCTAAAATCAAAGTTACTTGGGTTTGTTCTGAAACAAAAACTTTTTTTGTATGAAAGGCGAAAATCGTGTTTTTTAAAAACTCTGTAACTGTTTATCTTGGCCAATAAATCCATAACTAGGTCGCAAAAAATTTCTTGCACATGTGCATAAAAAAACTTTGGGGTCTTATCTTGTCATAATTGAAAAAGTTGTATGAATAAGTGGATTTTTGCAGGGGATATGGGCTGCTACGCAAACCCTCAATTTCCCAAAATTTGAAAAAACTAGTTACTTGGTTTTTTTGTATCACGGGAGAGTTACTTCAACAAAAATTACCGTTCAAACCACCAAAATTTGGTCAACTTTAGAATAACAGCACGAGGTTGTTGATTCTACTAGTGCCTTCTTACCAGTTCCTTTTTTCTGTGTATATACACAAGAAATATAGCAGTCGACATACTAGATCATATATACCTCAGCCTCATATTTGTATTTACCCAAACACGAAAAAGCATCTGCGAATTACCAGATAAAAAAAGACACAAACCAAAAATTTCAAATAATGTTTGCATAGTACGATGTACTACTACAAAAGATCGTACTAATGGTTGCGGTGTAATAAGGCCTTATAATAATAATGTAGTATGAAATGAAATTTTTCGAATTAGTATTTTTCTAAAATAGATTAGACTTTTTCTGACTACACCTTTTTCAGTTTATATTCAGAAACTAACAATTTATATTCAGAAAATTACAATCCATATTCAGAATTTCCATTTGATATTCAGAAAAATGCAATTGACATTCAGAAAATTACAATTGATATTCAGAAAACTTCCTGAATATAAACTGAAAAAGGTGTAGTATGGTTTCAACCCGAGATTCATACATACTTGCATACTAGTACGAACCAGGATTTTTCTGACTAGTATGATTTCGCCCAGCAAATTATAGTTGTAAACTAGTTTGTTTTCTGATTAGATTGGCATTGATTGGTTTAAGGGTAATCAGCAAAGAACTAGTATAAAAACATCCATAAAGTGTATAGTAAACGAGCTAGGTGTCTGCTGAGTAGTTTGGAATTGATTAGTTTGAAGGTAGTCAGAAATTAACTAGTATAAATATACCGCAAAATGTATGGTCAATGAACTATATTGTTTGCTGAGTAGTTGGACATTGACTGGTTTAAATGTGATCAGAAATGAACTAGTATGAATACACCACAAAATGTATAGTCAATGAAGTATATTGTTTGCTGAGTAGTTCGACATTGACTGGTTTAAAGGTGATCAGAAATGAACTAGTATGAATACACCACAAAATGTATAGACAATGAACTATATTGTTTGCTGAGTAGTTCGACATTGACTGGTTTAAAGGTGATCAGAAATAAATTAGTATGAATACACCACAAAATGTATAGTCAATGAACTATATTGTTTGCTGAGTAGTTTGGCCTTGACTGGTTTGAAGCTAATCAGTAACGAACTAGTATAAATACACCACAAAATGTATAGTCAATGAACTATATTGTTTGCTGAGTAGTTTGACATTGACTGGTTTAAAGGTGATCAGAAATGAACTAGTATGAATACACCACAAAATGAATAGTCAGTGAACTATATTGCTTGCCGAGTAGTTCGACGTTGACTGGTTTAAAGGTGATCCGAAGTGAACTAGTATGAATACACCAAAAAATGTATAGTCAATGAACTATATTGTTTGCTGAGTAGTTCGACATTGAATGGTTTAAAGGTGATCAGAAATGAACTAATATGAATACACCACAAAATGTATAGTCAATTAACTATATTGCTTGCTGATTAGTTTGGCATTGACTGGTTTAACGCTAATCAGCAATGAACTAGTATGCATACGCCACAAAATGTATAGTCAATGAACTAGAATTTTCGCCGAGTAGTTTGGCATTGACTGGTTTTAAAACCAATCAACAATGAACTGGTATGCATATGCCACAAAATGGTTAGTCAATGAACTAGTATGTTTGCTGAGTAGTTAGGAATTTGACTGCAGGGCTCTTGCCAACAAGTGCTACTTTGGACTGAGTAGGCAATTGAGAAGTAAAGTCCTCTCTCGAAGAACAAAGATCACGCTCTACAAGTCTCTCATCATACCTGTCCTGATGTATGGCTCAGATTCATGGACAATGTCAAGAGAAGATGAGATGGCCCTTGGAGTATTTGAGAGAAAAGTTCTCCGGAAGATTTATGGTCCTTCCCGTGATGCCAACGGCGAGCATAGAAGGAAATTTAACGATGAGCTGTACGAGCTCTACGCAGATCTGACCATAGTCCAGCGAATTAAAGCCCAAAGACTCCGCTGGCTGGGCCATGTTATGCGAATGGACAAAGAAGCTCCAGCACAGAAGGTTTTCCTATCGTCGCCTGAATTCGGCAGCAGAGGAAGGGGGAGGCCTCGACTGAGATGGAAACAACAGGTGGAGGATGACTTGAACTCCATTGGGGTTTCCAATTGGCGTCCGTTATCGCTAAAAAGGAATGACTGGCGTGCTTTGATACGAAACGGCCAAAATCGCTTAGGCGGTTAAGCGCCAATAAATGATGATGATGATATCAACTGGTATGATTCTGACGCATATATGAACTAGTATGACAACTGGTATGATTCCGATGCTTTTTTTAACTAGTCTGTCAGTTGGTATGATTCTGATGCATATATGAACTAGTCTGTCAGCTGGTGTGATTCTGATTCATATAAGAAGTAGTCTGTCAACAGGTGTGATTCTAATGCATATATGAACTAGTCTGCCAACTGGTATGATTCTGATGCATATATGAACTAGTCTGTCAACTGGTATGATTATGATGCATATATGAACTAGTCTTTCAACTGGTATGATTCTGATGTATATATGAACTAGTCTGCCAACTGGTATGATTCTGATGTATATATGAACTATTCTTTCAACTGGTACGATCCTGACTTATATACGAACTAGTATCTTAAATGGTATGATGCTGATGTGTATAAGAACAAGTATATCAACTGGTATATTCCTGATGCAGAGGCTGACTGGTCAGCCAATTGGTATGGTGCTGATGCAGAGAAGGACAATTGCCATCTCGTAGGACATCGCCGTGTTAAAAATACCAGTTGCGAATATGGAAAAATTACAGAACTCGAACTAGTTGAGGCCGCCTGGCTGACTGGTATTTGATTAGTATAAAACTAGTTAAGTTGACTGCAGGGAGGAGCGAATATAAGTTGCGTGGGTTCGAATTTCGTAAATGATAGTTTATTTAGTCGTCCGGAATTTCAGAAATTTAAATCTACGGTTAAAACTGCTGATGGAAAGTCGCATATAATCCCTGCAGTCAACTTAACTAGTTTTATACTAATCAAATACCAGTCAGCCAGGCGCCTCAACTAGTTCGAGTTCTGTAATTTTTCCATATTAGCAACTGGTATTTTTAACACGGCGATGTCCTACGAGATGGCAATTGTCCTTCTCTGCATCAGCACCATACCAATTGGCTGACTAGTCAGCCACTGCATCAGGAATATACCAGTTGATATACTTGTTATTATACACATCAGTATCATACCATTTAAGATACTAGTTCGTATATACGTCAGGATCGTACCAGTTGGCAGACTAGTTCATATATACATCAGAATAATACTAGTTGGCAGACTAGTTCATATATACATCAGAAGCATACTAGTTGAAAGACTAGTTCATATATGCATCAGAATCATACCAGTTGACAGACTAGTTCATATATGCATCAGTATTATAACAGTTGGCAGACTAGTTCATATATGCATCAGAATCATACCTGTTGACAGACTACTTCTTATTTGTATCAGAATCATACCAGTTGACAGACTAGTTCATATATGCATCAGAATCATATCAATTACCAGACTAGTTAAAAAAATCATCGGAATCATACCAGTTGTCATACTAGTTCATATATGCGTCAGAATCATACCAGTTGATATAGTAGTTCATTTATGCATCAGAATCATACCAGTTCACATACCAGTTCACTTATGCATCATAATCATATCAGTTGACATACTATTTCAAATTTGCATCAGAAATATACCATTTGACATACTAGTTCATATATGCATCAGAATATTACCAATTGATATACTAGTTCATATATACATCAGAATCATACCAGTTGACATACTGCTCAGTCTATGCGGCAGGACATACTAATCATTATGCCCATTCAGATCGTACCACTTGTCATACTAGTCCACGAATTTGACATTCATTCCAGTTGGTATACTAGTCGGTCTATGCACCAGTATCATAGTCAGCCTCTACATCAGCAATATACCAGTTTATTCTTTAGAAAGCAGCGACTATTTTTATTTACCCAAACACGAAAAAGCATCTGTGAATTACAAGGTAAAAAAGAAGCAGTTTTATATACTAGTTCATACACAGCCAAAAATGAGCTAAAGGCTCTGAGTTCGATTCTCGGTAAAGTTGACACAAGTTTTTTTTTCTATATTTTTTAAATTATGTTGATTATTGTATTTTTAATTTAATTATTGAATTCAACTTGCAATGGCTCCTTTCAATTTCCGCGTTCGTCAAGTTTGATTATATAGGTGAAGGCCCAATTGCATTCAACTTTGTAGGATCCACTTTCATTCAAGGTTTTTTAAACGTAAAGCGAAGCGAAATTTTTGCAAATGCTCAAAAACGAGGCGCGCATTTGTCAAAGTTTTATGTAATTGGGGCTTTGGAGTTGCATTTTTAGGTAAGGTAAATTAAGGTTACTCAAGGTTAGGTTTGTCGTCCACTGCGGAGTTCCGGTCCCACATATGTATATATAGATAAAAGTAAGTCTTATTTTTACATCAAAAAGAGTCAAAGTAAGACTGCTTTCATGCTGGGCCATACACTCGAGTTAAACGAGCATTGTTAGAGTCAATTTATATTGTTGTTGTCAATATACTCAAGTTTATGCCGCAACGTAAAAAAATGGCGGTTATATACCAACAGGTTGCCATAACGAGACTTTTGCCGAACTTCTCTTCCAACTTATAGTGTGCTGCTTTGATTTTTGTTGGGATTTTCCACATAGTAGTATCCCGGGACTGACACTCCTAAACCGACACCGTTACTCCTCCTCGAACCACTTAGATGACTTTATGAAGGCCATCAAGTCCTTTATGTCCAGTTCAGCGGTCTGGTTTAGGCCATCCAAGAAGGGAACTCCCAAAAAGCGCGTTCTCGCGCCGCTTGAGACCGGGCAGTTGCAGATGGGTGCTTCACCGTTTCCTCTTCCTCATCATCTTTGCAGCTCCTACAGCATCGTCGGTAGGGCACGCCTTCTGCGTGCCTACCAATAAGGCGGTGCCCAGTTAGAACACCTATTAATATGGAGATTTCTCTCCTTCTTAGGCCAGGTTTGTTTGGATGTCCGGCACCTTGGGGATTGTTGTCACATTTCGTTGGCTTGGAGTACACACTCCGTCAAGCCAACGAAAGGTAGCAACAATCCCAAGGGTGCCGGACATCCAAACAAACCTGGCCAAAAAAAATAAAAGATCTGAATACAGTTACTTCAACAAAAAATACCGTTCAAACAAGCAAAATTTGGTCAACTTCAGGATAACAGCACGAGATTGTAGATTATACCAGTGCCTTTTTTCTGTGTATATACACAAGAAATATAGCAGTTGACATACTAGATCATATATACATCAGCATCATATTTGTATTTACCCAAACACGAAACAGCATCTGTGAATTACAAGAGAAAAAAAGAAGCAAACCAAAAATTTCAAATAGTGTTTGCATAGTACCATGTACTACAATAGATCGTACTAACGGTTGCCGTGTAATAAGGCCTTATAATAATAATGTAGTATGAAATGGAATTTTTCTAAAATAGATTAGGCTTTTTCTGACTACACCTTTTTCAGTTTATATTCAGAAAGTAACAATTTATATTTAGAAAATTACAATTCATATTCAGGATTTCCATTTGATATTCAGAAAAATACAATTGACATTCAGAAAATTACAATTGATATTCAGAAAACTTTCTGAATATAAACTGAAAAAGCTGTAGTATAATTTCAACCCGAGATTCATACATACTTGCATACTAGTACGAACCAGGATTTTTGTGACTAGTATGATTTCGCCCAGCAAATTATAGTTGTAGACTAGTATGTTTTCTGATTAGATTGGCATTTATTGGTTTAAGGGTAATCAGCAAAGAACTAGTATAAAAACATCCATAAAATGTATAGTAAACGAGCTAGGTGTCTGCTGAGTAGTTTGGAATTGATTAGTTTGAAGGTATTCAGAAATTAACTGGTATGAATACACCACAAAATGTTTAGGCGTAGAACTATAATGTTGCTGAGTAGTTTGGCATTGACTGGTTTAAAGCTAATCAGAAATGAACTAGTATGAATACACCACAAAATGTACAATCAATGAACTACTTTGTTTGCCGAGTAGTTTGGCAATGACTGGCGTAAAGGAAATCTGAAATGAACTAGTATGAATACACCACAAAATGCATAGTCAATGAACTAGAATTTTCGCTGAGTAGTTTGGCATTGAATGGTTTAAAGCTAATCAACAATGAACTGGTATGCATATGCCACAAAATGCATAGTCAATGAACTATATTGTTTGCTGAGTAGTTCGACATTGACTGGTTAAAGGTGATCAGAAATGAACTAGTATAAATACACCACAAAATGTATAGTCAGTGAACTATATTGTTTGCTGAGTAGATCGACATTGACTGGTTTAAAGGTGATCAGAAGTGAACTACACCATTTCAAGTTGGATTTTAGAAAATGTCAAGTGGATTTTAGAATGCGTCAATTGGATTTCAGAATAGTCAATTGGATTTTAGAAAGCGTCAGTTGGAGTTTAGTATAGTCAATCGGATATTAGAAAGAGTCAATTGAATTTTAGAAACAGTTAATTGGATTATTAAAAGCGCCAATTGGATTCTAGAAAACGTCAATTGGATTTTAGAAAACTGGAAATTGTTCAGTTGGACTTTAGAAAGAGTCAATTGGATTTTATAATTGTTAATTAGATTTTGGAAAGCGTAAATTGGAATTTAGAATTGTCAATTGGATTTTAGAAAGCGTCATTTGGATTCTAGAACAGTCAATTGGATTTTAGAAAGCGACAGTGGATTTTAGAAAACGTAAATTGGATTTTAGAAAACTGGAAATTGTTCAGTTGGACTTCAGAAAGTGTCAATTGGGTTTTAGAAAGCGTGAATTGGATTTTGGGAAGCGTCATTTGGATTTTAGAAAACGTAAAATGGATTTTAGAAAGCATAAATTGTATTTAAGAATAGTCAATTGGAAATTAGAAAGCGTCAATTGGATTTTAGAAAACGCAATTTGGATTTCGGAAAGCGTAAATTGGATTTAAGAAAATTTGTACTGCACAATTTGAATCTGATATATACTTTGCAATAAACTTCAATTTGTTTTACCGGCATACGCGGGGCGGTCAAGGGTCGGCAGACATGCTGTGCAGCAGCTTTCTGCAGCCAGAGGGCCAAACGTCCCCTTGATAGGAGCATTCGCAGTATCAGGGATTGTGACTGTTGACAGACAACGAGGCTCATTTAATTCATCTGCTTGCGGTTTATGGGCACATAATATGTTGGACGCGTGGGAGCTACAGGGAAATAGCCTTAGCGACTTCTACGGCTGGGACCATATAGCCCTATGCTAAACCCCGTCGAAATTATTTGGGCAAAAGTGAAGATCTACGTGAAAAGCCAAATGGAAGTTCCCAGTACAGTAGGCTCCGGAGTACGCGAGCAAAGATTACAGTACGTTGAAACGCTTATAGACGCCGCTAAGGCAACGATAACTGGAGGAGATTGCGCCAGGGCAGTGCAGCACAGCTCCACTTTTTACGCTGCTGCAATGGCAAGAGAGGACATGCCGGTCGGTGAATGAACATTTATTTTTTTACATGATCTGTTAGTATAGTTTTCCTTATAACTCTTACTTATTTAAAATACCCGTATTAACCATCTGTTATAACTCGTTCCTAAACTATGTAATTTAACCTATTCATATTCACATTTCAAATGTATGTACATTTACATAGATAAGTATTCTTTAATAATGCTATTGCTTGTTCATTACCATGTTGTTGCTATTATATGTACATATTCATACGTAGCGTGTGAATTAATAAAAATTGACTATTTTCAAAATACAATTGACGCTTTCCAAAATCCAATTTACGTTTTCTAATTTACAATTGCCCTTTTCTAGAATCCAATTGACGCTTTCTAAATTTCAATTGACTATTCTAAAATACAAGTGACACTTTCTAAAGTTCAGTTTACAATATCTAAAATCAAATTGTCGCTTTCCAAAATCCAATTGACAATTCTAAAATACAATTAACACTTTCTTAAGTCCAACTGAACAATTTCCAGTTTTCTAAAATCCAATTTATGTTTTCTAAAATCCAATTAACACTTTCTAATTTCCAATTGACTATTCTAAAATCCAAATAACGCTTTCTAAAATCCAATTGATAATTCCAAATTCCAATTGACGCTTTCCAAAATCCAATTAACAATTCTAAATTCCAATTGACACTTTCTAAAGTCCAACTGAACAGTTTCCAGTTTTCTAAAATCCAATTTACGTTTTCTAGAATCCAATTAACACTTTATAATTTCCAATTGACTATTCTAAACTCCAATTTACACTTTCTAAAATCCAATTGACAGTTCTAAAATCCAATTAACGCTTTCTGAAATCCAATTAACAATTCTAAAATCCAATTAACGCTTTCTGAAATCCAACTTGAAATGGTGTAGTATGAATACACCACAAAATGGATAGTGAATGAACTATATTATTTACTGAGTAGTTCGACATTGACTGGTTTAAAGGTGATCAGAAATGAACTAGTATGAATACACCACAAAATGTATGGTCAATGAACTATATTATTTGCTGAGTAGTTCGACATTGACTGGTTTAAAGGTGATCAGAAATGAACTAGTATGAATACACCACAAAATGTATGGTCAATGAACTATATTATTTGCTGAATAGTTTGACATTGCCTGATTTAAAGGTGATCAGAAATGAACTAGTATGAATACACCACAAAATGTATAGTCAATGAACTATATTGTTTGCTGAGTAGTTTGGCCTTGACTGGTTTGAAGCTAATCAGCAATGAACTAGTATAAATACACCACAAAATGTATAGT
The DNA here is from genome assembly GCA_964058755.1 of Campiglossa producta. NCBI lineage: Eukaryota > Metazoa > Arthropoda > Insecta > Diptera > Tephritidae > Campiglossa > Campiglossa producta. The sequence goes on along the minus strand of CAXKVI010000090.1, from coordinate 17,625 downwards.
CAATGAACTAGAATTTTCGATGAGTAGTTTGGCATTGACTGGTTTTAAAACTAATCAACAATGAACTGGTATGCATATGCCACAAAATGGTTAGTCAATGAACTAGTATGTTTGCTGAGTAGTTCGGAATTTGACTGCAGGGATACTGGGATTTGTATAGGTAAAGATTGAGTATAAAGCGGTAGCTAAAGATATTAAACTTTATGTTATTCCATCCATCAAGCAAGACCTAATACTAGGAATAGATTTTTGGAAAATGTTCAACTTAGCTCCCAATATTATAGGTAGTGTTTCGGCCAATAATGTAAGGTCACTAGACAATCCAAATGTCTCAGTATCGCAGACTGAAACTTCCTGTAATTCTCCATGTCTGTTGACCGAGGGTCAAAGTCAGCAACTGGAAGTCGTGAAATCTCTATTCCCCAATTTTAAAAAGCAAGGCTTGGGAAGGACAAGTCTCTTAAAGCATGATATAGATGTGAATGATGCTAAACCCATAAAGCAGCGGTTTTATCCAGTCTCGCCCGCGGTCGAGAAACTGATGTATAAAGAAGTAGACCGAATGCTAAGCTTAGGCGTTATAGAAAATTCGAAAAGCGCATGGAGTTCACCTATGCGCATGGTTGTAAAACCGAACAAAATTCGACTCTGTCTTTATGCTAGGAAGGTGAATGAAGTAACGAGGAAAGATGCATACCCTCTTCCGTCTATCGAAGGCATTTTTGCACGCTTGCCCCAGGCAAACATTATCTCGAAGATCGACCTAAATTACGCATTTTGGCAAATACCGTTAACAGAAAAAGCAAAAGAACTCACGGCATTTACAGTACCAGGCCGCCCTTTATATCAATTTGTAGTGATGCCCTTTGGCCTGTGTAATGCAGCGCAAACCATGTGTCGTCTAATGGACGAAATTATTCCAGCTGATCTCAGATACTGTGTCTTCGGATATCTCGACGATTTATGTGTAGTATCGGATACGTTTGAGTCACACCTTGCAGTCCTGGTTAGAATAGCAGAGCAATTTCGCAAAGCGAATTTGACGCTAAATATCGAAAAAAGTCAGTTCTGCGTCGCGAAAGTAAAGTACTTAGGTTATGTAATCGGACAAGGGGGTATTTCAACGGATCCGGAAAAGGTCGAATCAATTCTGAACTGGCCATCGCCGAGCAATTTAAAACAGGTACGAGGATTTTTAGGTCTAGCGGGATGGTATCGAAGATTTATCGAAAATTTCTCTGAAATCACGTTTCCTATTACTGAAGTTCTTTCAACGAAGAAAAAATTTGAATGGACCGAGGCCGCAGAGTCAGCTTTTAGGGAAATAAAAACTCGATTAACGACAGCACCGATTTTACAAAATCCAAATTTTTCAAAGAAGTTTTACGTCCATTGTGACGCCAGCGATTATGGCATTGGAGCTGTTTTGGTTCAACTGAATGATAGGGGTGAAGAGTGTCCGGTGGCATTCATGTCAAAAAAATTAAATTCAGCCCAAAGAAATTACAGCGTGACAGAACGCGAGTGTTTGGCAGCTATAGAAGCTATAGAGCGATTTCGATGCTATTTAGAAATGCAGGAGTTCGAAGTAATCACCGACCACTCTAGTTTATTATGGTTGATGCGCCAACCCAAATTAAGCGGCCGGCTAGCACGTTTGGTCCTTACGTTACAAAGTTATAAATTTACCATACGCCATAGAAAGGGCAAAGAAAATGTAGTTCCAGATGCATTGTCGCGGATGCACTGTGAAGAAGTCTGTAGCATAGAGATTGAGCCGGAAATAGATCTTAACTCCCCTTATTTTTTAAGCCCCGAATACGAGGCATTAAAACTCAAAATATCTCAAAATCAAGAGAAATTTCCAGATATCAAAATCGTAGACAAATATGTATATATACGCACTGAACATTCGGATGGAACATTCCATACAGAAGAGAATTCGTGGAAGCTATGGATTCCAGCGGAGCTGCGCAGTGGAATTTTGTCACGTGCGCACGATGATGTTATTTCTGCTCACGGTGGGGTGCATAAAACGATCGAACTAGTTCGAAGGAAGTTTTATTGGCCTGATTTAGTGAAAGACGTGAAGAATTATGTAGTAAGCTGCGAAATGTGCAAGACGACCAAAGCTCCAAATACAATTTTACGACCACCAATGGGAGCGCAAGTACTTACAGATAGACCATTTCAGAGGCTCTACATTGACCTTTTGGGACCATATCCAAGGAGCAAAACTGGACATATTGGTTTGTTAATTGTCCTAGACCATATGTCAAAGTTCCACTGGTTATGTCCGCTCAAGAAGTTTAATTCTAAACTTATCATGGAGTTTCTAGAGAAAAATATATTTCATATGTATGGAGTGCCAGAAATAATTGTAAGTGATAATGGGCCTCAATTTAAATCCAATGAGTTTAAGGCTTTCCTGACACAACATGGAGTTCGTCATATCTTAACGGCACTATACTCACCCCAATCCAACGCCTCAGAACGAGTAAATCGTTCGATAATATCTGCCATTAGAGCATATTTGAAGGACGACCATAGGGACTGGGATGGGAATATAAGCGCAATTAGTTGTTCTCTTCGTAACTCATTGCATCAATCCCTCAAATGTTCTCCATATCATGCGTTGTTTGGCTTTGACATGATTACACACGCATCGTCATACGAAATCTATCGCAAATTAGACGCTTTGGATGAGCCGAGCGTACGATTAACCCGAGACGACGAGCTTTGCTTAGTGCGGGATAGAGTAAGGAGTAATCTGAAGAAGGCGTATGAGGAAAATGCTAGGCAATATAATCTGCGGTCGAAGCTAGTATCCTTTAAAGTTGGCCAAGAAGTTTTCAGACGCAACTTTGCACAGAGCAACTTTGAAAAAAGTTTGAGTGCAAAACTTAGTCGCACCTTCATAAAATCAAGGGTTAGAGAAAGGTTAGGAAATAGCTACTACATGTTGGAAGACTTACAAGGAAATTTGATCGGAACGTTTCATGCAAAGGATATACGAGCATAAAACCACATTTTCGGGCTAATTCATGGGTTTCAAGAAACATGAACTATCCCGTTTGTAATGTTTCTAATTTTTTTATCCATTACATATTCCCCCACTTATTGCACACTTATTGCCATACAACCTATATAAATGAAAACTAGTTATGTCTAGACATAAACTTGCAAAAATCTTGCGATGATTTTTCTTAGTGTAGAACTGTGAACTGTTCTGAAACTCGCGATTGGTTTGCCGGAAGTCAGATGTTTTATGTGACAATGGCTTATGTCAAACTCTACCTCAACTTCCGATGAGCTGATCTCTTTCTTTTTGGATCCAGCCATCGAAGTAAGCAGACGCAGCCAACTCGACCCATCATTTTACGAAGGTAAATATCACCATAAAAGTGCTAGGTTTTAGATGTGTGAGGCCAATACAACCTCTTTATTTTAATTTATAGGCAGATGCTCTGAAATAAAAGGGATTTAGGAAAGTTTTCCAACTGTATCGCCTGGATGCAGAACGATAGCACTGCCTTGCACTTCAGACATATGATCGAAAAATCCAAATTGTCCAGCAAATCACGTTTTTTTATTATTCGAAATGCCAAAGTCGGGTGAGACAAAACCCTTTACATAGTTTCATCATACATCTCGGTGAGTCCAGCATATTCCTGGTGATCGCGATTGACGCAACGTAGTGGACGTGCTGCAGCATAAATAGAGCCTCAAATTGTGGTCGAGGAATTGAACTCTATCCGAGAGTCAACCAACACCCTTCTTTTTTATATACGGTGTCTTAGACACGCTAATGCTGATCTCATAAAGATCAGCTAAGTAGCGGAAAAGTAAACCCACAATCAACAAAAAAGAGGGCGGAAAAATTCATGACCATAGTGAAGAAAAAAAACAAGTTTAATAAATTAGTTAGTCGATAAGTAAGAAACAGTGAACGTGGTAAAGAAAAAAAGTGTGATATGAAAGGTTTTCAGAAGCCATGAAAAGAAAAACCTATAGAAAAATTAACTAATGATATATGGGAAAGAAAAAAGAAAATGAAAAAGTATAGATATACATATGTATGTGTAGCAATATTATAAATCAAAAGTGAAAAAAAAAAGTTTAAAGAATTAAAAAGGTTTAAAGATGGAAATAAATAGAATAATTTAAAATACCTAATAAGAAAATAAAATAGTATATGTGAAGAAATATTAAAAATCAAAAGTGAAAAAACAGTTAAAAAAGTTAAAAGGGTTAAAAAAGGGAAATAAATAGGATAATTTAAATTACCTAATTAAGTTAAAATAAAGTAAAAAAATAAAGTAAAATAATAAAGTAAAGTGTATATGTGAGCAACAACAACTAAGGCCCAGTCTTTCAGTTTTGATTGAAATCCCACGAGGATACCTTCCTAAAGCAAAAAAAATAGTGTCTAAAAATAAGCGAAATCATATCGCATCATACTAGGAAAATGATGGAAATATTGGTTAAGAAAAAAGAAATTAATTTGACTTTTGAAAAGTAGTGTAAAAAAAAACAAGAAAAAAAAATAGAAATCATTTTTTAATAAGAACGGTAACAAAAAAAAGAAAAAAAAAAGAAACAGAAAAGTAAAAGGAACGCAAAAATAATTTTTTTGTTTAATATTTTGTCAAAATTTAAATTTTACCCCAAAAAAAATAAGCACACTCTAATGCAGTAAAAACTGGATCACACACACACACATGGAAGCGCTTTCATCGGTGGATTAAGTACAGTACTCTTGGGTATGTAAAAAAAAATGTAAAAAAATTTTTCTCTTGTATAGTTACAATTTAACATTTTTTTGCTAGTTTAATGAGCGAGCGAACTGTTAGTTCACAGAATTAAAATTTTCTATTTCTCAGATCGCGTTGAAATAGAACATGGTAACAGTGAAACAAGCGCAACAAAGTTGAGATCTGCTGGAGCTTGCCAGAATTTATGTTAGTAACAGAACTCATTGATGTAAATAATTTATCCGAAGTTGTTTCTGTTAGTAGCCTGTCAGCTGAGAGCTAACAGAGAGTTTCGATGTTAATGATTTGATTGATTTTGTTTTAGCAGAGTTTATGTTTACTCGCAGTGGACAGAAATTTTGAATGGTAATAACTTAACAGGGCCTGTATCTGTTATGGGTGCCAGAATTTCAATTTGCTTTATATTATACATATGTTAACAGTTCGGTCTGCTCGCTGCGTCAAGCGCACATACATAACTACATTTTTACACTTTACACGATAGTATGCTTTTGTAATTATACCTTTCATGAACATGAAATGGTATTATAACTTTGGTCCGATGTTTGTAAATATGAGAAGAAGAAGAGATAGACCCATCAATAAGTATACCGAAATGATCAGGATGACGAGATGAGTTGATTTAGCCATGTCCGTCTGTCCGTCTGTCCGTCTGTCCGTCTGTCTGTTTGAACGCAAACTAGTCCCTCAATTTTTGAGATATCTGGCTGAAATTTTGTATGTGGCCACCATTTTGTAATATAGGAATCATTTGTCGGAACTGACAAGATCGGACCAGTATAACATATAGCCCCCATACAACCGATTGTTCAGATATAAGGTTTTTTGGCCAAAACTTCTGCAATTAAAAAGCTAGGAACGTAAAATTTTGCAACTCGAGTACTTTCTATTTATGTAGTGTATATAGTGAAAATCAACAAGATCGGGAAAATGTAACATATAGCCCCCATACAACCGATTGTTCAGATATAAGGTTTTTTGGCCAAAACTTCTGCAATTAAAAAGTTAGGAACGTAAAATTTTGCAACTCGAGTACTTTCTATTTATGTAGTGTATATAGTGAAAATCAACCAGATCGGGCAAATGTAACATATAGCCCCCATACAGCCGATTGTTCAGATATAAGGTTTTTTGGCCAAAACTTCTGCAATTAAAAAGTTAGGAACGTAAAATTTTGCAACTCGAGTACTTTCTATTTATGTAGTGTATATACTGAAAATCAACAAGATCGGGCAAATGTAACATATAGCCCCCATACAACCGATTGTTCAGATATAAGGTTTTTTGGCCAAAACTTCTGCAATTAAAAAGTTAGGAACGTAAAATTTTGCATCTCGAGTACTTTCTATTTATGTAGTGTATATAGTGAAAATCAACAAGATCGGCCAAATTTAACATATAGCCCCCATACAACCGATTGTTCAGATATAAGGTTTTTTTCCCAAAACTTCTGCAATTAAAAGTTAGGAACGTAAAATTTTGCAACTCGAGTACTTTCTATTTATGTAGTGTGTAGAGGAAAATCAAGAAGATCGGGTAAATATAACATATATTTAGCCCCATACAACCGGTTGTTCCGATATAAGGTTTTTTGGCCAATACTTCCGCATTTAAAAAGTTAGGAACGTAAAATATTTCACCTTTAGTACTTTCTACATATGTAATGTGTATAGTGTAAGTCAGTACAATTGAACACGTATAATATATAGCCTCCATACAATCGATTGTTCCGATAACTCGGATCCTATTATTTTGTAAGTTTTTTTTAAATTATAACAAAGATGTGTAATGTGTATAGTAAATATAGTTAAATTGAAACAGGCTGTACTGGGGATCGAACAGTGAAAATCGTGACGCTTATTCATGAAAGGTATATAGCCTTCGGCACAGCCGAAGACAGCTTTCCTTACTTGTTTTTTTTTAATTTGCGAACTTTTAAAGTAAAGATTTATAGTCAAGTCTTCGTATACATCTTTATATTGAAATAGGCAAGAACTGATTTTTACATAATAACATAATTGATAGGCTGCTAGTAACATAACGATATTGCGCGAAATGTGGATGTTGTTGCGACACGTATGCACGCACATATATTTGTAATTGAAATATTATGCACATATACATGTGCAATTATAGGCATACTTCTAGGCGTTGAAGCATGTAAAGAAATGAATTTTGAATTTAAATTTTGCTGTTGCGGGTAGTATTTTTCTAATTATAGGAGATAAGCATACGCATACATAAATATTGGATTTTGTCAAATAAATTGATTTTTTTTGGAAATATGTAAATCCTGCGGTGTTAAGCCTTATTATTAGGGTGGTACTGATGTGAGTGGGTAAGTTGTCCTTTTTCATTAGGGGTCTGTAGTAATTGTTTTAGTGGCCATCACAGACCAGGGTAGGGAGGGTTGAGAGGCAGCAGAACCAGTCCATTAAGGTATCATCAAGTCGCGATCTTTTAGAATGTAGTTAATTTATAAATTATAACGCTTGCACATACTTCTTTTTTTGATTATCAATACCTAGCTACTCATAGCAATGGAATTGCTCGTTAATAAAATTTTTTTTGTACACATTAAATAAATAGGGACTCTGCAATAAAAGAATGTATTGGCATGGTCTGTAAGGAAAGGTCGCGAATCCCCCAACCACTGTTTGCTAGCCTAAAGACGGGTCCCGACAGACCTACTCCAAGCAGCCATAAACTTAGTCTGGGTATAGACTGAAGCATTCCCCCTTTTTAAACCAATGATTTTTGACCCCATACATTACATAACTTCAACTGACTCACCCTTTACTTTATTTTTTTTATACCTTTCATGAACATGAAATGGTATTATAACTTTGGTCCGATGTTTGTAAATATGAGAAGAAGAAGAGATAGACCCATCAATAAGTATACCGAAATGATCAGGATGACGAGATGAGTTGATTTAGCCATGTCCGTCTGTCCGTTTGTCCGTCTGTCTGTCTGTCTGTCTGTCTGTCTGTTTGAACGCAAACTAGTCCCTCAGTTTTTGAGATATTTGGCTGAAATTTGGTATGCGGCCACCATTTTCCAATATAGGAATCATTTGTCGGAACCAGTAAGATCGGACCAATATAACATATAGCTCCCATACAACCGATTATTCCGATAAACGGATTTTGGGCTATAACTCCTGTAATTAAACACGTAGGAACGTGAAATTTTGTAAGTATTGCTATTTTCATATGTGAAATATCGATGTTGAAACTCATAGAGATGGGATAAATATTTCACATAGCTCCCATACAATCGATTATTCCGATAAACGGATTTTGGGCTATAACTCCTGTAATTAAACACGTAGGAACGTGAAATTTTGGACGTATTGCTATTTTTATATGTGAAATATCGATGTTGAAAATCATTGAGATGGCGTAAATATTTCACATAGCTCCCATACAATCGATTATTCCGATAAGCGGATTTTGGGCTATAAGTCCTGTAATTAAACACATAGGAACGCGAAATTTTGGAAGCATCGCTATTTTTATATGTAAAATATCGATGTTGAAAATCATTGAAATGGGATAAATATTACACATAGCCCCCATACAATCGATTGTTCCGATAAACGGATTTTGGTAGACAACTCCTGTAATTATATCGGTAGGAACGTGAAATTTCGTAAATGTTGCTATTTTAGAATGTGGAATGTCGATGTTAAAAATCAATGAGATTGGATCGTATGAGCTAAAGTTTCGGTATGAGCTAAAGTTAAATTCACACAGGCTGTACTGGGGATCAAACAGTGAAAATCGTGACGCTTATTCATGAAAGGTATTTAGCCTTCGGCACAGCCGAAGACAGCTTTCCTTACTTGTTTATACCTTTCATGAACATGAAATGGTATTATAACTTTGGTCCGATGTTTGTAAATATGAGAAGAAGAAGAGATAGACCCATCAATAAGTATACCGAAATGATCAGGATGACGAGATGAGTTGATTTAGCCATGTCCGTCTGTCCGTCTGTCCGTCTGTCTGTCTGTCTGTCTGTCTGTTTGAACGCAAACTAGTCCCTCAGTTTTTGAGATATTTGGATGAAATTTGGTATGCGGCCACCATTTTCCAATATAGGAATCATTTGTCGGAACCAGTAAGATCGGACCAATATAACATATAGCTCCCATACAACCGATTATTCCGATAAACGGATTTTGGGCTATAACTCCTGTAATTAAACACGAAGGAACGTGAAATTTTATAAGTGTTGCTATTTTTATATGTGAAATATCGATGCTGAAAATCATAGAGATGGGATAAATATTTCACATAGCTCCCATACAATCGATTATTCCGATAAACGGATTTTGGGCTATAACTCCTGTAATTAAACACGTAGGAACGTGAAATTTTGTAAGTATTGCTATTTTTATATGTGAAATATCGATGTTGAAACTCATAGAGATGGGATAAATATTTCACATAGCTCCCATACAATCGATTATTCCGATAAACGGATTTTGGGCTATAACTCCTGTAATTAAACACGTAGGAACGTGAAATTTTGGACATATTGCTATTTTTATATGCGAAATATCGATGTTGAAAATCATCGAGATTGGATAAATATTTCACATAGCCCCCATACAATCGATTGTTCCGATAAACGGATTTTGGTAGATAACTCCTGTAATTATATAGGTAGGAACGTGAGATTTTGGAAGTATCGCTATTTTTATATGCGAAATATCGATGTTGAAAATCATTGAGATGGCGTAAATATTTCACATTGCTCCCATACAATCGATTATTCCGATAAGCGGATTTTGGGCTATAACTCCTGTAATTAAACACGTAGGAACGTGAAATTTTGGACGTATTGCTATTTTTATATGTGAAATATCGATGTTGAAAATCATTGAGATGGCGTAAATATTTCACATAGCTCCCATACAATCGATTATTCCGATAAGCGGATTTTGGGCTATAAGTCCTGTAATTAAACACATAGGAACGCGAAATTTTGGAAGCATCGCTATTTTTATATGTAAAATATCGATGTTGAAAATCATTGAAATGGGATAAATATTACACATAGCCCCCATACAATCGATTGTTCCGATAAACGGATTTTGGTAGACAACTCCTGTAATTATATCGGTAGGAACGTGAAATTTCGTAAATGTTGCTATTTTAGAATGTGGAATGTCGATGTTAAAAATCAATGAGATTGGATCGTATGAGCTAAAGTTTCGGTATGAGCTAAAGTTAAATTCACACAGGCTGTACTGGGGATCAAACAGTGAAAATCGTGACGCTTATTCATGAAAGGTATTTAGCCTTCGGCACAGCCGAAGACAGCTTTCCTTACTTGTTTATACCTTTCATGAACATGAAATGGTATTATAACTTTGGTCCGATGTTTGTAAATATGAGAAGAAGAAGAGATAGACCCATCAATAAGTATACCGAAATGATCAGGATGACGAGATGAGTTGATTTAGCCATGTCCGTCTGTCCGTCTGTCCGTCTGTCTGTCTGTCTGTCTGTCTGTTTGAACGCAAACTAGTCCCTCAGTTTTTGAGATATTTGGATGAAATTTGGTATGCGGCCACCATTTTCCAATATAGGAATCATTTGTCGGAACCAGTAAGATCGGACCAATATAACATATAGCTCCCATACAACCGATTATTCCGATAAACGGATTTTGGGCTATAACTCCTGTAATTAAACACGAAGGAACGTGAAATTTTATAAGTGTTGCTATTTTTATATGTGAAATATCGATGCTGAAAATCATAGAGATGGGATAAATATTTCACATAGCTCCCATACAATCGATTATTCCGATAAACGGATTTTGGGCTATAACTCCTGTAATTAAACACGTAGGAACGTGAAATTTTGTAAGTATTGCTATTTTTATATGTGAAATATCGATGTTGAAACTCATAGAGATGGGATAAATATTTCACATAGCTCCCATACAATCGATTATTCCGATAAACGGATTTTGGGCTATAACTCCTGTAATTAAACACGTAGGAACGTGAAATTTTGGACATATTGCTATTTTTATATGCGAAATATCGATGTTGAAAATCATCGAGATTGGATAAATATTTCACATAGCCCCCATACAATCGATTGTTCCGATAAACGGATTTTGGTAGATAACTCCTGTAATTATATAGGTAGGAACGTGAGATTTTGGAAGTATCGCTATTTTTATATGCGAAATATCGATGTTGAAAATCATTGAGATGGCGTAAATATTTCACATTGCTCCCATACAATCGATTATTCCGATAAGCGGATTTTGGGCTATAAGTCCTGTAATTAAACACATAGGAACGCGAAATTTTGGAAGCATCGCTATTTTTATATGTAAAATATCGATGTTGAAAATCATAGAAATGGGATAAATATTACACATAGCCCCCATACAATCGATTGTTCCGATAAACGGATTTTGGTAGATAACTCCTGTAATTATATCGGTAGGAACGTGAAATTTCGTAAATGTTGCTATTTTAGAATGTGGAATGTCGATGTTAAAAATCAATGAGATTGGACCGTATAAGCTAAAGTTTCGGTATGAGCTAAAGTTAAATTCACACAGGCTGTACTGGGGATCAAACAGTGAAAATCGTGACGCTTATTCATGAAAGGTATTTAGCCTTCGGCACAGCCGAAGACAGCTTTCCTTACTTGTTAATTTTAGTTTTATTTCCTGTATTGACTCTTCAGCGCTTATCAAATTTCTAGCTGTGCCTTTTAGCTTTGTTTTTATCATGGACACTGCCAAAGCCTCATGTTCCTCCTTGATTTGTTCGAGGATATCAAGGGCATCCAGAAAACTCGATAAGTATTCTGGTTTGCCATCGAACTCAGGTAAGATCGATGACGCAGTTTTAATGAATGATGTCGCTGGTTGCGCCATTTCGGTGTCCGTTTGGGAATTTTGTCCTGCTTGGGCGACAATATTTGTTTGAGAAAATGTTTCTTGTTTCTCAATAATCTCAGTCTGGACAGATTTATCAGAATCAGAATGAACTTTGTCTTCTTGTGCAATTTGGCGTCAAAATCTATTTCAATATCTTTTTCATAAGATTTTGGCACTATGAAGTCAATTTCATATCTTGATAATGAGTATACCAATTTGTCTCTGATAGACGAAAATATTTGGTATGCTTCTGTTTGGTGAGCTTTTGTTAAATAATGGTTAGTTCTTTTCAATATTTTCCGCTATTATTTAAAGACAATAAAATGATATTCAGATGTTTCTTTATCGTTTCAATTTTAATTTTTGTATTTTTACATACGCATTTATATGACTTTTCCGCGTTTATTTTTTCTTCAGAAAGCTCCCTCAAAATATCGTCCCACTTTTCCATTTGTATTAAAATATATTTATTACTTATACTTTGTCCAGAACGTCGGCGCGGCTCTGGTATTTCTTTTTTAAAATTTTATTGTGGACTGAGTATATTTTGAGGAACAAACTGGTACAGGTGCAGATTGTCACTAATTGTTCTAAAGCTTCAGTATGGTCAACAATTTTAATGCTATTGACTACATTCGCATTTGGGGTATCTACTTTAGAAGCTTTTCCCCCCCATATTAAGAATCAGATAGACAAATGGAAATGGTCTTTACTTACTCTTCTTTTTTTCTTCTTTAAAAAAAAATTTAATAGCAAATTTTCGAGTTCAAGTTTTTATTTTTATTTATTCATAAGTTCTTTCTTAAGGGTTTACTTTTCTTATAAATCTAATTAATTCTTCTTCCAAAGTGGAAGGATATAAAAGGTCTTCCATTGTGGGTTCTCTACCCATTCCTATAAAGGACCATAATTGTTTCAACCAGTTTAGATTGTGTCTATTGCTTCCTTTATTACGTGACCTTGACTTCCGAGCAATGTCCTCGTTTTGACGCTCTAATTCGTCTACAATTTTGTTTATTGCCTCGTAGTCAATATCATCGGGCAATGCACAATCCATGGGGGTAGATTGCAAGTAACTATAAAATTATATATATAATTTTTTTTTTGTTTAAAAAATTGTATCCTTCGACTGTTTTCTTAAAATTTGAATCTCTCTTTTTAATTTTATCTTTAAATCTCTATTAGTACATAGATTTATTTGTTGGTACAATTCGGCTATTTGCCTTCTCTTGGCATATTTTTGACCTCCTCTTTCCCGATTATGTTTTACCGGCTCTGGAATGCGTGGCTCAACAATTACTTGAGCCCTATTTCTTTTTCTATACTCTTCTAAAGCAGCGGCTGAGGGCCTTGCCTGACTTGCTCTTCTTTGATTGCTTTTGTCGCTTCCAGGCCCCGTTCAACTATACCGGAAAAGACTTTATCAAATTGTTTTTGTGTTTTTATGGACTCTCCTGACATTATTTTATTTTTACAATAATATTTTTTTTTTTTTTTGTGTTTACAATAATATGTGGCTGATTAGAAAAAAAAACAATGCGAAACGGCAACTATGTGGTGCCCTTCTAGTTTAAGCCATAATTTTGAAAAAAAAAAAAAAAATTCTTATACTAATTATTTAGTTGATTGATGCTTTGTGGTCCCTTTAATAAGCCAGTTCTTTGGATAATTCCTTTCTGTTATGCCAACAATCCTTGTTTTTCCTCGGATGCCATTACAACGTGTTCGGGCAATAATTCATTAAATCTTTGGATACTTCCCCTCTCTTATGCCAACAATTATTGTTTTTCCTCGGATATCATCACAATGTGTGCGGGCACTAATTCATATTTAGTTATCTTGATCAATAGTTCCGATTCAAGAAATTGCTCGTTCAAAATTATGTTACTTTAATCCTGCCGAATTTGGACGGCAGGATAATTTAATGAAATACTAATTTTATTATCCTGGTTTTCCTGCCTTTGAAATCTGGCAGATCGCTAAGAGAGCAATATTTGCCGTCAGTATCAAGGTAGGATCGCCATAAAGTATTTGGAAATGAAATAAAAATTATTTTGTTGGTTGCCTTTGGTGAGGCAGAGCAGTAATTCCTTTATTTAGTATTATTTCAGCTTATTTATAATAACTAGTATATCCCGTGGTCGAAATTCGACCAATTTAAAATAGTTGAACTTATTCAAACATCTGATCAACTTTTTGTCATTAGCTGCCTTTAGGCCCGTGGCCGAACCTCGACCAACTTAAATGTATACATTAAAAACTCATCTATAGGCAAAATGAGGCCATCAAAGAATTTAAAAAATAGTGGCTGTTATTATATAATAAAAATATTAAATTACAGCATCCCTTTCCAAAATTATTTATGGCAAATGCCATGCAAATATTCGGATTTCGAGATTTTAATTTGCACTTGAATAATCGGATGATGAGATTGTGCTTAACAAATAGCCACTAATTTATGCGATCGTTTTGTCTCAAACGGTAGAAATCACAAAAATTTATAGAACTAATCTACCGAAGTCCGATAAATAGACTACTGTGTTTGAAAAAATTTCGCGACTTCGATCTTATGTCATCAAAAATTAGACAGAAAAACCCAAATTGTTAATGCGGTTAACGCATTTCTATAATGGGTGGTATATATGCATATGCTTTCCGTCCACTAAAAATATTCAGCAATTTTTTTCTCGAAAATAGATATCACAAACATAAAAATTTTAAAAAAGTCAAGATAAGAAATTTTTACATATTGAAAAAATAAAAACAATTTTCAATGACAAAAAATAAAAAAAAAAAAAATTGGCCGATAGCTCTACTTGAACCATTAACCGCTCGACCACTACCCCCGATGCTTCCCACTGGGCTATCGCTTTATGTACAAATTGATTGTCAGATAACCAATTCAAGTTGCATGAGAAATTTTCATTCGCTTATTACAGATAAATGAAGCAGGATTGGTTATATATTAGATAATTGTGCACTGCCTTAGAGGTATGCCAACAAATCCATATGCATTTCATAAATATTTATGCATATTTAGTATGGGTTTAAGCTTGGCAAATATTTATATGTAAAATTTTTTAGCCTATTAATATAATAGATTCTTAACTCTAAAACTCTTATTTACTAGAATACATATTTACTATTCTATGTACTGTATGAGGTACAATTCAGTGCAGTCAGCAACATACATGCAAACATATACAGCTCGCAGCTACAAGTAATGCCGTTACATACGTACACACACATGTACTAAGCGTGGAGCTGCTAGAAATGCAGTCGCGCGCATTCACACATATGCGGCTAGCGTATGTAAGGCGATATGAAACTCTATAACTAGTGCCGCTTATATATTTGGGGCGCGTGAGAAAGTGAACGTAATTATGAATATATTACCATACCATTACCATACCATTACCATACCATTACCATACCATTACCATACCATTACCATACCATTACCATACCATTACCATACCATTACCATACCATTACCATACCATTACCATACCATTACCATACCATTACCATACCATTACCATACCATTACCATACCATTACCATACCATTACCATACCATTACCATACCATTACCATACCATTACCATACCATTACCATACCATTACCATACCATTACCATACCATTACCATACCATTACCATACCATTACCATACCATTACAATACCATTACCATACCATTACCATACCATTACCATACCATTACCATACCATTACCATACCATTACCATACCATTACCATACCATTACCATACCATTACCATACCATTACCATACCATTACCATACCATTACCATACCATTACCATACCATTACCATACCATTACCATACCATTACCATACCATTACCATACCATTACCATACCATTACCATACCATTACCATACCATTACCATACCATTACCATACCATTACCATACCATTACCATACCATTACCATACCATTACCATACCATTACCATACCATTACCATACCATTACCATACCATTACCATACCATTACCATACCATTACCATACCATTACCATACCATTACCATACCATTACCATACCATTACCATACCATTACCATACCATTACCATACCATTACCATACCATTACCATACCATTACCATACCATTACCATACCATTACCATACCATTACCATACCATTACCATACCATTACCATACCATTACCATACCATTACCATACCATTACCATACCATTACATACCATTACCATACCATTACCATACCATTACCATACCATTACCATACCATTACCATACCATTACCATACCATTACCATACCATTACCATACCATTACCATACCATTACCATACCATTACCATACCATTACCATACCATTACCATACCATTACCATACCATTACCATACCATTACCATACCATTACCATACCATTACCATACCATTACCATACCATTACCATACCATTACCATACCATTACCATACCATTACCATACCATTACCATACCATTACCATACCATTACCATACCATTACCATACCATTACCATACCATTACCATACCATTACCATACCATTACCATACCATTACCATACCATTACCATACCATTACCATACCATTACCATACCATTACCATACCATTACCATACCATTACCATACCATTACCATACCATTACCATACCATTACCATACCATTACCATACCATTACCATACCATTACCATACCATTACCATACCATTACCATACCATTACCATACCATTACCATACCATTACCATACCATTACCATTACCATTACCATACCATTACCATACCATTACCATACCATTACCATACCATTACCATACCATTACCATACCATTACATACCATTACCATACCATTACCATACCATTACCATACCATTACCATACCATTACCATACCATTACCATACCATTACCATACCATTACCATACCATTACCATACCATTACCATACCATTACCATACCATTACCATACCATTACCATACCAGTTACCATACCATTACCATACCATTACCATACCATTACATACCATTACCATACCATTACCATACCATTACCATACCATTACCATACCATTACCATACCATTACCATACCATTACCATACCATTACCATACCATTACCATACCATTACCATACCATTACCATACCAGTACCATACCATTACCATACCATTACCATACCATTACCATACCATTACCATACCATTACCATACCATTACCATACCATTACCATACCATTACCATACCATTACCATACCATTACCATACCATTACCATACCATTACCATACCATTACCATACCATTACCATACCATTACCATACCATTACCATACCATTACCATACCATTACCATACCATTACCATACCATTACCATACCATTACCATACCATTACCATACCATTACCATACCATTACCATACCATTACCATACCATTACCATACCATTACCAACCATTACCATACCATTACCATACCATTACCATACCATTACCATACCATTACCATACCATTACCATTACCATTACCATACCATTACCATACCATTACCATACCATTACCATTACCATTACCATACCATTACCATACCATTACCATACCATTACCATACCATTACCATACCATTACCATACCATTACCATACCATTACCATACCATTACCATACCATTACCATACCATTACCATACCATTACCATACCATTACCATACCATTACCATACCATTACCATACCATTACCATACCCCATTACCATACCATTACCATACCATTACCATACCATTACCATACCATTACCATACCATTACCATACCATTACCATACCATTACCATACCATTACCATACCATTACCATACCATTACCATACCATTACCATACCATTACCATACCATTACCATACCATTACC
>CAXKVI010000089.1:197133-200078 GCA_964058755.1 Campiglossa producta | reverse complement strand
ATATGTAGTTGGTATGCCCTCGTTTTACTTTGTGTAGCATACTTATAAGTGTTCGAATAGAACCATCCGACCATACCCATAGGGTTTTAAACGAGAAATTCACGACACTACCCGTTTAGATATAAAAGGGACAAATTTTCACCACTACAACGCATATAACCATCAAACCTGGCATTTTTTCTCATATGTACATATACTTAGCAATCAAGGTTCATTCTAGAAATCCATGAGCCCCAAAGTGTAAGTAGATGTATATATTTGCATACAAAGATACACAGATGTTTATACTTTTAACAACAAAACTTTAAAATAATCCAAAAAAAATCAAAAAAAATCAAAAAAAATCAAAAAAATTAAAAAAAATCAAAAAAAAAAATCAAAAAAAATCAAAAAAATTAAAAAAAATCAAGAAAAAATCAAAAAAATCAAAAGTAATCAAAAAAAGCCGTTTTTGATTACTTTTGATTATTTTTGATTTTTTTGATTTTTTCTTGATTTTTTAATTTTTTTTTGATTTTTTTTGATTTTTTTTTTGATTTTTTCTAATCGTAATCAATTAGTAATTGCTTTTTCTTGAAAGCAATTAAAATAATCATTAGTAATTAAAAAATTTTTCTAATCAATCAATTACTAATTACTAATCAAAATTAACAGCTCTGCTTGAAAGCTTACAAAAATAGGGTTGCGAAAAAAATTGAAAGCTTTCGTTTTTTCTAAAAGAAGGTAGATCTTTAAAGAGAAAGCTTAAAGAAGCCCGTTAATAAATGAAAACAAAATATAAACATGTTATAAGGAAAAGTTCGATTTACTTTCCGAAACTTTTGTGCCTAATCACAAAGCTCAAGGGTTCTTTTTCACTACAATAAGCTTTTTGGATTATTAAAACTTTTGATCATGAAGCTCCGTGATAAGTAAACAATAAAAAGCTCGACTCACTCAGTGAAAGCTTTTCTGATTTGTGATTAGATTAGTATTCTGCACGATTAACATTCAACTTTTTTGAGTTTATCGCTGTTTACATCTACATAGGTGTGAAATATGGGGCTATAAAAAGTAAGTGCAAGTTAAAATTCATGCTTAAAATTATATTATGAGGTGTAAAAGGAAATTAAAGTGGAATCTAAAGTCTCTAAGTAAGTATGTATATACTTTCAGTTGACATCTCTGCGTGTCACGTTCCACTTTTGCAATACAAAAATTTGCCAATGCACGTGCAAAAAAAAAAGAAACTTGTATTCTGCCAACATTTATAGCTTGAAGCAACGAGCCATTTGGCAATAGTGCAACATATTTTTTGTGTGAAAGCTTCGAGGTGAAACTGGACAGTTTGTGATGGACCCCGACGATGAGTTGCTGCATCAGGCGACAATTGGCGCAACATTTTTTTCATGTGACAGAAAATACATTTACGCTTACACACACCTATAGCCATAAAAATGCTCAAAGCATTACTCTTTACAGAGAATAAGGGACAAATTTGTTGTTGGCGTAAACCTGTAGAGGTGACGAGAAATGAGCTGTAGCGAGCTGTAACGCTTGAGGGGTGCTTGTAAATAGACGTTGTGTAAATAAAAATAATTTACATCCATTCTACAACAACAGCAACAAACAACTGTCAACAATTGGAGCGTAAATTTAGAGATGCAAGAAAAAAAATGTATAGGTACAAAAATAAAAAATTGAATGCAGTGAAGAACTTGAAAAACTGGCGAATACGACTAAAATAACACAATTAGAGCGTTTCATAGCTTTGAGAGTTGTTCGGGCGCGCTGAAGAGTTTTTGAAACTATTTTTGGTACATTTGTAAAAGAAAACTATCAAAGACATTCCGCAAGACACAAAGCGAATGAAAAAACTATGCAGCAGCTAATAATAAAATGCATTAAAATAAACTTAAAAAAAAAAGTAAAATTAAAGCAGATTTGAGGGGCATTCAAAGTGGTACAGCGTCAACGAGTCGCTGGAAATAGAAAGAGTAAATAAATAAAATGGTCTTTAATAAAATAAAAAAAGCGCAGCACGAAAGCTTACACGCGTACCTTAAGCTTTGAGCTTTTTATGAGTTTAAGTTTTTTCTGAATCTCTTCATATGCAAAGGTTTTGAAGTAAACTGATATACTCTGTTAATTGTATCCTTAAAATAAAAACTGGTAATATGCTGAGGGACTCGCCTTTGCATTTCAAGACCTAGAAACTTTGAAAGCTACTTGAAAGCTTGCAAACGAAAGCTTTCGAAAAAAAAAATAAAACTTACGTGTGCTTCTAAAAGCGCGTATATCCCAAAAGCTAGAAGCTAAAGTAAGTTCGCTGTTAGTTGAAAGAAAAATATGAATATGTTATAAGGACAAGCTCGATTTACTTTCTGATTAATAACAAATCTTTAAGTTATTTAATTCTTTGTAAGATTATGAAGCTCGTTGATAGGTGAAAACAAAATATAATCATGTTACTGACTTACTTTCTGAAAGCTTTTCTGACTAATCACAAAGCCAAATAATTACTTCCCTCTTTTGAGGGTTATGAAGTTCAGTAGAAGGTAAAGACAATAATTTGCGCATTTTATGAGAAAAAGCATGACTTAATCACTAAAAGCTCTTCTGAATTAGCAGAAGGCTCACAGGTTCTTGTCGTTCTTTTAAGAATTATGGTGGCAGGTAAAAACCAAATATGATCATTTTATAAAAAAACACTGGACTTCCTTAGTGAAAGTTTTTATTTTAAGAGCTATGCAGTTCGACGACCTATGAGAAAAAGGAGCATATTATAAGGAAAAGCTCGACTTACTTACGGAAAGCTTTTCCGGCTACTCGCGAATCTCAACAGTTTTTTTTATTCTTTTAAGGATTTTGAAGCTTGGTCATAGGTAAAATCAAAGCATGATCATGTTATAAGAAAAAGCTCGACTTACTTACTGAAAGCTTTTATGACTAATCACAAAGCTCAT
>CAXKVI010000089.1:187133-192133 GCA_964058755.1 Campiglossa producta | reverse complement strand
AAAAACGTGAATGCAAAATTTTTTTCCCCAAAGCTCAAATCGATTTAAGTTTCCATATTCGCATAGTTTTTTGCAAATATTTTTTTGTTTTAAATTTTTGACGCAATAACATGTCCAGATATTTTTCATGACTGAATTTCCGTTTTATTTTGCGTTGCTCTTAAATGTGAAGTGTTTGTGCGCCAAATTGGTGTAGCTTAGTTTTTGTTTCTGTTCCTTTTTTTGTCTTTCACTTTCCACGCAAAAATTTTATTAACTAACAAATGTTCACACGCTGTCATCAAAAAAAAAAAAAAAAAAAAAAAAAACTTTTTAGCGCGCCAAATTGCGTTAGGCGGGCTGTTTTTGTTATTCGTTCACTTGGTTATTGTTATTTTTGTTGTTGCTGTCACTAAAGTTGCAACTGTCAGCGTGGCCATCACAACTGCCAGCCGACATTTACAGCTAAAGCGCTTATCACTTGCGTTGTGCGTCACACAAACTCTTTTTATTGTTGTTGTTGTTGTTGTTGTTGTTGTTGTTGTTGTAGTTTTTCTAGCTTTACCCTACTCTTCGAAGTTATTTTTGTTGCTGTCGTTGCAACACGCTTTTAAAATATGTTGTGCATTTTGTGACTTTATTTGATGTTTCTGTTGCACGTTTTGTTGTTGTTGCTGTTGCTGTCATATATTGCTGCAGCGCGCACACCGGATGCTGCTGATAACCAAAACGTGACTTAACAACAAGTTCGCGCGTATCTAACATAATATAACATAACATGGCATACATAAAAGCTGTGACGCAGCAAAGCAAGAGCCAGAACCTAGAATTGTTTTAAAAAACAAAAAAAAAAGTTTGAATAAATGCAAATTTTTGCACAAAAACTATATAAATTCATATGTGTGTATGCTTGTTTGCGCGTTATCAACATTGTTGTTGTTATTAAATTTTAAATGTTTGGCCGTCCAACATGTTACGCCAGTCGGTTCCTTGTTGAGCCAACTAGCGCCAATTGGAGACACCGCTTGCTCTCAGGTCTGCCTCCACTAGGTCCGGCCATCGGAGTGAGGGTCTCCCTCTTACTCTACTTCCACCGGCGGGTGCCGATAAGAATACCTTCTGGGCCACCGAAGTCGCCGGGTTTTAGTTCGCTGGAATAAGTCCACCTTTTCTTAACCTGAGATGTTGAAGGTTTTGTGTTGTCAACAAATAGGGGGTACCATTGATTTCACAAGTTAGTTCTGCTAGTTATTCGGTTTCTATGGGAGATAGGAGCTACCCTGTTAACGTATTATATAGAGAACATATTCCCCTACATAGCTTCATGCCTAACTAAAAAAATCGAAAACTGGACTTATAACACTTGTGCTTTAAACGGCTTATATAGAGAGCCGCTCGATCCAAGACAGACGCCCCTTTGCAGCCGCTGACAGTCGCTAACAGACGCTGCTGTTGGAATCCCTGGGAAGAAAAATCGCTCTGGTCATTCCAAGTTGAGTGGCGGTCAGAAGCTTTCCCCACTTGCGTTGACTTCTACACACGATCCCATCCTTCGGGTATTTTACAACTAGTATAATTCTAGTATGTCAGAGTGGCTCACCGGGGCTCCCTCTCTTTCTGCCGCGAGCCTAGGTAGCTCACGTTGCCCAGAGTGCACGAACTAGGACGCAAGAGTCGGGTTTGAGCAAGGTCGCTTAGCAACCACACTCCATTACACTCCCAGACAGGGTGACTCCCTTTCGTGCGATTTCTTCAACCTGATGCTGGAGAAAATAATTCGAGCAGCAGAGCTAAACCGCAATGGTACAATCTTTTACAAGAGCGTGCAGTTGCTGGCGTATGCCGATGACATTGATATCATTGGCCTTAACAACCGCGCCGTAAGCGCTGCCTCCTCCTCTGGACTGGATAAGGAAGCGAAAAAAGTGGATCTTGCGGTCAACGAGGACGAAGCAGCCATGTCACTGTTGATAGTTACAAACTTGAAACTGTGAGGGACTTCGTCTATTTGGGAACCAGTATCAACACCGAAAGTAATATCAGTCTAGAAATCCAGTGGAGAATCACTCTTGCCAACAAGTGCTACTTTGGACTGAGTAGACAATTGAGAAGCAAAGTCCTCTCTCGAAGAACAAAGATCACGCTCTATAAGTCTCTCATCATACCTGTCCTGATGTATGGCTCAGATTCCTGGACAATGTCAAGAAAAGATGAGATGGAGTATTTAAGAGAAAAGTTCTCCGGAAGATTTATGGTCCTTCCCGTGATGCCAACGGCGAGTATCGAAGGAAATTTAACGATGAGCTGTACGACTGCATGAGTCCAGTGAATTAAAGCCCAAAAGCGCCGCTGGTTAGGCCATGTTATGGGAATGGACAAAGAAGCTCCAGCACAGAAGGTTTTCCTCGACTGAGATGGAAACAATAGGTGGAGGATGACTTGAACTCCCTTGGGGTTTCCAATTGGCGTCAGTTATCGCTAAAAAGGAATGACTGGCGTGCTTTGATATGCCATGGCCAAAATCGCTTAGGCGGTTAAGCGCCAATAAATGATGATGATGATGATGATGATGATGATGATAGTATAACATGACTAGTAGATGACTAGTTTGTTCTGGTCGAAATCTGACAATTGACATTTCGTAGGACATCAACACGTGAAAATTACCAGTTGCTTATATGGAAAAAAGACATAAGACTGACTAGTTGGGCCTGAGGCACGAACTAGTTGTAAAGTAGTTTTCAACTAGCTGCTTTCGCTGCAGGGTACTTACTTAGTATCCTACTGAGCTCGGTTTCTCGTACAAACTTAGCATCAAAAACATTATACACATATCCCTTTGTTTTCAACACATTTTCAACTTATTTAAATGGAATGAAACAATGAATAAAGTCACTAGATATTTCGTTTTCTTTACTTCGACATATTCTCTGTCTCCCCAACACACAATGCGATTTTCTCGGCAACACTTTAAGCGCTCTCGCTTCTATGGTTCTAGTTATGCATATCCACTTACGTACTTTTGTTGTAACTTATTTTTCTCCTTTTTTTTTGCACTTTAGATGTTTCTCAGGTAGTTTGTCAAGTGTTGCCACTCTTTCTTACTCAACAATTGTACGCTGGCTTAAGTTGCTATTGTTGTTTGTTGCATTCCATTTGTGTTGTTGTTGTTGTTGCTTTATTGTTTTGGTTGCATTCTTTTGTTGTGTCGCCGGTAGTCGTGACATGGCAATGACATCAAATTAAATACCCCCTTGCACATGTATTGGATAATATTAACAAAACAACAACAATATTTATGAAAAAAAAAAAACACAAAGTTGCAATCGTGATTTTCTTTTGTGCAAAAGTTTTAAGAGAGAGCATGCAAAGCAAAAGTTGAAATCTACTTAACTTTTGGAATTTATGCTTAAGTAAGTAGAAAGAATAAATTTAACTAAAATGGGAATGTTATGCGAAAGTGTATTGAAAGAAAGTTAAAAGTTGCTTGGGATAGGACGAAGAAGTTCTAGCTTGTATCGGATAGAATTTTCTAAGCCCAGCATTCTATAGCCATATCGAACACACCCCAAATTGACCGCAAAATGATGCCAAACTGATGTAAAAACGACCCCAAAATTAAACACAAAATGATTCAAATATTTACCTCAAAAAGTCCCCAAATTGACCAAAAAATTATTAAAAAATGTCCCCAAAATGACCACAAACTGAATCTAAAATAGTCCTAAAATGAACCCGAATTGAATCAAAAATCTTCCCAAAATTACCCTAAATGGACCCACAAAGGACCCACAATGACCCCAAAATTTACACCAAAATAATCCTGAAATGTTCCCAAAATGATTCCGAAAATGGTCCCGAATCGAACCCAAAACAGTCTCTAAATGATCCCGAAAATTGTCGCAAGGTCCTGCCGAATATAATTTTCCGAGGTCTCGAGGTGCTTTTCATTTGAAATGTAACACTACTTAACAAATTTTGATCAACTTTAGTTAACAAAAATAAATTTTCTCCTGATTCTGAATATCACATCCATTTTTCTGTGGCACATCTAGTTTCCGAGATATCGGTGGAAATATGAAAACTTAAATTTTTTCAAAATACTGCTTCATATAAGTACGTCAAAAGTTGGCGTTTTTCACTTTTTCGATTCAAACTGTTGAATTACGCATTATACCAATTCCCATAAACATTTTTTGCCTTCATCCCTAAGTGTTTCCAATAGTTTCGCCACTAGGCCAAAAAATGTTCGAACATATTTTTGAAAAAAAAAACGAATTTTTTTTTACAAAATTTCAGATTTAGACATTATGAAAATCAAAAAAGTCTATGGGCGAAAAAAAGTTTGCCCTCCTACTATTATATGCCCTTGACATTAAAGGCGCTGTTTTATTTGAATTATTTTTGAAGTTAACTTCTTAGGCGGCGATATGTAGTTTCGATTGAGAGTAAAATATGAGAAAATGGATGATGATGCAACGGAAATTATGCAAAGGAAATAAAAATTGTAGCCGACTTTCAGGCGTATGTTGCAGACTTTCAGACGTAGGCGATTTTCACCACGATGTTTAGCTGATAGGAGGTGAAAATCTAGGATTTAGCTAACATTACACGAATTGTAATAGTTAGACTGAGCAGAATTCATGGGTTGGTCCACTTATGGCGGTTTACAGGGTTGCCACCTATCCCAATTTTTTTTTTAATATAGAGCTATATATGCCAATATGAGCATGAAATGAAAGGTATTTTCGACCGTATTCTAAATATGATAATTTCAAGCAGGGTTGCCAGCTAGGGTTGCCACCTAACCGCAATTGATTTATTTTTTCGTATATCTCGGGAACTACTTGACCGCTTTGGATAAAATTTGGCATATAGACAATTTGATTGATACTAAGATTAGAGCGGTTTACAGGGTTGCCACATATCCGATTTTTTTTTAAGTATAGGGCTAGATATGCCAATATGGGTATCAAATGCAAGGTATTTTCGACCGTATTCCAAATATGACAATTTCAAGC
>CAXKVI010000089.1:137133-182133 GCA_964058755.1 Campiglossa producta | reverse complement strand
GAAATGTTCGTCTTCTCATGTGTGGGTTCAGCTGTGGGTGTTCGCCTTTAAGTGAGCACTGCTGAGGGCATACAAAATGCCTAATTTAGTTAGTGAAACTGACAGATGTCATTGCAAGAGTTACGAGTATGTTGAAAAATAAATTATGATTGCTTATGTTTTTATGTTTCTTTTGTTTCTGCAGCAAACACGTGATATATTTTTGTGTGTAAGTTCGTAGACCTATGTGTGCTAATGAGAAAAAATATTTGTACTGTGACGGAAATATCATTCGATGTGTTAGACAGTGTTTTTGCTCATATAATGATTACACGACTTTTCTTGTTGTCGTAACCTCAAAAATATTATCCCGTGATGTTGGATAGTGCTGTCAAGTTAACATTAAAGCACGCTGTTGACAAAATTTCGCCACTCATTCGAAAAAACTGTGGTAATATAAAATGAGATCAGGTGATATTAAAGTCACCTGATGACATTACATCAATATATATCGCTATATGACATCACACCAGCACATGAAAAATTCCAGCATGACCATAGACCATACAAAATCCATATCATCAAAAAAAAAAATCGTAAGATCACGTAACATCAGCATAACACATCAATAGCATGAGATCACATCACGTCGATATTGAATATCACATCAAACACAATAATTTCTCGTCTGCTATTTACATATATAGGTTGGAAATGCTCTGGGAACCTGAAAGCAGTTGAAGCCTGGCCAGAGCACAACAAAATAATCAGATCTTAACAAAGTAAAACATTTCATCGCTCCAAATCGAGATTTCGTTATCCTGACTAGTGCTCATCGGTCTTAATGTATTTACGTTAAAACTCTGCCATTTTTTATCAAGAAAAACCTAAATAAATAAATAAAAAAACTTTTATGGAATCTATTTTCTTTGAAATAAACAATGCAATACCGGTATTGCAGGCCGAGCGATGATTTCTTGATCATGCAAATGCCCTGATTAACGTATCAATGGTCACCATGTGACATCACAGCAAAATAACCGTAATTTAATATCATCAGATCACGTACCATATATCTACATAAATAACTAAATTTTTTCGAATTATGTAACTACATAACATCAGAAAGTCACATCGTGTTGTCACATCACCAACAAACACATCACGTCAACGTACCAATTGTCACAATATAGAGAATATCATTATCATTACCAATATCATTATCATTATCATCATCAATATCATTATCATTATCATCATCATCATCATCATCATCATCATCATCATCATCATCATCATCATCATCATCATCATCATCATCATCATCATCATCATCATCATCATCATCATCATCATCATCATCATCATCGTCATCATCATCATCATCATCATCATCATCATCATCATCATCATCATCATCATTATCATCATCATCATCTTAATCAGATCATCATCATCATCATCTTAATCACATCATCATCATCATCATCATCATCATCATCAACAAAATCATCATCATCATCATCATCATCATCATCATCATCTTAATCAGATCATCATCATCATCATCATCATCATCTTAATCACATCATCATCATCATCATCATCATCATCATCATCATCATCAACAAAATCATCATCATCATCATCATAATCATCATCATCATCATCATCATCATCATCATCAACAAAATCATCATCGTCATTATCAGCATAATCACAGTGATCACCATCATCATCATCAACAGCATAATCATAGTGATCATCATCATCTTAATCATCATCATCACCACCAACTTCATCATAACTATCGTCTAACAATTTCAAAAAATATCGTCACAGCAAAATAACCGTAATGCACCAAATCAGATCACTTTACATCAGCACGTCTTATCAATATCAGCCACATCACCTCACCGAATCATGCCATTATATTCAAATATATCGTCTGGCCACTTATAGACTTGATGGAACTGTTTGTGCTTTAGCTGAGCAGATCACAGAAGAAGAAGAATCCTTTAAGGTTAACTAGGTCACACTAAAAATAAACAGATTACGTCGAATCACAGCATCATTAATACCATATGAAAGCATAGCACTAGCAAGTCACATCGAAATAATCATATCATGTCATAGCTCTAAGTCAAAAATGTGTTATTATTATTATTATTATATTCATTACTTTGAATGATGATTTTTGTTATTCCTTATTTTGGAGTATCAGTTTTGTTGAAATCTCTTCCAAGTAAAAAATTTTCAGCAGAGATCAATTCAATATGTTTTTAATCAGATTTAAATGTAAGCCTTATGTTGCAATTAATTGAAACTCATATCTGCTCTTCTGTTTTTGTAATGTCGAAATAAACAGATTTTAGCTTTTCAATCAACTTATGCCAAAGAGGCTTTAGTTAAGTCATATCTACACAAAATGCTATATTATGATGCATTTGCGACTTATGTTTATAACTATATTTACATATCGCTCATTTGCTGCAACGTCGTCATAACTCAAAAAACCCAAATTTTGAGTTAACATCACTAATATATCGAAAATAATATGTTTGATTAACTGGCAAAGTGTTATATCCGAGGTTTTAACATTTCACGCAGCATCGCGGTAGAATTAATTACTTATCCCATATAAATATACAGCAATTCAAAAACTAAAAATGCGTTTTCTGTAATATCACATTTTTTGAGTTATGACGACGTTGCAGCAAATGAGCGATATGTAAGTAATACCTTATGAAGTGCTAATTTTATACCTAAAACCCAATTAAATATGTAACTAAATGAAAAACTAAGCTGAGCAACATTTTAGTCAGAGTTTCAAATATTTGAGGAAAATGCACTCGTATGAGAAAGTATTTATAATGAACAAAAATTTCCTACGAACTGCCTAGAAAAACTACAAAAGATATATGAAAATATAAATGTGGATGAGCATGTTTGCTTACCCAAATATGAGTTATGTTGCAGCTACGCATGTCCTTTACTACGACATTGCATTCATTTACGATTACAATGAAGTTGCAATATCTGATTCTACACAAAATTGCAATTATGATATTCATGTTACGTGTATGTATGTAAGTCTATAACTTGAGGCAAAATGATGCTGTGTGATATGTTAGGAAAAGTTTGTTGATGTAGATGAAGTGCAAAGTAGGAAAGTGTGAGATATTAAAGTATGTTCTTAAGCACATATGTGGTTAGCTTTAAATACATCATGACAGCAGTTTGTACCTCAGATTTTTTTTTTTTTTTTCAAAAAATTTACTTATGAAATAATGAAAGCGAGTTGAAGTTGTGAATATGAAAAGCTGACCCTTTTATCAGGAAGTATATCTCCTTGTTCTCATCGTTATACTTAGCCTAACTACACCACAAAATTTCTTAAAAACTATACCGAAAAAATAGCATCATTTTCAAAGAGTTCTCAATATTATAAAACACTTATCTACCTACATACATATATAGTATATAAAAATATATATGTGCAAATATATATTTTTGGGAAAGTATCGAAAAAGTACTTCAGTGTGGACATTTTTCGAATTTCGAAAAAATAATGGGATATTTTTATAACCTCCAAGAAGTCAGAGCGAAAGAGCGCGCATGCGTCTTAATACGTGGATAATGGTTATTCATTGTAGAGTGTTTTTGATTTCAATATAAATGGGAAATTTGATAAAAGTGATTGTTAATAGTGTTTGAAATAAAGCAAAGAATGATTGATTACTTTTGGTTGTATAAGCGAGGCTTAAAGTTTTCTTAAAGAAGGGGACGATAGTTCTCATTAGTTTTTAAAGGTTAGAAATTAGATGAAATTTTCCATTTGAGACAGCTCAAATGAGGAGTATCAGAGTAGTCCTCTATGGGCGAACAAAAACTCATGGGCAAGATAACTTGACCTTTGTTGTCTACAATTGGTTTGAGCTATCGCTTTGAAGGGATCTACTTGGCGGATAAGCGCAATTACTGAAGCTCCAAACAAATTTGGATATATTCTCAGTGAATAGAACATCATTCATTCTAGCATTCCTATTTGATTTTAACGCATTCGGTCAAAAATTCGTACTTAAAATCGCCAGATCACGTAATATCAGCACAACACATCAATATCATGAGATCACGTCACTTCGATATGAAGTATCACATCCAACAACAAAATTTCTCCTCTGGTATTGTAAAACGTTGGAAACGCTCTGGGAATCTGCCACCAAGTTAAGGCATGATAACAATTGAAGCTTGGCCTGACCACAACGAAATAATCAGATCTTTAAAAATTGACAACATTTCTTGGTCATGCAAAATCATAAAAAATCACCACCAGGTCAAGTCACATCTCCCTATGAATCAGTCACCTTAGAAATATCTATAACAAAGTAGCCTCTGTGGGTTAGGGTTTTAGAATATGCCCGAGGTAGGCATACCGGTCGTAAGAGGTGACTAATATGCACATAGGTAATGGCGTGCTAACTCGATGGTTATGCCTCTCACCTCTCCTTACCCATCTACTCCTTCCTCACGTATGGAGGAATGACATGACTTAGAAGGTTCCACTGGTCATACCAAATCGCTACCACGACAGTCGGGCAGTACTGCAAGCGAGTACAGCGGCGTACCGGGTTCATATCCGGCCAAGGACTGTGAATTTCAGCATCAGTCCCCAAAACCTTGGGGGAGTGTCTTTGCTGTTAACAACAACAACACCAACAACAACACCAACAACAACACCAAAAACAACAACAGCAACAACAACAACACCAACACCAACAACAACAACAGCAACAACAACAACACCAACAACAACAACAACAACAACAACAACAACACCAACACCAACAACAACAACAACAACAACAACAACACCAACACCAACAACACCAACAACAACACCAACAACAACAACAACAACAACAACAACAACACCAACACCAACAACAACAACAACAACAACAACAACAACACCAACACCAACAACAACAATACCAACACCAACACCAAAAAAAAACAACAACAACAACAACAACAACAACAACAACAACAACAACAACAATAACAACACCAACACCAACAACAACAACAACAACAACAACAACAACCACAACAACAACAACAACAACAACAACAAAATGCCTATGATTTCTTGGGGGATACAAATGCTTCAAATCACCCAAATAATCAGAATTACGATATGCCTTTGATTAAAAAAAATTTGTCGCACCCTCAAGTATACATATGTATGTTTTCAAAACCAAATAAATAATTACTTAAACAACACAACTACATAGACATGTATAGTGTAAGTTTAAACACGCACACATTTAGCGACTATCGCAGCAAATATTTGTTTTGTTGCTACAATTAAACCGCTTAAATGTTTAAACAGTCAATCAGGTTGTTGTTCCAATTGAAATTTGATGCAACAGCATGTGGTGTTTGTTGGTGCATCACCACAGTGTACAGTCATTACAACTAAGTATTTTTTTTTTTTTTTTCCCCCTTCTGTTTATTGTTAATTGGCTTGTTGTTCAAGCAATGACTATTTTGTTTTTGTTCTTGCTTTTGTTGTGGCATGCTAGTTTTCATGATTGTGTATATAGTTGTAGGTACATTTCAGTTATTTTAGTACTAAATGTTTGGAAATTGATAGCTTTTATTGATTTTATACCAACTACTCGTATATTTTGTTGTTGTGAGATTAAGTAAAACTCAAGGAAATGTATTTAATTTGTATGAGATTTGACTTCCGTGATTTGTATTTCAGTATATGTACATATAGTGTATGTTTGCGTGTACTTAGTTTTAAGTCTAGGTATATATTTATTTTATTTTTTTGTTGTCATTGAAATTAATGCAATTGACTTTTTATACTTGCCTAGGTCAAGATATCTCTATTTAATGCATATACATCGGTTTTCCATGTTCAATAGCTTTGTGCTTAACTTTTATTCATTCAAGGCATTCACGTATCCAGGGGAGTGGATTGAGGGGATATATCAGCCTCCTTCCCCATTCAAAATTATTATTTTACTTCAAACCCCTCCTTTCGGGTTCAAAAAGTCATATTTTTCACAGTTTTTCACAGTAATTCACAGCACACAAGTAAGGAAGTCTAAGTTCGGGCGTACGGACCATTAAATACCCAGCGGTAGTTTTCAGCACTGGATAATAATGATATAGGCCCCAGGAGGATTTATCTAAAAGTTTTTACTATTTTAGCTATTTATCTTACCGAATTAGGTCATTTTCTAAATTTTCGATATCGAAAGTAGGCGTGGTTGCAGTGCGATTTTATCCAGTTGCATCAGGTATACTCCCAACGATACTAGTATGTTTTCTGCAAAATTTCATTGTTTTTCTGTAATCAGTTTATTAGTTACGACCATTTTCAAAAATGCCTCCGGAAAAAGGGGGCGTGGTTATCATCCGATTTCACCCATTTTCAATAGCAACCAACCTTAGCCAAAAAGTAGCCCGAATATAAAATTTCAGGCAAACATCTCAATTTTTACTCAAAAAAGTCAATTTATGTTATTTTCGAAATTTTCGATATCGAAAAAGGGGGCGTGATTATCATCCGATTTCGCCCATTTTCAAAAGCAAACTATATAGGTCAGAAAGTAACCTGTATACTAAACTTCATGCAAATATCTAAATTTTTACTCAAGTTATGTCAATTTATGTGATTTTCGAAATTTTCGGTACCAAAAAGGGGACGTAATTATAATCCGATTTCGGCCATTTTCAATAGCAACCTACCTTGGCCAAAAAGTAGCATGTATACCAAATTTCATGCAAATATCTCAATTTTTACTTAAGTTAGGTCAATTTATGTGATTTTCGAAATTTTCGATATCGAAAAAGGGGGCGTTAATATCATCCGATTTCGCTCATTTTCAAAAGACACCTTCTTTGCCAGTAAGGAAACTGTATACCGAATTTCATGCAAATACCTAAATTTTTACTCAAGTTATCGTGTACACGGACAGACTGACGGATGGACGGACACACGGACGGAGATACCTTAATGAACTTTTTTTCCAACCTAAGAACTTTCATATATGAAGCTCTATATCTATCTCGATTATTTTGTGCCGTATGTGGACAAAATTATAATACTCTGGTACCAGTACTAGTACGCTGGGTATAATTATAGTAAGAATTCCAAAAAATTTGTTGTAAAAATTACAGAAAATTACACAAAAAAAGAAGTAAAAATTAGTGAAAAAATATATAAAAAATTAAACCAAAATTTTTTTCAAAATTTTCACACATTTTATTCGGAAGTGAATTGCCAGAACCCGCCTGAATAGTAATGCAGTAATAATTGAGAACTTATTATAAATTAAACACACGTGGTGGTCCTAGTTTCTGTTAAATTTCACCCAAAAAAAAGGTCCCAACCCCCGTTGGAAAAATACGGGCTACGCCACTGATTCAAGGTATATATACAATTATTATTCATTCAAACATAAAGTCACACGATCACGTATATAAGCAGAAAAAGCCTGCCCCTAGTTTTTTTTTTCATTTTATATCAATTCTTTTTATTTTTTATTTTTATTTTTTTTTATTTCGTTTTATGATTTTTTATTTTTTTTTTTACTTTGATTTTATTAACTTTTATTTAGTTTTATTTCGTTCAATTCCTTCAAAAATCCTAGCAGATAATTGAAGAAAAAAAAAAGAAAATAAAAGAGATATCACCTTTTAAAAGCAAATTACACAATTTAAATCAGGGATAGCCAGCGCTTTCAACCTACTGAGCGCTACAAAAACATCAACCATGTAGTGGCCCTCCAGGACTATGTAGTGGTCCTCTGCTATGGCCCTACAGCATTATCATGTGGCTCTTTTGTGGCCCGCAACAACAAACTAAACTCGCAATAAAAATACCGAAAATAAATATTATCATAAAAATAGTATGTTATTGTTTGGCCCAGTGAGTTAAAAGGCCTGGACACCCCTGACTAAAGCATCAACAAAAAAAAACAAGCGTTTTATAAATGTACTGCAATTAGATAGTAAGCCTTATAGATATGTATAAATCCGACAACCGACAGCCATTTAGAGGCATAAACGACATGGACAAATAAAAAATGTAAGCGGCTCCAGCATATGTCTACACATTCAAAATGAGTTGGAGAAACATGAAACAAAATAAACGCTGATAAAATTTTTATTCTGCTACAACGTCGCCATTTATAGTCTGTTGTTGAGGTATTTGTAAGAAAAAATGTTGGTCTGCAACGCTGCGGTGCGCCGCCTTAAACATTAATTGCCTATGTAATGGCAGACAATTTATGTGCGGCAGTGACAATTATTGGTGTAATTAGTCAGCAACGGTATTTGCAGACGATGACGGAGATATTTTCTATTTTTAGAATTTTAGTTTTGTGGTTGGAAGTAAAAAAGAAACCAAACAGGTGGCAACTCTGCAAAAATCTAGTGAAATGAAAAAATAAATATAATGGGATTTGATGACAACCCTAGGCGGTATCACTATTTTGAAGTCTTTTGGTTAAACCTTAAAGTAAAATACATTTCGAAATCAGCATACCTTTCTCAATTTAAAAAAAATTTAAATAGATGGTGTTACGTAACTGCCTGGTGCGGGAGAGGAGGAGTGGCGAGTCGGCATGGTTGTAGCCCGGCTGAGGCTCGTCGGCATTGGGGCGCAGTTCTTGCCACTTCTCCTTCCCAACAGTTGCGAAGCAAAATTAGGGTTCATGCCTGAGAAAGGTATCAAACAAAAGAAAAAAAGACAAAAGCGGGAGAAAACCTGTCCGAGTCAGGTGGAGCCTTCCCACCCCTCCTGTTCACGAGATGTGAACAGCCTTTGGACTCTACTATGGCTCCCCTTCCGAGTAGAGTCCCCTTAAACCTGACTAAAGTCCGTCTTTTAGTACTTACGTTTATCCCATCTTTTCCCAACTACCCCAACTTACCATCAGTTGCCACAAGGGCAACACCTGCACCAACAACTGTATTTCTTTAGCCAGACATATTATAAGCTAATCCGCACAGACAAACTCAACCCATGAACTTCAAAGAAAGTTTTCTCCAACTTTTTCAAAGCAAAATGATTAACAATTTTTATTCCTACACTTAATTCAAAAATATTGCAAAACGCCTTACATTAGTTAAAAATTCAAAATAATTACAGTTGCTTATTTTCTAACTATAATAACTAAATTAAGTCTAAATTTTCCTTGAAATAAAATTCGAACAAAAATTTCTAAAATTTACACCAGCCTAATGCCTCATTAACTTTATGCCCAAACACCTCTATAACTATATGTAAATATGTATGAAAAAAAATATGAAAGAAAAAAATGCAAGTACCACAGATAATATGTATATATGTATGTATGTGCATTCAATCTCCCACTAAATTGAAAGACAAAATCATAAGTAAAAAATATGTATGTATGTGTAAAAAATCAACTCTAAACTTTAAACAAAAAAACCGATCTCAATAGTACGGGGAATTCATAAAAATGTATAAGAGTGCGTTTCTCACAAAAAAACCTCAATGCATATATACGTATGTACAGTGTGTGAGTGTTTAATGTTGTTTTTTTTTTGTAACAAAATAACTCACCTTACTCAGCAGCCAGAATTTGGTACCAAAATCGACGAGCTGAAAAAAAGGTAAAAGAAAAAAACAAACAACATAGGCTATTCAAACGACAGTGGTTCTGTTATAGGGCTTTGACCGCTTGACCGTGGTCAAGGCTAATTTCTAAGAACTATTGTCTTTGAAGTTTTAGTTTTACAACGTGGTTCGGTGCATATGCATTGATTTGTGCTTATGCAAAAAAAATTTTTCGTAACCGAAAATAATCTCCTCGCGTCGAATAAAAAAACTATTTTTTTGTCAAGAAAACAAAAATTAAAAAATTGCAAATCGAGGAGTCGGGTAAAAAAGTAAGAAATTGTGAAAGTGAAGTGAAAGTGTAGTGAAAGTGTATTGAGAAAGAAGTCTGATAAAAAAAAGGAACACAACTGCAAACGAAATTTTAAATCAAAAAGAAGGAAAAAAAGCAAAAGATAAAAAAAAATAAAAAAAGGATTAAAAAAATTTAATTGAAAGTGAAATAAAACCTAATCAAAACAATAAGAAAATTTGAATAGCCTAAATTGGCAATAAAGATTGAAAAAAAAACACAAGAGCAAAAAAATCAAAGATAAAAAATTTTAAAGGTGAAAAGTGAAAGTAAAAAAAAATAAAAAAATCGAATCGAAAGAAAAGCACTTAATGAAAAAAAAGTTATAAGTTGTAAATAAAAAAAATAGAAAGATAATGATAAAAAAATATAAAAAGCGTTTATAAAAAAATTTTTAAAATGTTTAGAACAAAACGAAAGGAGACTAAAGTTCAATTTTGCAAGCGTGAGTATGTAGGAAGAAATTTATATCTAAGTGTGTAAAAAACTAAAGGTAGGAAAAATTCAGTAAATCTCAACAAAACTTAAATTAATCAACTCAATAAACTTATTATAATAAATAATTAAAATTAGAAACTCATTAAATTCAAAAAAAATTTTCAAGAAAATAAAAACTTTAAATTTCCAAAAATTATGTTGGGTGGTGCACCCTAATAAATTTTAATAAACGTGTGTGTGATGATGGTGGTGTACAAATTAAAAAGATCGTTGATGAGCTGCTCTTCTCGCTCTTCTGTGTGATTGTGTTAGTGTTGTGTTTTGTGCTGCCTTGTATATGTGTAGTGTAGATAAAAGGTAGATAACTAAATGTTGAGGAGTAAATGTTGGTGGAGAAAATGTTGCTGTGAAATGCTGCCGTCGTCGTTGGTTGCGCCACTTAGTGTTTCCCAACACTTTGAAGGTTGCTGTGGCAAATAAAGATGTTGCTGCTGCTGATGTTATGTCGTGTCGTAAAGAAATGTTGTGTTCTACCCTCTTTCGTAGTGTTTGATCCAAATGTTCGGTGTTGGTATGATGTCGGGTTTCTTGTGTTTCATGTGTGTGTGCGTGTGGATGTAATTATTGGACAGATTTCTGAGCCTGGTTTTGGCCCCAAAATGTTGCCTTTTGGCCAAGTGAAATTCTTCTGGAGTGTGAATTGATGTGTGTATGTGGGATGTGGATGTTTGTTGTTGTCTTCGGTAATTTTAGCGCCCAAAAACTTTATATAATTCCTGTGTAGTTTTGTTGATGTGATTCTGTGTATATTCGTATGTGTGTATTTGTGGTAAAAGAATGTCGCGGCCTTCGGTCGGCTTCGTGAGCTGCAATAGAAATGTATAATTTTTTTCTAATATTCATGCTTTCAAATTTCTTATTAAATTAGGTTTTCTGGCCTTTTTTTTTTTTTTTTTTTTATTAAATAAAAATTTTTCTCTTTTATAAAAATGATCAAAAAAAATCTCCTAAATTATTTCCTTCAAAAGTTTTATTTCTTCTTCTTCTTTGTTTGCATATATGCTCGTGTACATATGTATGTATGTATACGTAAGTGCACTTGTGCATATTTTTAATATTTTTGAATTTTTAGAATTTTAATTAAAAACTTTTCTAAATTAAAAATTCAAGCAAAAATCCAAAAAAAAAAAACGGGGTTTTGGGTAAAAATTTTTTTTATTGGTGTTTAAAAATATTATAGTTTGGATTAAAGTAAAAAAATTTTATTTACAACAACAATCCACAATATTTGTTTGCGTTCATGCTCGTGTACATATTTGTATACATATGTACACGTAAGTGCATTCATGCAGTTTTTAATCTTTAAGAATTTTTCGATTTGAATTTTAGAAATAAAAAAAATTTAACAAAAATTAAAAAAATATAAAAATTATAATTTAACAGGTATTTTGGGAATAATTTTTCTGGATGCTGATGTAGTTGAATAAACGGTCCTTTTCAGGGCCACAAAATTTATAAACAGAGAGATCAAAAACTACAAAACATTCAAAAAAAATTTGCACGTCTTGTTTAGCCGAATTTAATTTGATAAAAAAATTTCTCGAGCCCTTGCCAGAAAACCACAATCTAACTTTACAAAAATAAACTTTAATCGAGAATTTACACAAGAATAAAAATCTCCAAATTCACCAAAACTAATTCGATTAAAATTTCACAAAAATTAAATTTAAAGAACTTTAATGCAAAAAAAGTTTTTCAACAATTTTCAAAATTTTTCAAAGTGACTTACCGGTGACTGATGGATTCTTGTGGTGGATTTTTCACGCCTTGGGTGACGGCTCTCCTGGCGCTGGCTAGTTTCCTCGAGAGGATTCACTATATGTATTTCTTTTTCGACCGCTTCTACTTTGACGTGAAACCGCACTTTGTACAAAATATACTTTTTTTTTTTTTTTCACACGCGCACCCACACCTTAAGGTGATTATAACGCACTTTAAAATTAAACTTTTGTTTTTGGAAACACTTTGGCACTGGTTAAGACCGCGACTTTTACAAATTTGATCCGTCGATCAGCGGAATCCCCTTTTATACACATTAATCCTTGCGGCATTTCCGAAGCCGTAAGGCTCGTATCGCCTGCCTGCCTATGGTCAAACCAATCCACGATCGACCCTTAAGCGGCAAGTATATGCACTTATGTATAAGCAACATTTTAACCCACTCACACTAATAAGCACCCGCTATGCTAATATCGTAAAAATTAATAAGGGTGTTCGGTTAGCGGTTACCCATACATCGGTTCATATACCCGCTTGTGCGTAGTCAGAGAAATCTTCAAAGGCTGTCGTTACAGGCTCGCATCCGCCGATGGTGCCTGCATCATGGAGCGTGTGCGTAAAAGAGTTTCATAACGCAGCCTTGGGTTGGTTTGTAAATCCTGGGCTAACGTGTGGCCTCGACCCACGATCTAATGCCGGGCTTCAAGTTCGCTTCTTGTCAAACCTCTTTGTGCAACATCTATCACATTTAGCAATTATTACGACACAAATTTAAATAACCTATCAAAACTAAATCTAGTATCACTGGTGTTTAAAGCAAAACTTAACCTAGGTTATCACAGATGAGCCTCTTAATCCTATATCACAGGTTAACCTAAAACTATATCACAGATTGAAGAAAAATTAGTCAAGTTGCAAGTGTATAATTACGTAAAATGTCAAGTCAAAATTTGTATAATTACATTAGTAGGTCAATAAAACCAAAACTAATTGCATAAATAATTACAAAAACAAAAATTTCTATGTCAATTTTCTAAGGTCAAGTTTCCAGGTACAAAGGTAAGTAATAAATAACATGCAACATTCAACATATAATAACTTCATGCCACAAATATGTCTTTAGCATGGTATACCCCGATTTTCTTTCCATTTACATCGCCGAGTTCATACATAGAGTTGCCAATTACTTTTAATACTACGCACTTTACTTGCTTTGGGGCAAGTTTGGGATTATAATTATCGATTTGTGAACTCTGTTTAAAATTTCGGCGGTATACCATTTGTCCAATTTTAAACGATACGTCCCTACTTCTAGTATTATAAACTTTCTTGCTACGTTCGTGGGCTAACCTCAGCTCTTGCATAATCTTATTCCTAATCGCCTGAAGTTTATCTGAAGATGTTTCCACCTCACAGTCCACATCCTTGACTGCCCCTAATTTTCTATATAGACCATAAGATGCCCCATGTTGCACCATTGGCATACCAAATAGCGCATAATATGGTGAAGTGTTGATCGCCGAATGGACTACGCTTCTTAAGGCGAACGCTGCATCGCTGATGTGCTTGTCCCAATTCTTCTGATTTTCGCCTACATACGACCTAACTATTTGCAATATTGATCTGTTGACCCTTTCTGCCGCATTGCCTTGTGGCGAGTAGAAGGCCGTCCTTATATGCGTCGTACCATATTTTGCCAAAAACGATGTGAACAGTTCTGATACGAACTGCTTGCCATTGTCAGAGTGTACATACTCTGGCACTCCAAACACATGAAAAACCTCCTTTTCTAAAAATTTTATAACTTCAGCTGAGGTTGCCCTACGCATGGGTTTCAAAAACACAAATTTCGAAAAGTGATCTAGACACACAAACACATAAACATTACCATCACATGTACGTGGGTATGGACCCATAAAATCTATAAATAAACGTTGAAAAGGGCGTTCAGTCACATGTTGTTTTCCCATCATAGGTTTGTGAAAAGCATTTTGGGTTTTGTTACCTTTACAAATATCGCAACCTTTAACAAAATTTTGCACATCTGCCACAAGTCCGGGCCAATAGTACTTTTCGCGAATGCGCGCGAGGGTCTTATGAATTCCACCATGCCCTGCAGAAGGCGAGCAATGCGACGCCTCCACCAACCCTGAACGAAGTTCAGTCGGCACCCAGAGTTTCCAGGCATGGTCTCCTTGAAGCCCTTCCCCCTTGTCAAATTGCGTCCGTCTATAAACATACCCGTCTGATACGCACAGTTCGGGTAGTTTGTCTTTGTTCGATGTCACCGTGTCGATCAGTTCTTGGTATTCGGTCGATTTAAAGTAAGGTGAGGTGACATCGATATCTAGTACTCTGTCGCTAAAAAAAATTTCATTCATGTCGGCCCTGGATAAAGTGTCCGGCACTACATTTTGGGTGCCTTTACGGTGTTGAATATCAAAATTATAGGCTTGCAACTTTAAACTCCACCTTGCCAGCCGACCAGATAAGTCCTTCTGACCCATCAACCACTTCAAACTGGCATGGTCAGTTATCACCGTAAAGGGCAATCCCTCAATGTAGGGCCGGAACCTCTTTATGCTCAGGACCGCCGCATAACACTCTAACTCTGTGATGCTGTAGTTGCGTTGTGCCTTATTTAATTTCGCGGATACGTAGGCAATCGGTCGTTCGTTTCCGTCCTCGTCTAGTTGGAAGAGTACTCCTCCAACTCCGTCCGTTGATGCGTCACATTGCACATAGAAATGTTTGTTGAAATCTGGGTGAATTAACACCGGTGCAGAAATAAGTTTTTGCTTTAAACAATCGAATGCTTGCATCGCTTCGTCCGTCATTTTAAAGGATTTAATTTTGTCTTTAGTGAGGCAGTCGTGCAGTGGTGCTGCAATGGTCGCGTAATCCTGTATGAATCTACGGTACCAGCCTGTCATCCCTAGGAACCGTCTAAGTTGCTTCGGTGTTCGGGGTTCGGGGAAGTCTCGCATTGCTGCCACCTTATTAAGATCCGTACGGATACACCCATCGCCTACAACATAACCCAAATATCTAACTTCTTTAAAGCAGAACTTGCTCTTTTCAACGTTTATAGTCAATTTTGCATCACGAAGACATTTTGCAACACGGGACAACAAATCTAGATGGGACGAAAAATTTTCAGAACAAACAAGTAAATCATCTAAGTAAACAAACACAGAATCACGAAGCGAAGCGGGGATGACCTTGTCCATTAAACGACACATTCGCTGTGCCGCGTTGCACAGTCCAAAAGGCATTACTGTAAAATGGTACAAAGGTCTACCAGGTACAGTGAAAGCAGTTTTCTCCCTGGACTTTCGCTCTAATGGTATCTGCCAAAACGCGTCTTTTAAATCAATGGCAGATATGTACCTGGTATTCTGAAGCCGACTTAGAATACCATCGATGTGTGGGAGTGGGTAGGCGTCCTTGATGGTGCGATCATTTAGTTTTCGGGCGTCCAGACATAGGCGGTTTTTGGTTCCTTTTATTACCAATGATACGGGGGAACTCCAGCAACTGTTGCTTTCCTCTATAACGCCCATTTCCAGCATTCGGTCCAGTTCCGCGAAGACCAACTTTTGTATTGCCGGGGAAATAGGGTAGTGACGCTGCTTTACGGGAAGGTGTTCATCCGTCACCTCGATGATGTGCTCCTCTGCATCGGTTTTACCCAACCCAAGTACCGCGAATGAAGGATACTGTGCTTTCACTCGATCCAAAGCCACAGTCTCCTCAGGACTCAGATCATGTTGCACCGCGTCGAATGACAAGTCACCCTCTGCAGGTGTAAGCTCTGACACGACATTAACCTTTGAGTTGATTTGGGGCCCCCTACTGACTACATTAAGCTGGAAGGCTTTCCAGAAATCGATTCCCAGATAGACCTCTTGTTGCAACCCCGGCACTATCAGGAATTCCAGCTCCCTAGTGGTACCGTCCCAAAGCACTGGAAGATTCACGACTCCAACTACTGCGGTTTCATCCCCATTTGCTGTCTTCACATTTTGACCCTGGATCGGCAGAATCAGATTTTCTTTTCCCTCGAGTAACTTATGGGCATTTTTCCCCAAGCAGCTGGCCCCGGCCCCGGAATCCAAGAGCGCGAGCGCCTGTCGTCCACCGATCTCCGTTTTAGCGAACAACCTATTATCGCCCTGCACAGTCACAATCGTTGAAATTATCTTCTTTCTTAGCCTTTTAAACAATTTCTGCTTTTCCCTAATTTTTCGGATTTTTTCAAAATTTCTCTTCTTCTTTTTGGCGTTCAACTCCTCACAAAATATTCGTCTTCTCGCCTCTTCGTATTTCAATTTCCTAACGTGTAAACTTTCTCTCACCGGCTCAACTTTCTTATTTTCCTCTACTTTCTCCGTTACGTTGTTTTCCCTATCCCTCTTTAAAATGTCTATCTTTTTACCCTCTACAAATTCTCCGGGCGATCCTGGCTTGAGGCAGAGCTCCCGGACATCTCTGCCAGTGCCCGGTTTCCCGCCTCTGGCTTAAAAACACAAAACGAAGAATCACCCCCACACGCAAAACATTTCATATGATGGAAGTTTGACTTACACTTGTTGTCCTTTGCTGCTTCTGCCGGGTTCTTTATATAAAAGTCCACCGGCATGCCACACGCATAGCACAACATAAGGTGGAATGGGGACGGACAAAACAATTGGTTTTGGACAGGACTAACATTTAGATTATGGACATTGGACGAACAGGCAACAGGATTAGGAACATTGGTTGGGATAGTGGGTTTAGGAGGATTTGGATGGACAGGGACACGAGACACATTCCTATTAACATTTGCATTTCTATTCTCCTTGCTGAATGCCTCTACACTATAATCCCCTCCCTGCTCTTCTGACCACAACCCACCACCTGTCCCTATCTCACTAACTGGCTTTGACCTCGACCTGTTCTCTTTTATTAATTTTTCCGCCCTCTTGCACTCCAGCTTCAGATCAGCCAATGTTTCGGTCTTCGTCGCGAAAGTTAAGTTGGCCAGATAAGGTTTTAGGTTGCCCTTAATTATCTTAACCAACTCAACTTCCGGGATTCGCTGTCTGAGGCGGAACGTGAGATCGTGGACATCGGCGTAAAATTCGTCAAAGCTCTCTTGGGGCTGCTGCTTACGCTCCATAATCTCACGGATTACCTCGTAATCTGACTCTGCCGATTTAAATTGAGCCAAGATCTCCCTCTTCAACCCGAAATAGTCGAAAGACTCGTCGTCGGCGTGATCCTCCAGCGCCTGCCAATACCAGTTGAGAGCTGGCCCTGTCACTAAGCAATGGAAGTCCGAAAACAACTGTTGGTAGGACAACTGGTACTGGACCCGCATTCGTTCTAACCTAAAGACAAAACTTTCTACGGTCATTCCTTTAGCTGAACCGTCAAATTTGAGGTGCCACTTATCGAGGTCAACTTTCTTCCTACCAGAATAGCCGGGGTTGCCGTTGCCAGTATACGTCTGGTTCGCGGTGCGGTGGTGGTTCGCTGGGGCATCTCTTTCTTGTCCTGGTGTGGACGTATTTGGTGGGGGAGCTGATGCAACAGGTACGCGCATGGATGTCTCCACATGAGCGACGCGATTGCTAAGGGTGGATATATCCTCCCTTACCTTTCGCACTTCGCCCATGTGGTGATTCATTTCAGCGTTCTGCTGCATCATCACCTCCATCATACGTCCTAGATGGTCGATGCGCTCGTCCACAGTTGCCGGCCGTCTGTTACCGCCATTAGTTCCTCCATTTGCTGCTGCCACTCCGTCGCCTCCAATTGCTCCTTCCTCGTGATCAGACATCTCCAACACCTGATCCAACTTCCGCGAGAAACTAAGGGACTGGTCTGCCGCGTTTACAATAACCCTATCCGTAATCGTATACTCCTGTCTGTGGCTGTTCGGGACCTCAGGATGACCAAAAACCCTAGCAGTGCAGAGATTAAAAAGGTCTATCGGGACGAAATCGGCCGGTAATTCGATGCCTGTGTCGATTTGGTTAAATAAGGACCCTACCACCTCGTTCCTTAGATCCCTAGCTATGCTGCGCGTTATCCGTCGGTTACTCGCTAAAAGTCCTAAACCCCTCTTCTGAATTGCCCCTTGGTTCGCAGACTGGTCCATAAACTCAAGGGACTGGTATAACAAGGGGAGTCCGAAACCTGACCGCCAA
Source organism: Campiglossa producta (assembly GCA_964058755.1). Lineage (NCBI taxonomy): Eukaryota > Metazoa > Arthropoda > Insecta > Diptera > Tephritidae > Campiglossa > Campiglossa producta. Next base: position 163,784 of record CAXKVI010000089.1, on the reverse strand, counting down.
CAAAGAACCAAAAATTGCTGACCTCGGAATTGGGAATCAATGACTTAAAACCACAAAACCGGACAAGCCCTTTTTCCCAAACCAAAAAGGAGGAAATGTAAATTCAGATTTGGGTATTTCCTTGTGGGTTTATTTTTCAATTCAAAAAAAAAATTTTAAATAAACTGTATAGACAAGGGTAAAAGCAATTAAAATATAAAAATATATAAAAGGAAAATATGTGTATATATATAAAACAAACGTGTATATATATAAATAATAAATGGGTGTAAAAGATAATAAATGTACAATTCAAAAAAATGCAAATTTCTTTAAAGATATAAATGTGTTTGGTGTTTATATACCAACTATCTGCACAAATTGAGAAATGTGTAAGTGCGTGTATGTATATGAGTGTGGTATAAGGCTATATGCTTTCAATAGGCAGTAATTCAAAATATATGGCCTAGATAAAAAAAAAATCCCTCTTGCGTGTATGTATATGTATTTAAAACTATCGTAATATCTAATCAAAATCTCACAAACTTCAACACAAAAAGGGTTTATGAATTCTACTAAATGGCTAATTGGGATATCTAGATATAAAAGGTGTGTAGTTCGAAAATTCAGAAAAAAAATTTCAAAAAAACAAATTTAAATGGTATAACTAGTATATGGGTGTGGAATTCAAAAAAAATCTTTGGGAGTGTATGTTTGGTAACTATGTACTTATAAAAATTTTGTTCGTAAGTGTACAACACGTTTCTAATGAGGGTGAGGAGAAAGTGTGTTAAACTAAAGAAAATTCACTTTTACTAGTTGATGGTATCAAAATACAACAAAAATGAAAAGATAAAAAAAATTCAAAAAAAAAAAATTTAAATAAAAATAACATAAAAGTACAAAAATAAAATAAAAATGGTAATATACTCCTTGGCGGACTCCAAAGTATCCTAAGAAAAATTTTCAAACAGTTGGATTTAAAAACGATGGAAGAAGTATAAAATATCAAAAAAAAACTTTTTTTTTTTCTGAGTTTTCTAATAAGATAGAAAAACTTTAGGAGAAAGTCCTTATACAAAAATCTCCAAATGGTGGTTAAAAATTATGGGTAAGTTTAGAAATATCGAAACGACTAATGATATTAAATTAGATTTCCAAATGACAATTGTGTGTGACAAAGTGGAGGTACTGTTGGTGCATTTGGTGTTGTCCTCGCCCGATGGACTCTGTGGGTAGCTGAGTAAAATATGAATTCTGTCCTAGGTCAATGTCAACTAATCCCCTCTTAATTATGGAATGTGGCACGACAGCGTCTTAAGGCTAGCTCAAGACGTGGTTGCCACAATTCCCCCTTACCCTATTAATTAACTCTACCCCCTGCAAGCGAACAAAACCTCACATGCGTACGGTGCTGGACTATACGCATGGCAGCTAATGTTGCATGCAACAAAAACAAAAACAAAGATGGTCGTCTTAAAGTACTGCCGATGACTTCTGATACCACTTTTCAAAAACGTTGGAGTTCTTGAAAGGAACTCAGAAATCATCGCCAGCACTCCCCCCCACTGTCTTGTCACTTAGGCACATATCGCTCGTTGCTTGCAACAAGCGATGTTGCCTTCGTGACCCTAACTCTGTCCGTGAGAAGGAAAAATTATGAAAGTGAAAGAAGAAAAGGAACTGAAAATAGTATAAAGGACAGGAAAAGAAAGCAAAAAAAAATGAATACTAGAAAGTACAAAAAAAAAAAAGAAATTAAGGAAAATATGGGAAATTTGAAATTTAACTAGTGGGCTATACCGTTGGGCGCCATTGTTACGTAACTGCCTGGTGCGGGAGAGGAGGAGTGGCGAGTCGGCATGGTTGTAGCCCGGCTGAGGCTCGTCGGCATTGGGGCGCAGTTCTTGCCACTTCTCCTTCCCAACAGTTGCGAAGCAAAATTAGGGTTCATGCCTGAGAAAGGTATCAAACAAAAGAAAAAAAGACAAAAGCGGGAGAAAACCTGTCCGAGTCAGGTGGAGCCTTCCCACCCCTCCTGTTCACGAGATGTGAACAGCCTTTGGACTCTACTATGGCTCCCCTTCCGAGTAGAGTCCCCTTAAACCTGACTAAAGTCCGTCTTTTAGTACTTACGTTTATCCCATCTTTTCCCAACTACCCCAACTTACCATCAGTTGCCACAAGGGCAACACCTGCACCAACAACTGTATTTCTTTAGCCAGACATATTATAAGCTAATCCGCACAGACAAACTCAACCCATGAACTTCAAAGAAAGTTTTCTCCAACTTTTTCAAAGCAAAATGATTAACAATTTTTATTCCTACACTTAATTCAAAAATATTGCAAAACGCCTTACATTAGTTAAAAATTCAAAATAATTACAGTTGCTTATTTTCTAACTATAATAACTAAATTAAGTCTAAATTTTCCTTGAAATAAAATTCGAACAAAAATTTCTAAAATTTACACCAGCCTAATGCCTCATTAACTTTATGCCCAAACACCTCTATAACTATATGTAAATATGTATGAAAAAAAATATGAAAGAAAAAAATGCAAGTACCACAGATAATATGTATATATGTATGTATGTGCATTCAATCTCCCACTAAATTGAAAGACAAAATCATAAGTAAAAAATATGTATGTATGTGTAAAAAATCAACTCTAAACTTTAAACAAAAAAACCGATCTCAATAGTACGGGGAATTCATAAAAATGTATAAGAGTGCGTTTCTCACAAAAAAACCTCAATGCATATATACGTATGTACAGTGTGTGAGTGTTTAATGTTGTTTTTTTTTTGTAACAAAATAACTCACCTTACTCAGCAGCCAGAATTTGGTACCAAAATCGACGAGCTGAAAAAAAGGTAAAAGAAAAAAACAAACAACATAGGCTATTCAAACGACAGTGGTTCTGTTATAGGGCTTTGACCGCTTGACCGTGGTCAAGGCTAATTTCTAAGAACTATTGTCTTTGAAGTTTTAGTTTTACAACGTGGTTCGGTGCATATGCATTGATTTGTGCTTATGCAAAAAAAATTTTTCGTAACCGAAAATAATCTCCTCGCGTCGAATAAAAAAACTATTTTTTTGTCAAGAAAACAAAAATTAAAAAATTGCAAATCGAGGAGTCGGGTAAAAAAGTAAGAAATTGTGAAAGTGAAGTGAAAGTGTAGTGAAAGTGTATTGAGAAAGAAGTCTGATAAAAAAAAGGAACACAACTGCAAACGAAATTTTAAATCAAAAAGAAGGAAAAAAAGCAAAAGATAAAAAAAAATAAAAAAAGGATTAAAAAAATTTAATTGAAAGTGAAATAAAACCTAATCAAAACAATAAGAAAATTTGAATAGCCTAAATTGGCAATAAAGATTGAAAAAAAAACACAAGAGCAAAAAAATCAAAGATAAAAAATTTTAAAGGTGAAAAGTGAAAGTAAAAAAAAATAAAAAAATCGAATCGAAAGAAAAGCACTTAATGAAAAAAAAGTTATAAGTTGTAAATAAAAAAAATAGAAAGATAATGATAAAAAAATATAAAAAGCGTTTATAAAAAAATTTTTAAAATGTTTAGAACAAAACGAAAGGAGACTAAAGTTCAATTTTGCAAGCGTGAGTATGTAGGAAGAAATTTATATCTAAGTGTGTAAAAAACTAAAGGTAGGAAAAATTCAGTAAATCTCAACAAAACTTAAATTAATCAACTCAATAAACTTATTATAATAAATAATTAAAATTAGAAACTCATTAAATTCAAAAAAAATTTTCAAGAAAATAAAAACTTTAAATTTCCAAAAATTATGTTGGGTGGTGCACCCTAATAAATTTTAATAAACGTGTGTGTGATGATGGTGGTGTACAAATTAAAAAGATCGTTGATGAGCTGCTCTTCTCGCTCTTCTGTGTGATTGTGTTAGTGTTGTGTTTTGTGCTGCCTTGTATATGTGTAGTGTAGATAAAAGGTAGATAACTAAATGTTGAGGAGTAAATGTTGGTGGAGAAAATGTTGCTGTGAAATGCTGCCGTCGTCGTTGGTTGCGCCACTTAGTGTTTCCCAACACTTTGAAGGTTGCTGTGGCAAATAAAGATGTTGCTGCTGCTGATGTTATGTCGTGTCGTAAAGAAATGTTGTGTTCTACCCTCTTTCGTAGTGTTTGATCCAAATGTTCGGTGTTGGTATGATGTCGGGTTTCTTGTGTTTCATGTGTGTGTGCGTGTGGATGTAATTATTGGACAGATTTCTGAGCCTGGTTTTGGCCCCAAAATGTTGCCTTTTGGCCAAGTGAAATTCTTCTGGAGTGTGAATTGATGTGTGTATGTGGGATGTGGATGTTTGTTGTTGTCTTCGGTAATTTTAGCGCCCAAAAACTTTATATAATTCCTGTGTAGTTTTGTTGATGTGATTCTGTGTATATTCGTATGTGTGTATTTGTGGTAAAAGAATGTCGCGGCCTTCGGTCGGCTTCGTGAGCTGCAATAGAAATGTATAATTTTTTTCTAATATTCATGCTTTCAAATTTCTTATTAAATTAGGTTTTCTGGCCTTTTTTTTTTTTTTTTTTTATTAAATAAAAATTTTTCTCTTTTATAAAAATGATCAAAAAAAATCTCCTAAATTATTTCCTTCAAAAGTTTTATTTCTTCTTCTTCTTTGTTTGCATATATGCTCGTGTACATATGTATGTATGTATACGTAAGTGCACTTGTGCATATTTTTAATATTTTTGAATTTTTAGAATTTTAATTAAAAACTTTTCTAAATTAAAAATTCAAGCAAAAATCCAAAAAAAAAAAACGGGGTTTTGGGTAAAAATTTTTTTTATTGGTGTTTAAAAATATTATAGTTTGGATTAAAGTAAAAAAATTTTATTTACAACAACAATCCACAATATTTGTTTGCGTTCATGCTCGTGTACATATTTGTATACATATGTACACGTAAGTGCATTCATGCAGTTTTTAATCTTTAAGAATTTTTCGATTTGAATTTTAGAAATAAAAAAAATTTAACAAAAATTAAAAAAATATAAAAATTATAATTTAACAGGTATTTTGGGAATAATTTTTCTGGATGCTGATGTAGTTGAATAAACGGTCCTTTTCAGGGCCACAAAATTTATAAACAGAGAGATCAAAAACTACAAAACATTCAAAAAAAATTTGCACGTCTTGTTTAGCCGAATTTAATTTGATAAAAAAATTTCTCGAGCCCTTGCCAGAAAACCACAATCTAACTTTACAAAAATAAACTTTAATCGAGAATTTACACAAGAATAAAAATCTCCAAATTCACCAAAACTAATTCGATTAAAATTTCACAAAAATTAAATTTAAAGAACTTTAATGCAAAAAAAGTTTTTCAACAATTTTCAAAATTTTTCAAAGTGACTTACCGGTGACTGATGGATTCTTGTGGTGGATTTTTCACGCCTTGGGTGACGGCTCTCCTGGCGCTGGCTAGTTTCCTCGAGAGGATTCACTATATGTATTTCTTTTTCGACCGCTTCTACTTTGACGTGAAACCGCACTTTGTACAAAATATACTTTTTTTTTTTTTTTCACACGCGCACCCACACCTTAAGGTGATTATAACGCACTTTAAAATTAAACTTTTGTTTTTGGAAACACTTTGGCACTGGTTAAGACCGCGACTTTTACAAATTTGATCCGTCGATCAGCGGAATCCCCTTTTATACACATTAATCCTTGCGGCATTTCCGAAGCCGTAAGGCTCGTATCGCCTGCCTGCCTATGGTCAAACCAATCCACGATCGACCCTTAAGCGGCAAGTATATGCACTTATGTATAAGCAACATTTTAACCCACTCACACTAATAAGCACCCGCTATGCTAATATCGTAAAAATTAATAAGGGTGTTCGGTTAGCGGTTACCCATACATCGGTTCATATACCCGCTTGTGCGTAGTCAGAGAAATCTTCAAAGGCTGTCGTTACAATGGCAACCCTTTGAAAAAGTCCTTTATACAAGGCTTAGACAGAAAAGTTTACGCAGAAATCGGCCTGAAACGACCCCAAATTTATTCCAATATGACCCTTAAATTGTCCCAAAATTAAACAAAAATAATCCAAAAATAATCCCGAAAATTATCCCAAAACTACCCGAAAATGATTCTAAAATAATCCAAATATGCTCCCAAAATGACCCCAAAAAATACAAATACAATGCGGGAAAATGGTAACCCTGGACGGAAACCCTATCTGAAAGTATTTAGTAAAATACATAACTCAAAATTAAAAAAAATTACATAGGTGGCAACCTTGTAAAGCCCAAACAACCAAGTGGAAAGTCTTAAAATCAAGCATACTATCTCTTTGCCAAATTTCATACAAATCAGTCAAGCAGTTCTCGAGATATTACGGGATATACAAATATACTTCGGTAAGGTGGCAACCCTAGGTTGCAAGCTTACTTGAAAATACTTTAGTTGGCATGTCGCTCAAAATACCTTTCATTTGATACCCATATTGGCATATCTTGCTGCATAATTTAAAAAAAAAAATAGATAGGTGGCAATACCCTGTGAACAGCCCCAAGAGGCAACCCTACATAAAAATATTTTAGTTGGTATGTCGCCAAGCAGATAGTCTTCGAATCAATCATACTATCAATATGCAAGATTCTTGTTGAAATTCGAAGTGAAATATGTTTCGTTTGATGGCCAGATCTCAGATTTTAAATCGTTACAAAAAATATATGTGGGTGTGCAACCCCACTAACGCATTCTCAGTGGCAACACCTAGGCAAAAATTGTGAGAAACTTAAAAACAGAGGCTAAATTCTCTCCATTAGTGCTTTGTTTTTGTTTCTTTCAAGCCCAAGATAATTCCACCTAAGTACCATGATGCAGGTGACATCCTTTAAGAATTTCCTTTAGTTCAATAACCCTTTCGGCAACTTTTTAAGACAATATCTAACAAAAAAGAACAACACAAATAAGGTAAAAAATTTCCCAAAACAGGCAACAGGCTGTTGCTCAGCTTTAATGAAAATACGAGAAAAAAAAAAACGACTAACACCCACATTAAATGAGAGCAAACGCCACCCTATAAAAGCGCTCTCATAACACCACTGCTCTCCTTGCTTTTTCAAGAGAATTTCCCACTATAATTTATGCTAAAAATACCGTTACAAATGCGAGAGTATGCGTGTGCCAGGTTGATAGGCCGGAACTGCTGGTGCTGATGTTGTTGACTGGGACTTGGCGGAGCTGCTGAAAATTCAGAATTCAGTTTGAAACGAATAAGCGCCGGATGCGCACGGTAAACGTATCGACAGCGCAACGAGTTTTTATTGACGTTGAAAAAAGCACTTTTTGGAAGAAGGTGAGGTGAAAGTGATTGGGAAAAACTGCTGTAAGCGAACGGTAAATGTCGAAATTGTTGAATAAGGAATTGAGGAAAGATATATATTATTAGTGATATAAATAAAAAATAAAATGGAAAATCAGAAAAAGTGAAAATCTGAAAACTCGGAAAAGTATGCGCCCATTTAGCCGGTGAATTTTTTTTTTGCGTATAAAATCAGAGACTCGCCTTTAGCTCTGCGGTTGCAGCGAATATGTTGCTGAAAATTTGTCACAATTCTCACCTCTGTCAGCGAATGTGAGTGAGAAAATGAGTATGTAGGTATTTTTGGCTAAAAGAGGAAAATGAGCGTTGGGGCCACATTTCGACAGTCTGCTGGTTGATTGACGAGCGACAATTCAGGCTGACTAAAAATAAATGGAAATACGAGTGGAGCAAGAACAAGAAATAGGCAGTAATACATCAAAGAAAACAAAAAAACAATAAAATAAAAGCAGAGGCAAACGACAAAGTAGAGTAGCGCAAGAAAAAGCAAAAACAAAATATTTGTATCTGTTGAATAGACGAGTAGCTATTTTTGCCGGCGATATCGAACGCAGCTGTGAGTGAGTGTTAGTGCTAGTAAGCCCGATAAAACTGAGGGTCAAGTGTGTTTAGTGTGTAAAGTAAAGGAGTAAAAAAAAATTGAAATAAAAAAATTAAAAGCAAAGATTTGATGAATTTAAGAAATTGTGCCGCTTGTTAAAAAAAGTGGATTAAAAAATTGTTTAAAAAATTTAAAAAAAAAAATTTGTTAAAAAATATAAAAAATTGAAAATTTGTAAAAAAAACAACAGATAAACACAAAACTTCTCCCGCTCATTGAACAAAAAAAAAATGACTTCCAAAAACTTCAAACTTCTGCTGCTACTACTTCTAGCACTAGTTAGCTGCAGTAGCGCTGTACCCTCACCAGAACCAGCACCCGAACCGCAGCCAACGCATTTCAATAGTTATAATCCGTCATTCATCGCGAATCCAGCCATATACAGTTATACAGTAGCCGATAATCAAGCAAAAGAAAATGCACCCAAACCTTATCTAAGCAATGATATCGACTATAGCAGCAATAGCTACAACAACAATTATTTCAATTATGCCAGCAACAACAACAATCAGCAATTTAGTAGTGGCGTTGACGGTTCCTCGGCGCGCGAACGCAATTTTTATTATAACGGTAATAAATTTACAGTTACAACAACAACTGAACCACCACCCACTCAACCATTGCCGGTGAGTGGTTGTCAATTGGATCGTCTCGCCGTTTATAAGGTGGTCCTGCATACTTACTGGACGCGTGATTTGTTCCCGAAACATTATCCCGATTGGAGGCCAACGGCGCAATGGACAAAGACTTTAGGTGAGTGATAGTCAAAGTATATGGGAAATTTGTTATGTGCACAGGGAATTTATGAGTGCTGTGCAGCGAAAGGTGCCAAAAAGAAAAAATAAAAACTGGATTCCAGTGATTAACAAAAAATAAAATAAAAAAATGAAAATAAAAAATAAAATAAAATAAAATAAAATAAACTAAAGTAAAATAAAATAAAATAAAATAAAATAAAATAAAATAAAATAAAATAAAATAAAATAAAATAAAATAAAATAAAATAAAATAAAATAAAAAAAATAAAATAAAATAAAATAAAATAAAATAAAATAAAATAAAATAACATAAAATAAAATAAAATAAAATAAAATACAATAAAATAAAATAAAATAAAATAAAATAAAATAAAATAAAATAAAATAAAATAAAATAAAATAAAATAAAATAAAATAAAATAAAATAAAATAAAATAAAATAAAATAAAATAAAATAACATAAAATAAAATAAAATTAAAAAATTAAATAAAATACAATAAAATAAAATAGAAATAAAACAAAATAAAATAATATAAAATAAAATAAAATAAAATAAAATAAAATAAAATAAAATAAAATTAAATAAAATAAAATAAAATAAAATAAAATAAAATAAAATAAAATAAAATAAAATAAAATAAAATAAAATAAAATAAAATAAAATAAAATAAAAAAAAAACAAACAAACAAAAAATTAAAATAAAATAAAATAAAATAATATAAAATAAAATAAAATAAAATAAAATAAAATAAAATAAAATAAAATAAAATAAAATAAAATAAAATAAAATAAAACAAAATAAAATAAAATAAAATAAAATAAAATAAAATAAAATAAAATAAAATAAAATAAAATAAAATAAAATAAAATAAAAAAAAATAAAAAAATAAATAAAATGAAATAAAAAAAAAAAATAAAAAAATAAATAAAATAAAAAAAACAAGTAAGGAAAGCTATCTTCGGCTATATACCTTTCATAAATAAGCGACACGATTTTCACTGTTCGATCCCCAGTACAACCAGAGTTAATTTAAATTTAGCTCATACCGAAATTATCGGAAATATCGATTATATGGGGCGATGTGTTATATTGGTCCAATCTCGTTGACGTGGACATTCCACATTCTAAAAGAGAAATAGTTACAAAATTTCACGTTCCTACCTATCTAATTACAGGAGTTATCTGCCAAAATCCGTTTATCGAAACAATCGATTGTATGGGGGCTATGCGAAATATTTATCCCATCTCAATGATTTTCAACATCGATATATTACATATAAAAATAGCGATGCCTCCAAAATTTCACGTTCTTACCTGTTTAATTATAGGAGTTATAGCCGCAAATCCTTTTATCGGAACAATCGATTGTATGGGAGCCATATGAAATATCGGTCCGATCTTGCTTGTTCCGACAAATGATTTCTATATTAGAAAATGGTGCCTGCATACCAAATTTCAGCCAAATATTCCAAAAACTGAGGTACTAGATCAACTCATCTCGCCATCCTGATCATTTCGGTATACTTATTGATGGGTCCATCTCTTCTTCTTCTCATACTTACAAACATCGGACCAAAGTTATAATACCATTTCATTTCAACAAAAGAAAATAAAATTTAATAGAATAAAAAATAAATAAAGGAAGTAAAATAAAATAAAAAGATAAAAAAAAAAGTAAAAAAATTTAAAAATCTAGTGAAACAAAAATTAAAATTAATTAAAAAAGCAAGTTTCGAAATAGCTCAATCCATGCGCCACCTGCCGAAATTTTATGGATAAGCGCGCCATCTATCAAAATTTTGGTTTCTACAAATTGTATCGTCATCATGATTTGAATTATATGCTGAGCTTCAAGTCTTTAGGTCGTCAGGAAAATAGGCAAAAGTTTATCACAAAAGTGCCAATTTCAAAAGAATTTTCCAAAAAGCTTTATCCGAGCGCCTCCTACCGGATTGTTTTTGATGAGGAATTCTATTGTCCACGGGTTCTGAAAAATTTGTTAAGTTTCAAGCCTGTAGCTTACCCGGGAGTTATTCAAAACTCGATTGCAAGATTCCACCCGGTGTTTCAGAGACTTTCAGCAAGTTTCATCTTTTTCGACCAGCGCACCATCTATCGGAATTTTGATTCTTACAAATTATATTGTTATATTGTCATCTTGTCCTCAACTATACGCTAAGCTTCAAGCCCCTAGGTTGCCAGGAAGTTAGTTTAAGAAACAATTGCAAGATTCCAAATTTCAAACGAATTTTAGAAATATTTCGATACCCGCGCCACCTATCGCAATTTTCATTGTCACAATTTTTTGAAACATGTCTAGAATTTCAAATCTATAGCTTAGCGTGAAAGTACTCAAAAATCTGTCACAACATTCACCTTTGTTTATCAAGAATTTTAGATTATCTCGATCAGTGCACCATCTAGCGGAATTTTGAGAGCAGCGAATTGTATTGCATACAATTGAATTTGATCTTTGTATGGATTTCATATTTAACACACAAAGGCATTACTTTTTAAATATATACATATGTATGTATGTATTTCTAAAAATATCTTCTCTTCAATTATTTGCTTCCTCTGTTCTTCTCGCTAGCCAGTGGCGTACTTTTCCCTCAACGCTTAGCCCAACATCCGTTGCATGTAGTCATTCGGACTTCCTGTTTTCTCGTTCGTCCACACACACACACATACACCCATTCGCAAATACCAAGTCCCTCCACAACTCTTGCAACTGAAGGCATTTCAATCTAAATCCCCAAAAGCCCTTAGCATTCTTCACAAAAATATTAAGTGAAATTTCTTTGCAATTTTTCAATGTAATTTCCCAGAAATTTTGACAACAAAGAAAACAAAAAGTGAGAAGAAAAAACGTTTGCGCTGAAACAAAAGCAACACAAAGTCTAGGAAATACAGCCAAAAAGCAAAATAAACAGTTAAAGAAGCGAAAATAAAAAAATTTTGTTTCTTAGCTGTAAAAAGAACGAATTCCCTAATAATAAAAATAGAATCGTAAAAAAAGTGAAATAAATATCACTCACTAACTCAGCAATTTTCTATTTATTTCAGCTGACAGTTTGTGCAATGAAAATATTTTTCTTATATTTGCTACTATTTCTGCTATTGTTGCAAACTATCTTTTGTTTTCAATTTAATGTTTGTAACTTGTGGTGGATTGAATTTTTTATGGTTTAACTATAATATGCATTGGCTGTGGTTTTGGCAGATTTACTAACTTGCAATTCGGTTTGATATTTATGTGAGTGTATGTGAGTGGAGTGCATTAGGAAGGGTCGAAAGCTAAAAAAAGTAAATTAAAAAAAAAAATAATAAATAAAAATTAAAAAATAAAATAAAATAAAATAAAATAAAATAAAATAAAATAAAATAAAATAAAATAAAATAAAATAAAATAAAATAAAATAAAATAAAATAAAATAAAATAACATAAAATATAATAACATAAAATAAAATAATATAAAATAAAATAAAATAAAATAAAATAAAATAAAATAAAATAAAATAAAATAAAATAAAATAAAATAAAATAAAATAAAATAAAATAAAATAAAATAAAATAAAATAAAATAAAATAAAATAAAATAAAATAAAATAAAATAAAATAAAATAAAATAAAATAAAATAAAATAAAATAATATAAAAATAAAAATAAAAAATAAAATAAAAAATAAAATAAAATAAAATAATCTAAATTAAAATAAAATAAAGCAAGTAAGGAAAGCTGTCTTCGGCTGTGCCGAAGACTATATACCTTTTATGAATAACCGTAACGATTTTCACTGTTTGATCCCAGTACAGCCCGTGTGAATTTAACTTCCGCTCATACCGAAATTATCGGAATTAGCGATTATATGGGGGCGATGTGTTATATTGGTCCAATCTCATTGATTATTAACATCGACATTCCACATTCTAAAATAGCAATAGTTACGAAATTTCACGTTCCTACCTATATAATTACAGGAGTTATCTACCAAAATCCGTTTATCGGAACAATCGATTGTATGGGGGCTATGTGAAATATTTATCCCATCTCAATGATTTTCAACATCGATATTTTGAATATAAAAATAGCGATGCCTCCGAAATTTCACGGTTCTACGTGTTTAATTACAGGAGTTATAGCCCAAAATCCGTTTATCGGAATAATCGGTTGTACGGGAGCTATATGTAATATCGGTCCGATCTTGCTGGTTCCGACAAATGATTCCTATATTGGAAAATGGTGGCCGCATACAAAATTTCAGCCAAATATCTCAAAAACTGAGGGACTAGTTTGCGTTAAAACATACAGACAGACAGACGGACAGACAGACAGACAGACGGACAGACGGACATGGCTAAATCAACTCATCTCGTCATCCTGACCATTTCGGTATACTTATTGATTGGTCTATCTTTTCTTCTCATACTTACAAACATCGGACCAAAGTTATAATACCATTTCATGTTCATGAAAGGTATAATAAAAAAATATATGAAAAATAAAATAAAATAAAAAATATATAAAATAAAATAGAAGAAAATAAAACAAAATATGTTATATAAAATAAAGTAAAGTTAAATCAAATAAAATATAAAATAAAATAAGTGTAAACCGAATATCAAATACACAGCGATTTCAACCAGTTTCATTAAGAATATTCCCTATACCATCATGAAACCGGCTAGGTTAGGTTAGGTTAGGTGGTAGCAGTCCCACTAGGGGAATCGCTCACTTGGACACTTAAAATGTCCGTTTTGATGCCACATTCTAAATCGCTGTGTAGCTACAATATAGCTCCGAATTTGGCAAACATCGATCCTCGACACATCCTCCGTAGATTTAAGTACATACGAACCGAGATAACTGCGCCGGGTCCTAAGCTAGACAGCTAAGCATGAAGTGATCTGATGATTCCACCTCGTCATCCTCCCTGCAACTCACGCACCTCGGGGTTTCGAGAATATTTAACCCCACCGCATGAAACCCCATCTAATTAAAAAAAATTACACTGATACATTCAACAATCTCGTACTGTTATCCTGAAGTTGATCAATTTCAGCTAAATTGATCAAATTTTGGTTATTTATACGGAAAGTATTAAAACAACTCTCCACTTTCCTCCATCCTAATGTGTGCCAGCTAAAACTTGCATTGTGTTTTCAGTCACTCATGCGTGTGTGTGCGTAACGTGCGCATATGTTGTCATGTGTCTTTTGTCATAAATTTTTGATGCTGCAAAAAGCATTCCACTGCAACAACAACAACAACAACAACTAAAAACAGAGCAAAAATATAGCATGCACAATAACTGCAATAAAAGCAATGAAGGCAATGAAATTGCTAGCTGAGTAAAATTGCAATTTCGTTGCAAATGTCGAATTGTGCTCAGTCTTTGTCATTTTCGTTGTCTTTTTTTTTTGGTTGCCTTCATAAATGTGGAGTGTGTGCCTGACAAACGTTCATAAATATAAAGTTTCATTTTGCGTTGAGACAACTTCTTTAGTTGAATGAAATCCTAGAAGAAAAATATATCTAACCGCACACTCGTTCTTACTCTGCTGTTTCTTTTGCTGTTTTCTCAGTCAAAGTCATATGACATATTTCTTGCTCTATATAAAGCTACTTTTTGGAACAAATTTACAATCCTTCAAGCAGTATTTTTATTTCTTCTTATTCATATTTCTGTTATAACACTTCATCTATTTCATGTTTCCCTTTTTACCTTAGTTTTCTTTCGTTGTTTATTTGTATTTTATTTATGTTGTTAGTTTTTGTCATTTCCCCATTTTTGTCGTTTGTCATTTGTTATTTCCTGTCAGTGTTTGAATGCCTTTCACTGTTTCTCTGTAAATAAATGGCACATTGTTATTTCAAGTGTCCGTTCATGTATCCTGCAACATTCTCGTCCTCTCTCTCACCTTTGCCACATACCATACTCGGCACATTGACCGCCTTCAATTCCACGTCCTTTGCTTGTTTTCATATTTCTGTTGCTTTGTGGTAGCAGTTTTAATTTTTTTTTGTTTGTATGTTTTCTGAGTAGTTGTTTATTTGTCCGAATTCACTGTGCACTGCATTGTCTTTTGTGGCATTTAAAATTCTATTGTCCAATATTTTAGATTTAGCTTTTTATTTTGCGGCTTAAGAATATCCTGAAATAACTAACAATAATATTGAAAAAAAAACAAAAAAAAAAATGAAATAAAATAAAATAAAACAAAATAAAACAAAATAAAATAAAATAAAATAAAATAAAATAAAATAAAAGAAAATAAAATAAAATAAAAAAAAATAAAAAAAAAAAATAAAATAAAATAAAATAAAATAAAATAAAATAAAATAAAATAAAAAAAAATAAAATAAAATAAAATAAAATAAAATAAAATAAAATAAAATAAAATAAAATAAAATAAAATAAAATAAAATAAAATAAAATAAAATAAAATAAAATAAAATAAAATAAAATAAAATAAAATAAAATAAAATAAAATAAAATAAAATAAAATAAAATAAAATAAAATAAAATAAAATAAAATAAAATAAAATAAAATAAAAAAAAATAAAAAAAAATTAAATAAAATAAAATCAAATAAAAAAAAAAAAAAAAAAAATAAAAAAAAAATAAAAAAAAATAAAATAAAATAAAACAAAATGTAATTAATAAATAAAAAAAATAAAATAAAATAAAATAAAATAAAATAAAATAAAATAAAATAAAATAAAATAAAATAAAAAAAAATAAAACAAAATAAAATAAAATAAAATAAAATAAAATATAATAAAATAAAATAAAATAAAATAAAATAAAATAAAATAAAATAAAATAAAATAAAATAAAATAAAATAAAATAAAATAAAATAAAATAAAATAAAATAAAATAAAATAAAATAAAATAAAATAAAATAAAATAAAATAAAATAAAATAAAATAAAATAAAATAAAATAAAATAAAATAAAATAAAATAAAATAAAATAAAATAAAATAAAATAAAATAAAATAAAATAAAATAAAATAAAATAAAATAAAATAAAATAAAACTAATTAAAGAATAAAATAAAATAAAATAAAATAAAATAAAATGAAATGAAATGAAATGAAATGAAATGAAATGAAATGAAATGAAATGAAATGAAATGAAATGAAATAAAATAAAATAAGATAAAATAAAATAAAAAAAAATAAAAAAAGTAAAATAAAAAAAAATTAAAAAAAATAAATTAAAAAAAAAAAATTCAAACAAAATAAATTAAAATAAAATTTTAAAAATATTCTTTGTACATGCATGTAAGTTTTTTTGGAACTATTTACAGTGCCTTTCTCAATTCAAAACTTTTTTTTGCCTACACATCACCATCATCATCATCATCTTCCTTAACTTCTATTGACACTTATGGGATATACAAAATAATAAGAAATTCTCGTAAATTTAAATTGATTTTTATGAGAAAAAAAAAACGTCGAAATACTACCCACCACATAATCTGGCCCTACATTAATAACCAAAAATGTTATATTTCATGCGAAATAATTCTACATTTTTCATATGAAATCCAATTAAATCATTTTTGCGCCCATTTCAAACACACACGTTTCTGCTGTAGCATAGCCATAGTAACTTTCACACAAACACATACTCACTTACTCGCACTCAATTGCACTACTTTATAAAAGATGAAGAATGAATGAGCAACAACCACAACAACAACAACAACAGCAGCAATAGCACACAGCATGTAACAATCACCGAAAATTG
Source organism: Campiglossa producta (assembly GCA_964058755.1). NCBI lineage: Eukaryota > Metazoa > Arthropoda > Insecta > Diptera > Tephritidae > Campiglossa > Campiglossa producta. Next base: position 147,306 of record CAXKVI010000089.1, on the reverse strand, counting down.
TTACTCATACGCCACAACAGACCATTCAAAAATGAGCTCGTAAAGCAACTCAACTTAAGTGCAAGTGCACTTGTTACCAACCAACCAAACAATAATGAAGTAAACAAACAAAAGAATGACACAGATTTCTTGCTGGAAGCAGAATAGCAGCAGACAACAATAACAAAAAAATGCAACAACAAAAGAAAAATCAGTAGGAGCCACTAAGGATTTATGCATTACGCATACATACAAACAAGGATGCTGAACTGCGCTACAGGAGCTACTCTGCGAGATTGGCAGAACGACAATATGGAGGAAAGTCAGTTAACACACACTCACACTCTCACACACACATGTGTTATGCCACACAATTGTACCAAACAAACAAAATATTTATCTGCATATAGCGATGTGTGTATGATATGTTTGTACGTGAGTATAGGAATGCTGGAAGGATTTTCGTGGAAGTGAAGATTATAATAAACGAGCGGTTTGGGGATTATGTTGAGCAAGGCAGCCATTGCGCCGTTTTTGGGGAAGCCAATTGATAGAATACATATGTCGGTATGGTAGAAGAGAGACGGAAAGCATTGAAATGTGTATGAATACTGAATTTTGTAAGGAAATAAACATAAGCGAGAAACTGCCAAAACAACGTAAGCAGATGGTTGAGCGAGCGGCTAAAGAAATTCTTTCTTAGAAAATATTTGCATTGCTTATACATTTTTTGTGAAATAAGATTATAATTTCCAGCATTTAAAGTAACTCTAGAGTTTAGAGTTTGTATATGCAGATCAGGCCTCGGTGTTAGTGAAAGAGTTATACCAACTATTTTTTCTCCGTCACTCCCTAGCAACTACGGAGACAACAGCGTATGTTGTTGGCTTGTTGCAGGAAAAATAGCGACTGAGCATAACGAATGACATGCACTGAATACTCACTGCGATCATAGCATCAAGTTTGGTTCTCAGATTTTTGGACAATTGCTCCCCTAGCTGCCGAGGCTAGTTTATTCAAAAGTTTTTCCGCTTTTTTACAATTCTAAGGTATCCTATCTATCTCGACTCTATCCGCCAAATGTCAGACATTTCTGCCCAAAGAAAGAATGAGAATGGAAGAAAACATAAACAATTGTTGCATACTTTTAGGCGAAAAATTTAATTTCTCAATGTTTTGAGTCTCTGACAATCTTTCTAGAGCTGATACATTAGCGCAAATTCCGAATTAACTCCGCTTTTGGGAGTTGACTTGGGCATAATCTTCATTATAAACTCCCAAAAATGAAGAAGATTTGAGCAGATTTCAGAAAACGAGCTAACGATTTGACTGCCACTGTCATCGATAAATAAACAAAAATAGCAAGGATTACTACCGAAATTACGAGTTTAGCGCTATTGGATACTAGAGTCATCAAAAAATTAACAATACTCAGCGACATCTAGTTTTAAACCGCAAGTCATACAACCAAAGCACTAGATCGCGCAGATTGTTAATCTTCAATTTTTTGTGTGTCAAGGTAAAATTTGAATCTGATTAAAGAAGATTTATTGGAGATAATCTGCGTGTGTGTATCCATAGCATTAGGGTGGGAAATAAGATTAAAAATTCTAAAAAAAAATTACACAAGAAAGTTAAATGAAAATCAAAGAAAGCTCACACAATGGTTGCATACTTTTAGGCACCAAATTTTCTTTCGGAATATTTTTAATTCTTCAGGATCTTTTTAGAAAGATTAACTGTCGCAAATGAAATTAGACACACACAATAACTGATTGCATACTTTACTTACTTACTTAAAATAGCCTTTAGCCGCCTAGGCAATTTTTGCCCTCCAATTGCATACTTTTAGGAGGCAAATTTAACTTTTTTCCTTGTTTTTAGTGCTTCACGATTTTTGTAGAAAGATTAACTGTCGCAAATGAAATTAAAAATTATAAAAAATTTAACAAAGAAAGTAGACTAAGAAACACAGAAAGCTCACAAAATCGTTGCATACCTTTAGGAGCCAAATATCTTTTTTTCCTCATTTTTAGTCTTTTACTTTCTTTACAAAAATACCAAGTTTCCAAAAACTTTCAAAATTCTCTGTATAGCTGATTATCCATAATTGATATTATTTCACCAGCAGACAATGCCTTTAAAATTGTTATACAGTAAAATAGGCAGACAAAGAAAAAATCCAGCCAACACCTAGAAAAGATTGAATTTCAATAAATCAATTTCAAAAGATTTCATTGGAATCATATTTATGCAATTTATCAACGAGGATTAATTACACATATTTATCGTTAGGCATTGATAACATAAAATAAATCAATTTCATGCTACTTACTTTAATGCAAAATTTTTAAACGAATTTAAATCAATATTGACTTTTTTTTTCCATTAGAACTCACTTACATAAATTTTAAAACAAAATAAACAATACAAATTGCTACATTAATTGATTTAATATGAGCGTGTGGGTGCACACAAATTAAATATTATGCATGTCTAACGTAAATTGATTAAAAACCGCACACACACAAACAGAGGCAGAGGAGCAAATTGCCACAAGCAAATATTTACTCAGGCTGAAATATGTATGAGAAAGTAGACGGGGTGTGTGTGTGGTTGTGTATGCTGGCATGTGGCACCATTTGTAGCACCTACATACACACACACACACATACAAAAAACACAAACACAACTAATGAGGATTATACAAACATAGTAAATTTATGTAAACACGCATGTAGCTAAAATCTACCTTATTAACGCATAGCTGATTTGATATGGAATGAGTACTGTTCTCACACAGCTACATATGCATTATCGAAGTATCGTAAACTCTCTTTCACTATTTCACCTTTACAAACATTTGTGCAAATATTGCTAAAACCCACTATACAGCGCGCTAACCAATCAATCTATCGAAGGTTCACAGGTGTGGTCCAGAGAAAGATGTTTAGCGTGATACTGGTTATACATAACTAGACACGCATGAGATGTGCCTGTGCGGGTTAAGCGTGCGATGCTTTGACGTTAGTTCATCGTTTCTTTGCCGTCTAGTTATCAATTTTCAATATATTACTCGCCTATGTGTGTATTATCAAGTTGAAGTAAGTGTGAGCCTCTTTCTCTACATCAAATGATTGAATTGACATACGGTTACCTGGAAGACAAGGTGGTTAATACAGTGTTGGGCAAAATAATAGAAATAAAAAAAAATAAAAAAAGGAAAAAGCAGAAAGGATGAGGACATGGAACATGGAAAGTAATGATGATGATGATCAGTATCATTATAGTTATCATTATCATAAGCATTGTCATGTTGCTACTTCTGTCCTCAACACTGCTTTGCGTGTACCATGTCCATTTGTTTGGTTTATAAAGTTGTGAATTTTTTTTACTTTCTCAGCCTGCTTCGCAAAACTTTTTGTTGCCATCGGCTATATTATATAACTTCGGCTGACTTTTGCCACACTTTTCCAAGGGATTTTTTTTTTGATATTTTTTTGCTGTCATTTTTCAATGCATTTTCAAAACTTTCTTTTTTTTTGCATTTTAGCTGCAGCGATTTTTAATTTTTCTACTCTTATCTCATGGAAAGTGTGGTGAAACGTTCTGGTTATGGTTATGGTTATGGTTATGATTATTGTTATGGTTATGGTTACGGTTATGGTTATGGTTATGGTTATGGTTATGTTTATGGTTATGGTTATGGTTATGGTTATGGTTATGGTTATGGTTATGGTTATGGTTATGGTTATGGTTATGGTTATGGTTATGGTTATGGTTATGGTTATGGTTACGGTTATGGTTATGGTTATGGTTACGGTTACGGTTATGGTTATGGTTATGGTTATGGTTATGGTTTTGGTTATGGTGATGGTTATAGTTATGGTTATGGTTATGGTTACGGTTATGGTTATGGTTATAGTTTCACTATGGTTTGATTATGGTTGTGGTTATTGGTATTCTTATATTTATGGTTATTGCTATGGTTATGGGTTTGGTTAAGGGAAATACTTTGTATATGTACATATCCATATGTAGGTTACATAACATAATGATGAGCTGTAGTTAACACACGTTTAGTATCAATTTCATATTTCAAGAATTCAATTGAATATACATATGCACATAATTTTCAACACCCCACATGCTACAGAATAAAGTTAAAAAAAAAAAAAAATCCAATGGCCAGCTACCCACTCTTCCAGAACGTATGAAATACGATAGCCTATGATGTGAGCAAACATTTTTGTAATAATGTGTTTATTTTACCAAGTAAAAAAGACACACAATTATTCCCACCCCATTGCAGCTGGGCGGTGATACATTATCCACACATTTCTCATTGTAATATGATAGCTTTTTGAAAATATCTGACATGCATATAAACAAAGTAAACAGTGGACGCACATTTGCCTCACTCGCCCAAAGGACGTTAAAGGTGCGTACATGGGGGTGCTTTTGGTTTTCGTATGACCGTTTGTGTGTTTGTGATGCTTTATTTGCACGCTTGTGGTCAATTCAATTGTCCTTTGTGCCAAGTTTGTGCCACTTTTCATAAAACCATGTAGCGTCAATGGTTGCATAAAACAAAAAAGTAAAATAAAATAAAAAACTGGGAAAAAGGATGTTTATGGTTAAGGTTATGTCTATTGTTATGGCTACGTTCATGGTTATGATTACGTCCATGGTTACGGTTATGATTATAGTTATGTGTATGGCCATGGTTATGGAAATGTATATAGTTTTGGTTATGGGTATGGAAATGGATATGGATATGGTCATGGCGCCAATCATGGTTATGATGATGGTTATGGTTATGGTTATAATTATGGTTATGGTTTTGGTTTTGGTTATGGTTATGAGTATGGTTATGTTTATGGTTATCGTTAAGGTTTGGTTATGGTGATGGTTATGCTTCTAGTTATGGTTATGGTTATGATTATAGTTGTTATCGTTAAGGTTATGGTTATGGGAATGCTAATGTTTATGGTTACGGTTATAGTTATCATTATGGTTATGGTTATGGTTATGGTTATGATTATGGTTTTGGTTATGGTTATGGTTATGGTTATGGTTATAGTTATCGTTATGGTTATGATTATGGTTATTGTTATGGTTATGATTATGGTTATTGTTATGGTTATGATTATGGTTATAGTTATGGTTATGATTATAGTTATGTTATCGTTAAGGTTATGGTTATGATTATGGGTATGGTTATGGTTATGATTATGGTTATGGTTATGGTTATGGTTATGGTTATGGTTATGATTATGGTTATAGTTATGGTTATGATTATGGTTATTGCTATGGTTATGGTTATGGTTATGGTTGCGATTATGGTTATGGTTGCGATTATGGTTTTGGTTATATTTAAAGTGGACACTAATATATTTGTACTCGTACCTTATTAATAAATGGTCAATGCATGATAAAACAGCTCGAAGGCGATTAATTTGCAATCGATTAAACTCTGCGCTTCACTGACTTACATAAATAAAGTCCAAGCTTGTTGGTGGTTTTTACACATTTTCACACATTTTCCTTTGACCAGCAAGGGGCGTTGGTCTTGTTGGATTTATGTGTAAAGTTTAATTAAGTTTTAACCTCCTTTTGATATTTTTTTTTAGCTATTGTCTAGGACTGTTTTGATATTACAGTCATTTTAAACCTTCCTTTTAATCAAGAAAGTCTACGTGCTGGTGTAGAGAAAAATGTAAAACTGATAATTAATAATATCCTTAGAAAATGGAACCAAGGTACCAAAAATAATATCAACATAAATATAAATTAAGTCACTTATCATATCCTGACTCGTTTCACATGCATACATAAGGAAGTGTATCCATTTCACGTCAGCTTCAATGAATCATTTCAGGATCAACTTGCCCATCAAAATATTTTAAATCCTTTTTCCTGGAAAATATTTCCTTTAATATCCCTTTCCTTTAATCTACTAAACGCAAAGTAGGCTACCTTGACGCCATATATACCTCTTCTACTATCTGCAATTCTAATTTCTCTGTAGTCGATAGTCGTTTACTTTCATCCCTCAAACATTTTTGTCTAACCGCATTTTAGTAATTTTTTTCTTGGTTTTTTTTTTTTCTCATATTCAACGCCTTTTAATGCTTGGCTATGCAGATTTACAAAGTTGGCTTTTAACGTCAGTTTTAGTCTGAAATTGGATCACTTTCGTTAGCTGAGCTGCAAAAAAGCAAAGCTTGCTATTTTTGTGCTGCTTCTTTTATGTTATATACATATGTGTAGTATGTATGTGTGAAGCTGGTGTGTGTGTTGGTGTTTGCTTTGGTCTATAATCGTTCTTCAAGCCATAAATACTATGTGTCAGTGTTTACTGTTCATTTTACTTAATTAAAATTTTATTAATATGTGCCTTGTACTAGCCAGTCAGCATTTAGTGTTAATTGCCATAAATTAATTTTGCTTGGTATGTAATGAGATTTATATTAGATTTTGGGAGTGAGTCCTTGGAGGTACATACATCAAGATAAGGTAAATATAAAAAATAAATTAAAAAAAAAGAAATTAAATAAAAAAAAAATAAAAATTAATAAAAGAAACTTAAAAAAAATAAAATAAAAATGCAACGAAAATAAAAAAATTAACAAAAAAAAAATTAAAAATGAAATGAAAACATTAAATTGATTAAAAGAAAAATAAAAAAAAGTTAAAAAAAAAATAATAATAAAAAGAAAAAAAAAATAAAATAAAAATAATAAAATAAAATAAAAAATTATCAAAAAAAAACTAAATAGAAAAAAAAAAAATAAAAAAATTAAATGAAAAAAAAATTAATAGAAGAAAGTTAAAAAAAAAAAAATAAAAATATAAAGAAAAGGAAAAAAGAAATAAAAATAAAAATAATAAAAAATTAACAAAAAAATGAAGTAAAAACATTAAATTAAATAAAAGAAAATTGAAAAAAATAAATAGAAAAGTAAAAAAAAAATGAAATAATAAAAAGAATTAAATAAAAATAATAAAATAAAATAAAAAATTAACAAAAAAATAATAAAAATAAAAAAATAAAAAAAATTAAGTGAAAAAAAATTAATAAAAGAAAGTAAAAAAAAAAATGAAAATTGCAAAGAAAAAGAAAAAAAATTAAAAGAAATAAAAAAAAAAAATAATAAAAAATAAATAAAAAATTAACAAAAAAAAAAATTTTAAATTAAATGAAAACATTAAATTAAATAAGAGAAAATTTAAAAAAATTAAATAAAAAAGTAAAAAAAAATGAAATAATAAAAAGAGTTAAAATAAAATAAAATAAAATTAATAAAATAAAATAAAAAATTAACAAAAAAATAATAAAAAAAAAAAAAAAATAAAAAAAATGTAAGTGAAAAAGATAAAAATTAATAAAAGAAATTTAAACAAAAATTAAAAAATGTAAAGAAAAAAAAAAAAAAAATTAAAAAAAATTTAAAGAAATAAAATAAAGTTAAAATAATAAAAAATAAATAAAAAATTAACAAAAAAAAAATAAAAATAAAAATGAAATGAAAACATTAAATTAAAAAAAAAAATTAAAAAAATAAAATAAAATAAAAAAGTAAAAAAAAATAATAATAAAAAGAAATAAAATAAAATAAAAATAATAAAAAAAATGATCAAAAAAAATAAAATAAAAAAAATTTAAATGAAAAAAAATAAAAATTAATAAAAGAAAGTAAAAAAAAATGTAAAGAAAAAGAAAATTAAAATAAAAAATTAAAAGAAATCAAAAAAAATAAAAATAATAAAATATAAATAAAAAATTAACAAAAAAAAAATGAAGTGAAAACTGTAAATTGAATAAAAGAAAATTTAAAAAAATTAAATAAAAAAATAAAAAAAAAAATTAAATAATAAAAAGAATTAAAATAAAATAAAAATAATAAAATGAAATAAAAAAATAGCAAAAAAAAAAATAAAAAAATAAAAAAAAACAATTTAAATGAAAAAAAAAATTAAAAATTAATTAAAGGAAGTTAAAAAAAAAAATAAAAAATGTAAAGATAAAGAAAAATTAAAAAAAATGTTAAAAGAAATAAAAAAAAAAAAATTAAAAAAAAAAATAACAAAAAAAAAATTAAATGAAAACAATAAATTAATAAAAAAAATTGAATAAAAATAAAAAAGGAGAAAAAAATAAATCATGAAATAAATTGTGGCCATACTTTCACTTATAGCTATTTTTATGGCCATGGTCGTGTTTGTGGTTACTGTTAGATTATGTTTGTGGCTACGGTTATGATTATGGTTATAGCTTTGATTATTTTGTTGGTTCTAGTTATGGGTATGGTTGGGTTGTGATTATGATTATGATAATGATTATGATAGCGGTTATTGTAATAATTTTTTTTTTTTATAAAAAGAAGTATCACATTACAATGTTAACACATTGTTTTAAAGTTTTAAGTAATTAATCAATAATTCATTTTTTTTTATTTGTTGCCAACTTTTTCTATATAAAAATTTGTTGTTCTGCAACTACGAAGATACATTAAACTCTTTTTGTCATAATGTTACAAAAGCTTTTATTTCAGCTTGCAATACATTTTTTTCCACACAAAATTTTTTTTAATATTAATATAGAAAAAAATTATTTTAACAATGCGTCTATTTATTAAATTTGTACACACAATTTTTTTTTTATTTATCCACATACATCATAGAATTATGCAGCTGAAGTATGTTAACAAGCATGCGTACATATATAAAATGCAGCTATGCCACTGAGGCTTTAATAAATCAACTTCATTGTGCTTCGCTGCTTATGTGGCATAAATATGATGTGTATGTATGTATGTGTGTTGCATCGTTCATTGTTTTATCAATAAATGCGATATATTGACCCAAATAAATATACAAATACATGTATAAGTATGTAAAAACACAAAAGCAAAGGAAATTTAAAATAAAATTTTTTTATATGAAAGCAATAATATATAAAACAAATGTATTGCAAATTTCTATAAAATACAAAATACAAAAGTAAATAAAATTTTTTAATAAAATTTATTAAAATGTTTGCAACTTTTGAATTAAATTATTTATAAAATTTGATTTTGAGTTTGTAATTTAATAAACTGAACTGTCATTGCTATTTCTATCAAATCCATTTAAAAAATATGCAGAAATTTGATATTTTATCTCTATAAAGCGCTGCTATGAAATACTTACTTTGTAAATAGAAATATTTGCATTTGCATCACATAAATTGGCTGATTTCAAATTTCAAGCGGAAGCTAGGAGAAGCAATATAAACTAAACAGGATACCAGCAATTTGTTGATCAAATTTTCAGATTTTTATTATTGGCACATTTGCTACACATAAAAAATTACACTAGTAAAATCCATAATCTCGTACTGTTATTCTGAACATGATGAACAAATTCTGTTAAATTTATCAAATTTTGGATATTTGAACGGAATTTTTTGCATTCCATTGTTGATCTGTAAATTTTTAATTCACAAAATTTTTCAAAACTAACCGAATTTTTGTTGATCAAACTAAAACAGCAACTTCCTCTAGTTAATTCAAAAACGAAGGAACTTTCACTTTCAATAAATGGCATCATCAAATTAAATTTAGTAGAACTGACAGAGTTTTTGTTGATCAAACAAAGTTTTGTGTTGAAACAAGAAACTCCTGCAATTATTTCAACAGCGAACATACTGTCATGAATGTTAGGTATAGAACAAATCTGTAAGTAGACGCCGGCAAGTGTAAATACACGATGGCATCATGGTTGACAGCTGCGTTGAGCAGTCAAATAATGTTAGCTCGATTTTCGGTGAAGGCAACAAAGCCACGTGGCAAAGTATGGTGTCATTTGGAACAAAATTGTAATTTTATTTTATTTTGTTTCATTTTATTTTATCTTATTTTATTTTTTTTTTAATTTGTTTTATTTTATTTTATTTTATTTTATTTTATTTTATTTTATTTTATTTTATTTTATTTTATTTTATTTTATTTTATTTTATTTTATTTTATTTTATTTTAGTTTATTTTATTTTATTTTATTTTATTTTATTTTATCTTATTTTATTTTATTTTATATTATTTTATTTTATTTTATTTTATTTTATTTTATTTTCTTTCATTTTATTTTATCTTATTATATTTTTTTTTTAATTTGTTTGCTTTTATTTTATTTTATTTTATTTTATTTTAT